>CM027580.2:9397024-9836024 GCA_015852605.2 Populus deltoides
ATTTTCTATGAGTTTATCCTAATCTCATAACCTAAATCATGAGTTTTGTTGAGTTTTGCATGTTTTTTTATAGATAGAAGTGTTTTGAAAATTGTTTTGTTTATGTTTTATTTTTTAAGATTATTCTAAGTCATCTACATTTTTTTATATACAAATGAACTTTAATTTTTAAAATAAAAAATATTTATTTTTAAATAATATTTCTTATATATCCGGCCTTACGTAATATTTTTCTAGGGTGTGAGTTTATTCAATCAATTCTATTTGTATTTCTATTTATATTATTTTTTATTGATTTAAAATAAACAAATTCAATAAACACAATTAAGTAAATATCTTATTTTATGTGATTAAATATATTAATTTACATTTATCTCTTAGTTTTTTTTGATTTCTCTTTTTAATTATTGTTAACTATATTTTTTATATATATAAATAATTATCAATTTATTTAATTAAATATTTACATAGCCTACATGCTTGATATTTTTTAAAAAAAAATATTTACAGCTTATAGTGAAGCACAGGTTAAATAACTAGTGTGGATATATATAGTGTTGAATTATATGTTTATTATTTATTAAATGGCTTATATCATATATTTTTAAAAAGAATACATAAAAAACTTAATTTAGTACATCATTGACCACTACGTACCTGATCGTTATTTTTTTTTTTTTGCCACCATCCCCATTAGAAAAACGTGCTAGATCGGATGTTAGTTTGCCACTTGTTAGAGAAGCTCTTGGAGCCAAAGCCACCACGTAGGAAAAGAATTGTCGCTAACAACTTTTGACCTTGATTGAAGAGGAGGTTGCAGCCGTACTTGACATGACATGACATGAGGCAGCGAGCAAACACACACGAGGATCAATAAAGATGAGGCTTCGATTCTGAAAACTGATGGAAACTACTATCCACATTACTATTTGCGAAAAAGTCATGAGGTTATACTCTCTTTTTTTTTTCAAAAAAAAATTCTAAATTTATTCTATAGCCAAGACATTAATTGTTAAGTGTTCCTATATTTAAAGTTACAGAGGTGCAAACAAGTCTTTTTTATTGAAAAGATGAGATAAATATATATACTTTTATGCAGGCTAACTGTTTATATTATAATGTTATTAATGATATTTTATTCTACCACTAAATTAATAGTTAATCATCATTTTAATATTTCTAAATTTTAGTCTATAAAAAAAATAATGCAGAATTATCACTTAAATTGCTCATTTGAGATCTTGCTAATTTGTTGAAAAAAATTTACATTTTGACCCAATATAAACATTGCCTTAGAGAACAAAAGGTGTACATGAAGAAGGGGCAAAACTTACAATCTTTCCCTAGCTATCTTTTTAAGGTATTTTTAGGGATAAAATTACGATTCTACCTCAACAACTTATATCTAACTAATTTTTGGTATATTTGGGGATGCAAATATGATTTTAGCCCTCCATATATAAATAATAATTTTATATTAAAATTAAAATTTTAAATTAAATTAATTGTAAAATTAATTTTCCTTAATTAAATTAGGATTGAATTAAAAGGTTTAATTCAAAGTTTTTGAGTTTTATGATATCCTAATGGGATTAGGATTTATTTAATTATATAATATTTAGAAAAATGTTTTTTCTAAAATAACAAGATTTTTTTTAATCCTAAAAATTTAATTAATTCTAAAATAATTTAGTATATTAATAAGAATTTTAATGTGATTAATTTTCTTATTAAGTTTTGAAAAATATTTTTCATGAAATTTTGTTAAATAAAAATTTGTTTTGTTTGGAAAATTATCAAATTATATTTGATTGAATATTTCTAAGTGTTAGAAATATTATTTTATAAAAGCACATGTTAAAATAATTAAGATGAAACACAAAAAGAAGGTTAGAATTCTGAATGATCTGTATATTATGAGTACTTAATCTTAACTTAAATACAAATAAAGTATATACAGGTTAAACTGAAAATACTATTCTATCCTTACTAAATAAGACTACATAAATATTATTTAACATCTCCCCTCAAACTCACGATGCAACAACTACAAATATCGAGAGTTTGCCAACCAGAAAACAAAAACGAGAGATGGAATGCGCCTTAGTAAAGAAATCTGCAATCTGCAAGGAAGAAGGAACAAAAGGTAAAGCAATGGTGCCATGCTTGAGATGATGACGAGTAAGATGACAATCGATCTCAATGTGCTTAGTTCGCTCATGAAAAACCGAGTTGTGAGCAATCTGAATAGAACTCTGGTTGTCACAATACATAGGAGTAGGATGAGAAAAGGAAACTCCTATATCAGCAAGTAACCAACGTAACCAAACAATCTTTTTAGTAGTAAATGTCATGGCACGATATTCTACGTCGGTGGATAATTGAGAAACAATAGATTGTTTCTTGCTCTTCCAAGAAATAAGAAAATCACCTAAAAAGATACAGAACCCGGTAACAGACTTGCGATATGTGGGATCACTACCATGATCGCGATCGTAGTATGCACGCAACTCCAAGGAAGAGGTGGATGAAAGTAAAAGACTCTGAAAAACTGTACCCCAAAGATATCGCAAAATACGAAGAAACAATTACCCCGATGAATAAAGACTAGGAGAAGCAACAAACTGACTAACAACATGAACAACATATGCAATATCTGAACGAGTAATGGTGAGATATACCAAACTCCCAATAATAGTGCGGTATAAAGTAGGATCTATCAAAGGTAAACCATCAGAAGAAGAGTACCTCGCGTTGACCTCAATAGGAGTATCTACAGTCCTATTATCAGTAAGTCTAGCCTGCTCAAGAATATCTGCAACATATTTCGACGGAGAAAGAAGGTAACCTCTAGACGAGTATGCTACCTCAATGCCCAGAAAATATCGAAGATAACCCAAATCCTTCATTTCAAATCATCTATCCAATTCTATCTTCAAGACTGAAATACCATTAATGTTATCACCAGTAATAATCATGTCATCAACATATAAAGACAGAATGATACGACCTGCATCAGTGCACTTAAAAAAAGAGCAGAATCATGACTGTTAAAAACAAAGCCAAGAGACGAGATCACAATAGAGAATTTCTCAAACCAAGCATGGGGTGCTTGTTTGAGACCATATAATCCTTTCTTAAGCTTACAAACATATCTAGAGTCATGTGAAATACCAGGAGGGAGTGCCATATAAACTTCTTCTTGAAGATCTCCATTCAAGAAGGCATTTTTAACATCAAGCTCAAAAATATGCCATTGACGAATCGAAGCTACGACAATAAGAGTACGAATTGTAGTCATTTTTGCAACTGGGGCAAATGTCTCCTCATAGTCCATACCATACTATTGAAAGTATCCTTTTGCAACCAGCCTAGCTTTGTATCGCTCAATAGACCCATTAGAATTAGTCTTGATCTTATACACCCAACGACAACCAACAACACTCTTACCAAGAGGTAGAGGAACCATATCCCAAGTATCTGTCTTATGCAAAGCAGAAAGTTCCTCATCCATAGCTTGCTGCCAAAGCGGATCAAGAATTGCCTCTTATAGGAAGAGGCCTCAAAGAGACAATGAATAGAAGCTAAAAAGGAAGTAAATGATGAAGACTAACAAGAATAAGCAAAATATGGTAGTTTTGTGGACTTACGAATGCAGATGGATTGAAGTGGAGGTGGATCCACAATCTCAGATGAAGCTTGAGGGGCTGTAGATGAGAATGGAGCTTGAGTGTGCAGAGTAAAAGTATCGATCACTGCAGTTATGAGTACAAATTGATCAAACATAGGGAGAGGTATCATTACCAGAATCCTCAGAAAAAGGGATCTATATGAATAAGATCAATTTTAGTCAGGCTATAAGTAGTAGATGGAATAGAAAAGAAAGGTATATGCTCAAGGAAGACAACATGACGAGACATATAAAGTTTCTGAGTTATTGGATCAAAACAATAATACCTCTTTTTACCTTCACCATAACCCAAAAAGACACAAATAGCGGATCGAGAGGATAGCTTACTACGTTTTACATGAGGACGAAGAACGAAACAAGTACAACCAAAGACTCTAAATGATGAATAATCAGGGACATACCCATATAACTTTTCAAAATGAGATAGACCCGAACTATGAGAAGATGGAATTGTATTAATCAAACTTACAGCAGTAAGAACAGCTTCTCCCTAAAATTCACTAGGAATAAAAGCAGACAACAAGAGAGAACGAGCAGTTTCGACAGTGTGCCTATGTTTTCTTTCAGCAACACCATTTTGCTCAGGAGTATCTGTATATGAAGTTTGGTGGATGGTTCCATCTAAGGCAAACAATTGGAAAATTTTATTAGAGGTGTATTCCCCACCCAAATCACACCTAAAGCATTTGATCACAGCAGAATGTTGAGTTTTGATAAGAGCTCAAAAAGCTGCATATATCTCAAAGAATTCAGAACAATGTTTCATTAAATAAACTCAACAATAACGAGTATGATCATCAATAAAAGAGACATAATATCGAGACCCTTCTTTTGTGGCAACATGAGAAGGTCCACATACATCAGAATAAATCAAATCAAATGGTGAAGAAGAAACAGAAATACTTCGATTAAAAGGTAAAACGAAAAATTTTGCCAGTTTACATCCACTACAATAAAAAATGTCACAAGTTTTCAAATTTCCTAAAGCTCCCGTGGATGCCAAAAATCTCAAACAAGAAGATGAAACATGACCTAGACAAGAATGTCATAAATAAAAACTAGAAGATGAAAGACTCAAACAAAAGGAAGACAAATCAACAGTAGTAGTAGCAGCGGCAACTGACACTTTTAACTCATCCAAAATATATAATCCATTCTCTTTACGACCTGTATCAATCAGCTTCTGAGACTACAGATCCTGTACACAATAAAAAGAACCAAAAAAACATGACTAAATAATCACCAGAATCACATATTTGACCAATAGACGCAAGATTCAATTTGAGTTTTGGAATAAGATAAACATTAGGGAGAGACAAGTGAGATGTGACAACAGAACCAACACCTGCTAAGGGCATAAGAGTGTCATCAGCAGTCATAACAGGAATGGAGGACAAAAGGGACACAGAGGTAAAAGATGAAGAATCTAGAGACATATGATGGGAAGCACCAGAATCCAAAACTCATTCAGAGTGTGACATACCTGAGAAACTATGAGACAACTGACCTATGGAATAAGAAGCAGACATTGCTTGTGGCTGCAAGGAGAGAAACTTCTAAAATTGCTCAGCCAAAGTATTAGGATTGGTAATAAAGCCTGGGGAAGCTATTGCTGCGGTATTGTGGTGTGGTGGTATATAACCCTGAGGTGGTCTATGAGCATTAGTTTACGACTGGCTGCCAGACTTTCAAGCTTGATTCTGATGTCTCAACTTAGGACACTAAGCCTTTCAATGATCTTTCTACTTACAAAAACTGCACTCATCGAAGCCAACCCTTGTGTAAGACTTGTTCTGATGATTATAGAATGACTTAGAAGGTACTGCTAGTACCGAAGGATTTGAAGCAGAAATGATTCCCTTTTCAGAATAAGACTGAAGATGTATTTCTTTAGCTAATAACTCACTGACAACAGAGTCAACAGAAGACAGTGGAGAACGATGTAGAATTGAACCTCTAAGTCCTTCGAAATCACTGCGAAGTGCTGTTAAAAACTGTACCAATCGTTGTTGCTCTCTACGCTCAATATAGGCACCACATGCCTTTAATTCTGTCGATTCTGTAAGAGCCAATTGATCCCAAAGATCTGTCATAGCAGAATAAAACTCTTGAATACTCATATTCTTCTGACGAAGAGCTTGTATGCCATTCTCTAATCGATACTGTTTTGCAAAATTTGATTGTGTGAATAACCTTTGCAGATGATCCCAAACCTCTTTTACTATCTCATACTTTGCCAACTGCGTACCTATCGAATGCTCAACAGAATTGTTGATCCAAGTAATGATCTTTGCATTATTTACTTCTCATGTATCTATCAAAACAACATCCCCCTCCTCAATATTCTTAGGTATCATATAAGTTCCACTAACATACCCCCACATCTTCTTACCCTTAAAGAAATTTCTCATTACATAACTCCAATATGAATAGTTCTTCCCATCCAACCTCACACTCACAGACTGAAGCGAATCATCTCTTTCAGTAGCCATAATCAACAGTCACAGAGAACCAGAATGCAAAAGCAGCGGAAAACAAAATATCAAATTGTAGAAACTGAACAGAGATTGCAAAAATTAAACAAATATCTTCTTGACGAAATACCGAAATAATTACAAAAACGAATGCAAATACCAAATTGCAGAAACTGAAGGAAAGACGAAATACCAAAATAATTGCAGAAACTGAATACAAATATCAAATTGCAGAGGCTAAAGGAAAGACGAAATACCAAATTTTGCTGAAGCGGAAGACAAAATCTCACTTTAAAAATTTTTGTGTTATTAAAATCATTTGACAAGATGGATCCACGAAGTTGTGTTCAAGATTAAGCTTCGTTCCATAAAACCAGCTCTGATACCATGTTAAAATAATTAAGATGAAACAAAAAAAGAAGGTTAGAATTCTGAATGATCTGTATATTATGAGTGCTTAGTCTTAACCTAAATACAAATAAAGTATATATAGGTTAAACTGAAAGTACTATTCTACCCTTACTAAATAAGACTACATAAATATTATGTAATAGCACATACAACGATAAAAAAACATAGATTGGATTTGAGCCTTATTGTATAAATATTTATGTCTTTTGGTTTTACTCATATCATATTATTTTCTATTTTGTTATTTATTATATTTATTTAAGCGTGTTTCAGGTTTTTCAGTAGTTGTTATTTTAGATGATATCTTTTATACTCTACCTTTCTGACTTTAAATATTGAGGATAATATCTCATTTTGATGTGGGGGCGGGGGGGAGTTGAAATAATTTTTTTTAAAAAAAAAACTAACTTTTTTTTATGTTATTAAAATCATTTGACATAATTGTTACATTTAAGATGACAAAGTAAAGAGGAACTCTACTCTTAAGATGCATCATCATAAATATTTTATAATGGTTATTTGTAAAATTCATAACAAGATTTTATCATATGTTTCTTTTTGAATTATTCAAGTTTACAAACTCTCATATTGTTATCACTTAATTCTACTTATATACTTATTTATCAAGTATTCATAAACCATCATTTTCACATACACACTACATGATTGTGGGTTGCAGATTGAATTATTATTATTATTATTATTATTATTATTATTATGTGTAGATAAGATGGTTTTGCATCCTCTTTAACCTAAATAATTAAGCCTGAATACCCTAAGCCAACTAACTAAGGAGTTATTGACCCAAAGCTTGTTACATGGGTTGAAGAGAAATCTTAAGAGAATTCAACATTGCACTATCTACATTTAAGTATCTGCAACCAAAATTATTAAGTTTGCAAAGGTGTCTCAACACCTAATGCTCTAAGGCCAATTGGTTTGAGAGTCATTAGCTTAAAGCTCGCTATATGGGTTAAGGATACGTGTTGTTTTTTTTTCTTTTTAAGTTATAGTTATCTCATTAATATATACCCCAACACAAGGAAGTTAACCTTAGAAAAATATTAGAACAAATTTTGTTTTCTTCCAAGTTAAGTCTTAAAACTATGTTTTGATATATTGAGCATAAAAAAAAGGTTTAGTAAAACTTGATTAAGAGGTATGTGGCACAAATATAAATCTAATGAGAATTTGTTTATTTAAATTGAGTAGAAAAAGTATAATGATCAATGCCTTAGTTTTGAATTCTATAAATTATTTTTCTATTTTAACACTTAAATTACTAGGAATTAGTAATATGTTGGTTGGGGGTTGCGATAGGTACTTAAAATTTTATTTTATTAAGGTTTTATATCATCATATTACACTTAAAGTATCATTAAGTTTTCTAACTTAAGCATGTTTTATAATAACAAGTTTGATAATATAAGATATTTTTAATTTATGGTAAATGTTTGGTTTTAAATGTAGGTTTGTAAAATAAACATATCTTATAATTCAGATGAATGATTGATTGATGTGTTTAATTATTGAAATCGAGATTTAAGTGAAAAGACAAAAAAAAGACTAAGCTTAGAGAAGAAATCCTAGTTGGGCTAGCTCTCTTCAAATAGGAACACCATTCAGTGTTTAGATTATAACTGGAGCTACCAACCTCGGATTGAAATGTGTTTTAGCTTGATGGAAATTTTATACGTATGAATAAAATATTCATGAAGAGCCTAAGACTTAATATTTCCTCTATTAAGTTCAAATTTTAGCAAAAAAAAAAAGTCTGAATCTGTCTTGCAGCCTAGATATTGTTCGGTGTTCAACTCATGTATGAAGTTATAGAGGACCAAATAAGCCCCTTTTTTGGGTTGAAAAGATGAGACAAATATATATAACTTTTATGAAGACCATTTATTCAAATCATGATGCCATCAATGATGTTTTATCCAGCCACCAAATCAATAATTAGCCACCATATTAATAGTTCTAAATTTTAACCTACAAAAGGAGTGATGCAAAATTGTCCTTTAGATTGCTAATTTGAGGTTTTAAAGAAAGTTTGCAACTTAACCCAATATGAACCCTACCTTGAAGAACCAAAGTTATATGCAATTAATCACCCCCACCTTACGCCTATAATGAGATATGAACAAGAAGTATAAATTACAATAAATTTGATCATTCCTTCGAAGAGCTTGCAAGTTCAATAAAGCCACCACACAAGTTTCCAATAACATTAAAGACTTTTTATAGTGAATGAAATCCATAACTCTTAAGAAAACAATATCTTTTCTGTTTTTGTACTTTACCGGTAGATTTTAGACCCAACTTCAAACAAGTTATTTTATAATACGATATATTATTGGAAATGTATAGTTTCTAATTCAATTGCAATCACATCCAAACTTATCCTGAAGATCCATTTATGACCCAAAAGCAGACAAAGGTCTAGATTGGTATAGTTGAACCTTTTTAACCCCAGCCTCTTGATTTAGCCCATTGAACTCCTCTTGGATCCATTTTGTTTTAGGACTTAAAATAGATCCAATGAACACTCCTAATGTTAACTTTGATGTTGTAACCAAGATTGCATTAAGGAGGAATTTGTCATACATTTAGACATATTGATTTTCAAATCAAGATTCATTGTTTTGCTTTCTTTATTTGTATTTTTGTAATATTGAAGTTTTATTTCATGTTTTTCTTTTTAATTATGTTTATTTTTTTAGCAAGGCGAAAATATTATACTAATAATGTAAAAATAAATATAGTATAAACTCAACATGAATTTTAATATTTAAATTCAAGAAAATGATAATTGATGCTAACGTTATATGAAAAAAAAATCATTAATTAACTTCTTCTTCAACTAAGTAGCTAGGAATTAGAATCCACATCTTGCCCATGATTGAATGGTTGTAAGATATATACTAAAAACAAATTAATGCCTAATGATCCAAACATATGTAACGAATAGTTTATAGCAAAGATAATTAGTAAGAATGCCTAATGGTCCAAAGAGAGTCAATGAGACCAACCATTAATCTATCAAGAAATGGGTCATTTAAAGGTGAGGGAATTACTATAAATATGGCACGTTTTTTTTGGCATGTGTGGGGGACACAAGCGATAGCTTCTTAGACACGCACGCATCACACCAAAACCAGACGCCATCCTATTGGCAAATCAAATGTGCTGGAAATTAATGGATTTTATTTTGCACGTTGAACATGTTCCTACCAAAAACTGCCTGCAATTTTAATCTTCTAACTGCTTTCGGCATATCTCACGATTTCACGCTAACTATATTTTTTTTAAATTGGAAAACGTGGATCATTGAAATCTGCGTGCGTTGGACATTTGATGAAGTTGACTCCTACATGAGAAAGAAATTGAAATATATATATATATATATTCCTCTTACTTCGCAACATTTTACAATTACTTGGTAAGGAGTTTTTTTTGTTTTATTTTCTTTCACTTTCAAAAAATTAAATTAGAGAATAAACACCACTTATAATGCAAGAGATATTAGAGACAATAAAAAAATATTTAAAAATATAAAAACGGTTGTTTTTCAAAATATTTTTATTTAAAAATATATTAAAATAATTTTTATTTTTTAAAAATTATTTTTGATATATGAAAATATACAAAAATTAAATTAAATAAATTTTGTTAATTTTCATAAACACAATTTACACCCTATTCCAAACATGTATTAGTAAAAAAAAAAAAAGGCAAGCAACTACTTTTTCTTTTTTCTTTTTTCTTTTTCTAAGATGCTGATGTTTTTTTTCAAACATCGTATAACAATCCAAAAAATGAGTGGAATGCTTACCTTACCGACAAGAAGCCGCCAAGCCGCAGGGGGCCTTCTATTGCTTTTACGGCATATCAACAAATAAAGTTATATAACCAACAAATAACCAAATAAAGTTATTATCTATTTTCTTCGGCTATCAATAGTTTTTAATTGTAATTTCATTTTCCAAAGTTATATAATCATGATTTTATAGGTTGATATTTTTTTATTTTTATTTTTTCATATATACAAAATGTTATAAAGGACTTTCTAGTCATGAATTGAAGACCACTTTTGCAAAATAAAGATTTGTAGGTAGTTAAAAAAAATTAAAAAGATAATGAAAAAATTGAAAAAACTAAAAAAAAATCAATTTGATATTGGTACAGAAAATTTTAATATGATCCTTACACCTTTTAGTTTCTCTGTTATTTATTCCTTGGAATTTTATAATTTCACATTTCAATTCAAAACTTTATTTTCTTATATTTGTCACTTTAAAAATTAAGAAAAGAAAGAGAAATATTAGTTTAATATATCATGTAGCCAATTGATTGGTTATACGTGACATTATTATATTCATGTAAATACATATTTATTATTAATAAAAGCTTAATTTATCTTTAATATTCATATAACTTTAGATTAATAAATCTAATATTTTATTTATGAAAATAGAGTAAAAATAAAATTCATGAGACAAAAATATTTTGCAAATGAAATTATAAAGTTTTTATAATTATGGAATTTATATTGCATCAAAGCATTGTTTCTAAAATGTTCTTAGTCAATATTCTTTTAAATATTAGATATTCATTATAGCCCTAGAGACTAATACATATAATGTTTTTTTATTTATGAAAGCAAACAATTTTTCTCATAAGTTGAGGTAAAATGGATACCTAAAACTAATATGTAGATGCTTATCATAAGACATATGCAATCGAATAGACTCGCATGAGAATTCTATATGGAGAGATCACTTATGTCTATGGAAAGACTCACGTGGATGTTGTGTAAGTGATTTTTAGACTTGAGATCACTAAATTATCTTATATAGAGAATGTTATGTTTTGTTCTTACAATATTTTGTCCTAATCAAGGGTAACAAAAGGACAGATTTTGGGTATAACATGCACAATATGAGTGTATTTAAGTAATCAATAGAGGATTTATCACTCTAGGTGAATTAGAGAAAATGTTTCACTTGTTCTAAGATATTATTGATAAAAATCCTTAGTCAAAATGAAATAAGATTTAAAAAGGATTTTAAATTTTATTAAAATGATCAATGACTATTATATAGAGAACAAATATGATTTAACATGACAAATATACTATATGCTTTAATGTTAAATTGGAACATTAATGATGAAAAAATATTAATTATACTAAAAACTAGTCACTGAAAGGTTAAGTTAAACCACTAATGACTTTTCTAATATTTGAGGGATCATGACACGTTGATAGATTATGCTTCTGATCTTCAAATATAAATTAATAAATTGTTGAATTGATAATAACTAAAATTGTTTAATTTATTTAAATTCTATTTAATTAGAATTAGAAATTTATATTTTTGCCAATATATTAGGAACCTAATGAGTCACACACATTAAGAACCATAGTAAAAAAAATAAATTGGAATGATTTAATTAAGTATGACTTGATTAAAATATATTTTATAAATTAAGGATTAGAATATAATTAATACAAGGATAGAAATTAACTGAATCAATATATGAATATTATTTAAGGGGAAAAGTGATATTTTACTAATTTATAGGGTTTTTTAGATTTTTGTATAAATAGTAACCTATACGTTTTATTTTTTAATGGTTGTTTGTTAGATAGAAAACTATACAAGTCACAGAATAGAGAGCTAACAATCTACACATAACAATTCCTCTCTCTTAAAAATGGATTTAGGAGATGTCTCGCTGGTAATTCATGTAGATTACTGTTGGAGGTCGAATAAGTAGACGACTTGTGGTTTGAGATAACCTATTCTTTAAAAAATTATTCAAAGTCGAGAAAGATCAGATCTTCAAGTAATAAATCCCTAAACAACTATAGACTTTCTAACAAGATCTTAAAGACTCCTGGATAATTTATTATTTTTGCTACGTGTATGACATTTAGGAACCCAACAATAGTATTGGAGTCATCGTTAAATAATTAGGGTTGTTGTTTGCATGTTTTAATTATTATTGGTGTTAATTTCAAATTAATTTTATATGCAAAATTATTTTCCCCAAAATTATTTTTTCCCTACTATTCCGGCTAGATCTGGCCAAAATCTAAAAAAACAATGATGGTTGCCATGGGCGTTGCTGCTTGTTGTGCCAGGCGCGAGAGGTAACAACCCATGGTTGCTGCCTCACCAACACTTCACTAGTAGTGCCAGGCACTATTGGCGGTGCTAGAAGCCCAGCGGGAGGCAAAAGCCTTGCATTAGAGGCTACGCAGCGCTCCGGGCAGTCCTTGGCGCTGCTAGCTGGCAGCGACACCATTGGCTGCCACTACTCCAGCTGTTGATAGCGAGCAGACAACCCTTTGCCGATAAAAGCATGAAGAAGGGGCAAAGTTTACAATTTTGCGTCAGCAGCCTTTTTAGGTTTTTTGAGGGATAAAATTACAATTCTACCTCTACAACATATATCTAATTACTTTTAGGTATATTTAGGGATGCAATTCTACCCCTGCAACATATATCTAATTATAGCCCTCCATATATAAAATAATAATTTTATATTAAAATTGAAATCCTAAATTAAATTAATTATATAATTAGTTTTTCTAATTAAATTAGGATTGAATTAAAATGTTTAATTTAAAATTTTTGAGATTTATGATATCCTGATAGGATTAGGATTTATTTAATTAAATGGTTTAATTAAATAATATTTAGAAAAATATTTTTTTAAATAACGAGAGTTTTTTTAAGCCTGAAAATTTAATTAATCCTAAAATAGTTTAAGATATTAATAAGAATTTTAATGTGATTAATTTTCTGATTAAAATTGAAAAATATTTTTCATGAAATTTATGTTAAATAATTATTTTTTGTTTGGAAAATTATCAAATTAGATTTGATTGAATATTTTTTAGTGTTAAAAATATTATTTTATAGTAGCACATGAAGTCAATAATTAGAATTGATACATGCAATGCAATGTATCATGATATTAAAATGTTTTTATACATGTTAAATGATTATAGACATTAAAGATCAATGCAATTGTGATTTGTTTTTGATGGTTGATCCTAGTGGAATTAATGATCCAATATTTGACCCTTTATTTTTCTAAATATTTTCAAAAAAATAAAAAAAAATATGTTCATTTGTGTTATTTTTAGCATTTTCAAATCATCTCAAATGAATTTAAAATTCAAATTTCTTTTCAACGCATTTAGCTTTTAACGCTATTTTTCAAATTGTTGATTTTTCTCATTGAGCCAATGTTGTCTTTTTAAAAAAATCAAAAAATAATTTTTTTTAGACAAAGGGACAGAAATGCAAAGGAAGAAAATAAAGGACGATGTAGGTGACAATTAGAGGTCAAATCATTTTGAGAAATGAGGGAATGATGAGAATTAATCGAAAAACACCACAAGACCCTTTGTATGTGCCAATAATTAGACCATTTACAAAGGCAAGAGCTAAAAGAATTAAAGAGGCATTCAATCAGCTGTATCGGACTTGTTCAAATGAGGATCAGGCCTTGTTCAATGTGATCCAAACAAGAGATGACGATGCTTAACATGTATCAATACTTAGCCACACAACTTTATATTAATGGTCATAACTTTTAATCCGACGATGAATCGGACTGGATTTGCTAGAAGATTTAAAGATTCTTTTTCCTATTAGAATAAATTTTTATAGCAATTAAACATCAAGAATGCTTTCTGATAAGACCTAGAGTTATTATTTAAGAATACACAGATTGAGCTTTTATTTATACAACACTTAGGCTTTATATTTTATTTTACCTATATTTTTAAGTTAGTTAGTTATTTGGGTTTAATTTTCAACCTATAGTTAATTAGAGTATATTTTTGTTCAAGTCAAACATATAAAATACCTTATATTTTTGAGATGTAAAAAAATAGATTGAATAAAAAATGTGTGAGCACTCTTGCTTTTGGTTCTTTATTGAACTTTTGAAGACTTATCAAATAGATCATCTTTGTGACATTCTAACTATATATTTTTGGTTTTTTTATTCAAGCAATCAATGGTTCAGGGTTTTTTAATATGATTTTAGTTTTTTTAAGTAAGCATTTCAATTTTTAATTATGGGTTCTAAGGTTTTGCCCTTATAGTTTGCATTGACCTTCCCTTTAATCCTTTTTTATATTGAATTTCATAACCAAAGTTGATGCAAAATTACCAAAACTAATCCTCATTGTTTATTGCCTTAATCACTCACCATAAAAATAAAAAATAAAACTTGACATTTTCTTTTCTATAAGACTAGATAATTTTCACTTAAAAATAAAATGTTCAAGTAGAGAAAGTTATTATTCATATAGTCAATTCATCGGTTACAAAAAATATTTATTTTAAATAAAAAATTATTTTACAATAAATTCATACTTATTCATACCTATTCTAGACCCGATCCCAAACTCAAGCTGATTGAATATTTGCGTATGGCTAAAGCCTAAAACCCACTTAACATAGGGCTAGGGCTTCTTATCTTTAAAAGCTTTGGTGTCCTGCACGGTGAATTTTAACTCTAAAGTTTTTTAATATATAAGAAAATCTTGTAATTTTTTAATGTGAGATTAATGAGTTTTGGGTTTGTAAGAATATACTAACCGGGATTGATTTCTTATAGTATTTTCATTAAAGAGTGATTTCTAATAGAGTCTTAACCTAAAAGTAAGTGAACATAAAATGAACCATTAACCATGCTTTAAAAACAAAATCCAATTTCTCTAAACTATTTCTCTTTTGTTGAGCCATAAGAGCTTTGCAGCCGTTCAGAAAATATCAATACGGTGATAAATGAGTCTCTACTACATCCTTAGCTCTGCTCGGCATTATAACAGGATAGGTTGAGGCAGATTCGGTTGAAGGAGAGTCATTGAAGGTAACAATTATGCTAGGAGGAATTACCATGGTGAGAAAAGAGAAATTCTTAGTTAGAAATTTTGATGTGTATAATTTGAATGCATTCCAAGCCACTCCGTAGTTCTTGGATCAAGAACTCCACCGACTCGATCTGGAGCTCCTTGGAATCCTGATACTGCTTAGTCGCTAATTTGGCATCGAAAATAAGGTCGGACCTAAGCTCCTCCAAGTCCCTTCATACTCTCTGATGCTCTTATCTTCCCAACAATTCATTGAGTTCTTCAAGCTCTCTAATCATATGGCAAGCTCGGATCTCTCTGCCTCGCCTTTCTCTTAGCTCGATATGAAGGGAGATAATCTAAATGGTTCAAGTCATTTCGTGTCTCAATCAAAGTTAAATTTTCTTTATACATAATTTTAAGAATGCTTCCCTTAAATATTGGTGTGATGCATTAAAAGAATTAATTAATAAATTCTTTACATATTGTTTTCAAGATTTGAAATTATAAGATTAAAGAAGATAGCAGGACTTATTAACCATCAAACTAAAACATATCTTTGAAAGATAAAAAAGTATAGTGTTCATGATCTCAAGACAGGCTCGATTAGAAGAAATAAAATGAGTGATTTGACATTGTTGTGATCTCCTCGGAACATATGTGTATAGTTTTCTGTATCGGCTCCGCACATTCCTTCAAAATTTGGCAAATGAGAAAGAATAATCCAATTCATGATATTACATCAGTGCTAATGCACGCTAGCTAATTCTGTAAATAATATATTCCTGATAAGCGTTAATTGAGCCGTGGCTAGACAGCAATTCAACGAATTTATGATTCTATACCTCTTTATGCACCAATATAATTACGTCCCTGGCCATTAATTAATCAAGGATCATTGATCTTCTCTCGAGACAAAGTTCCTCAATCTTCCAGTCTGCGTTAACTCGTTTTTAACTAATTTGCAAGGGAAAGTTGCTTGGATCCGATGCTTTCGCTTCTTGAGGAACCTTTGTAGTGATCTCTTCATTGGAAGACCAACCGGGCTGTAAAGCTGAGATGGTGAGATAGGTGATGAAGCAGATGGCTCCGACCCGACTGGGCTTCGCAATCTATCCTCCATTTCTCGACTTGCAAGCATTAGGATTGCTCTAGCCTGCAGTTCTGCAACATCACAAACTAAAACCCTTCCATTGTAAAAAATAGTTAGCTGCTTCTGCTCTTGTTGTTCAAGTTCTAATTGTCGGCTCTCATTCGACGCATCCACCCCTGCAATTAACCATGGATCGATTACTACCAATAAAAAAGAAAGGGAAAAAAAACCAATTGCTAATAACTTGATGAGCCCAGCTACAATTAATTAGTGCAATAACCGAAACAAAAGAAACCTAAGAAAGGAAACAGCGACCTACGTAAGAAGGAAAGAGAACTTACAGGGGTTGGTAACGGTGGTGGTGGCTGTCGGAATCCGCTGAAGTATGGAGGCGGAGTTCGAGATTGCAGTTTCTCTTCATGTTGAAGGGGAAAACAAACGTGTAGTTGAAGCACACAGAGAAATGCTGGCGCTGTTTATTTATCACAACGGTTAAAGCTGATAAAGAGAGAATGAAGAGCAAGACTAGGAGAGTTCTGGGTTTATATAGTGGGAAGAAGAAAAAAGAAAAGAAAAATTGTGGGGCCCAGAAAAAGGAGCTGTTCTTTTTTATTTTTTTTTTAAATAAAGAATCCTCTTGACAATCTATGGATTCAAACACGCACCGCACGAAAACTAGACGCCGAAAACATACGGCCCCATTTTTCATTTTTCATTTTTGCACGTGGAACATGATTTTTTTTTTATTTTCTCAATTTGGAAACGCCGCCTTTACACGTGAATTTTTGGCTCTCTTTTTCTCTTGCCTCATATGCATTCATGTGATAGGGCCGAGGGCCGAGGGCCGACGCCCACTTATCCTATTTCATTTGATTTGATTATTTATATAGTTAACTTGGAATCTTTTTTTTTTTGACCTTTTTAATTAATTTCTAGCTTCGGTGCAATTATGTCGATGGTTCACATTGATCTTATTTTCTATTGTTCATGATGTCTTATTGGTTAATGGATCAATATGGCTTTATATAATGAGTTGCTTCTTCCTATCTAAAATTTAATCAATTTAATCTTTGAATATATTTTAAAATTCTTGCATATTTTTATGGTGGGATTTTTAGGCCAACTCACTCAAATTAATCATATAATTCATAACGAGAATCACATGACTTTTAAATTTAACATGACTCAAATTAATCACAAAATAAAGATAAATTAAGCCATTAATCCTTGTCTTTTTTCCCATATAAATCAAATCAATCATGAAGATCTAGTTAATTACATTATTTGAGTTCCTTGGACAAGCAATAAGTTTTCCAAGAATTTGTGAAACTTGAGCATAAATGAATTGATCAGCTGATTTTAAGTAAAAAGTAAGGTTTCTCTATGTAAATTTATTTGAAAACATTATTACAATCTAATAATTTATAAAAATATTCCATCATTTCTATCACATAAATGCATATGTTAATACATATTATATTACAAATTAACTACAAAAGAAGAATTAATTCTATAACTCGAACTCAAAAAGATTATGATAAAATATTTCAAAAATGAATTACGATAACAGTGACCATACCACTAAAAATAATGGGGCAACTTGAAAGTGCGAAGGCTTTGAGGCTTGCCCCTTCTAATCTTGAGTGTGTTTGGTATTGTGGTAGTCGTTGTGGTTTGAAAAAAGTTGTTTTATAAAAAATGCTTTTAGTTGAGGTTGATCCCGGAAAAAATATATGTTTGGTTAAAACGTGATTGAAATTGAGGTTGAACAAAAAGTTGTTTAATGTGTTTGGTTAAAAATTATAGTTCAATTTCATGTTATGGTATAATTATCTAAAAGGACTTCATTCATAATATTAATGAATAGTGACATGGAACTAACATTACAACCAATAAATTTTTGCAAATAGACCTAAACATATTAGAACAATAATTTATAATTGTCATTAAACTTGCAGAATCTCATCACGTCACGTAATCTATTCGCCAAGGCCCGTGGTGTCCTTGGCTTTGTGAATGTGGAACCACATCGGTTAGAAAATCATCGGGCACAAAATCAGGATGGCGATCGAACTCCATAAATGCCACATCTTACATTGAAGTTCTTCTAATGTAATTATGAATTGCCATGGATGCGACAACAATTCTTACTTGTGCCTTGTAATTAAAGGATGGCATATTCTGTAAGATTCACTATTTTTTTTTCCAAACTCCAAATGTACGTTCTTTCACACAACGTAATGAAGAGTGCATACGGTTGAAAATTTCTTCACGAGTTTGTGGTTGTCCTCGCCTCCTAAATTCTTGCAAATGATATCTCTGACCTCTATATGGACCTAAAAATCCATATTCATTAGGATATCCCGAATCAACCAAGTAGTATTTCCTTGTAAATACATATAATTTTTTTAATTGAAAATTGCAAAAAAAAAAACAAAATAACATTAATTATCACACACACACACACACACACACACATATTACTACCTTCTGGTGGCTTAGAAAATTTTATACGTGGATTATCAATTGCTTTGAGAAAAATTCGTGTATCGTGTGCACTACCTTCTCAACCCGCCCAAATAAATGTGAATTGCATGTCAAAGCTACATGCAGCCATAACATTCTGGGTCGGCACACCTTTTTGTCCGATGAATGGAATTTGATTTTCAGAAGAAACACATGCACGCACATGTGTACTGTCGATTGCTCCTACATAATTCTAATATACAATAAACCAGTAAAATAACATCAATTTGAGCTGATTAAAAAAATAAGTTTCGCAAATTCATGAAATACGAATCACCATCAACAAATACGATTAATGACATTATCTTGAGATGTGGCATATATCTCGGATTGTTCACAATTTCACGCGGTGTGTTTACGAACTCAGGATCTGTAGGTTGAATTAAATTTATAGCGAGCAAACAAACTGATCTAAGAACTTCATTAAAGTACCTACTAATTGTTTCTCTTGAATGTTGGAATCTCTCCTGAACTTCCCTGTTGGAAGCACCCAAAGCTATTGTATAAAGAAATATTCCAACGTTTTCAAAAACACACATTCTTCTAGATGCTTTTAACCCATATTGGTTTTCAAGTTTAAAGCACAGACTCTGAAATGTCGTCGCATCCATCCTAAACATGTTTACACAGGGCTTCCAATGTCCATGTAATATTTCTATCAACCATTGCATTCTAGTGTTGTATGAATCCATACAAGGTTCCTTATATATATATAAGTATTATAATATAAAGTTATGGCACCTACCGTGCATAAAATCAATTTCTGATTATCAAACTCCCTTTCCCAAAACAACTCACCTTTTTCATCTGAATCGTTGTCGTCGTCAGTATCAGAACTGTGATTACAACTGAAATCTCCATCGTTTACAGGAGAATTACCATAATTACCGTAATTGGCAACGTTATTCATTACATCATCATAATCCCCAGCCAAAAGTGCCTCGAAAACCAGTGTGAATCCATATCTATCATGACATATAAATTTTTTTGTGAATAATTGAAAATTGTATGACTTGTTACAAAAAAACACAAATGGATAATGCAAACCGAAATACTATATTGTTCCATTTCTCCACGTTTATTGAAATTTTGCTCGGCTTGTAAATTTTATAAGGCTATATTTATTTGCAATTCAGTCCTTTACCTCCTTTGAAAGTGAAATTGAATTTTTTTTTTCCAAAATGCCTATTATCTCTAATCAAAATTTCTAATTCCACTTGCTATAAACAACCTAAAAAATAGAATTTCAAGAGACCAAAATGCGAATTCCAGAAACAATGAACAATTCACACACAAATTATTTTTCCTTTTCATTTCCAGCTTCCAATATTTCATTTCTTGTGCTAAATATAATGTCAACTATACCATATAGAATTAAAAATTTCATTTGCAAAACTGATTTATACGTGGAGCAATAATATTAAGGATCCCTTTTCATTTCACAAAATGGGTCAATAAATAATAAGCATGTTTGCCACCTTCCCCTAAGATTCAAACCGGTTCTACTTATGGAATACTGCTTCAGAAAATTGAACAAGACAATAATAAAATTATGTAAAAGAATATACAATGACAGAGGTCTAACAAAGCTAACGATTTTCTACCCTTCACTATCCCGATGAACACCATAAACAGACATTTAAAAACCTAAGAAACTAACCTGACTTTTAATGAATGTCATAACATTAACAAATCGGCTGCAACATAATGAATTAAATGGAACTTACCTATTACAAATGTATAAATAGCAGCAATCAGCAACACTAGCAATTAGAAACAACCACTCTTGATTGCAGGTACTAACACATTCAATTTCTACCCAAAGAAATTGACAATATGCAAGTGAATAACTTCCCATACTTACTGCTAGTTATATACAAATACATAGAAATGGAAGTAATATTCCAAAAACTGTTACCTAACTTTCAAAAGCTACCATTCAAGAGCACCAAACATTCAAATGTGGCATACACCAACTGAAAATTTCAAAATTAGCAACCTAAACCTACCATTCAAGAGCAACTAACCAAACATTCAAAGTATAATACCAACAAGCAGTAGTCTCGGTTTCATAAATTATTATCACCAATCATTCAACTTCAAGTAACCAAATTGAAAAAGAGTAATTTAACAAGATAAACATAACATTCAAAGTTAAGCATCCACACATTTAAGGTCTACAATTCAGAAATTAACATCTATGAAATTCCAACCCAACAACACTATTCAGTCATACATATATAGTAAAACATATATGGTAGTGGTGTTCCAAAAACTTAGCTATGAAAATACACCAAAACATGGGCAACTCCTTCTAATTCCAAAGAACAATTGCAAAGACAGAAGTCCAAAACCAGTGGAAAAGATTTCAGACAAATAAATATGTTACTGGATTACAAAATTCAACATAAATGCAAAGACATGAATAAGGTAAAAAGTTAAAAACTGACCTTGTCCATCTAAGTTCGTCTGTGTTGGTCAAACATTATTTTCAGCCATGACATTTTTCTGTCAATACAACCCATTGCAGTCCACATCTCCCTCTTGCTCCTTGCATAGAAGAATTTAGTTGCAAAGGTATACAATGCACTACTAGAAGCAACTCCATCAATAGAGTGCAGTTCTTCCATTACCTCTTCAATGCTGCAACCTTTTTTTTTATCTCTACAAGGAGCTGTGATCCCTCTAAGCATGGAGACAGTCTCAACAAGTTTATCCAGACGTGCAACTAATACTGCTCCCACACCTTTTCCCCTTTTCTTTTTTCAGAATTGAGGTGTAGTCTGATGTGCACCCTTTCTCTTTAAACTGCTGGGGTTGTTGGTACTGTTTGTGACATTGCTTCCACCAACCATATTGCTAACATCACGAGTGAAATCAGGGATTGCATCATCTTCAGAGTCGCCACTTTCTTCTGCCATATTAGTATCCTAATTGGTTGTATTTTTCATTCAAGCAGCCACATTATCTTCATTTGATAAGAGTCCTTGTGAGGGAGTCCAAGTATATTGTCCCGTGGCCACTATGTTAGTAAACATGATATCGTACTTGACACACAACGAGGGCTCTATGCCAACATACCTAAACTTCTTTGCTCCTCTCATTTCCTGTGTAATGACAACTGGATGTAATTAGGACTGATAGTAGATGAATAAATAATACAACATGACAAAAAAATTTATGAGGCTATTGCAAATCAGCAAACTAACCTGAATTTTTGATTGCCACCATTCATCAGTTGCTGAGATGGTCCAAAGTTCAGTAGACCAACCAACTCCAGTTTCAGTTATTAATTTTTGCCATACCCTCCAGTCCTTTTTAATCCTATTCCATTTGTTTTTAAGCTAAGATTTTGATAATGAAAGGCCTGTCTGATCTTTGAATGACTGTACGATAAATTTCCAGCCAGCTTTATCAAAATATGTGTTTGATCTCATGCTTCTCTCAATAGCTGTAATGCAAATGTCACAAAACACGTGCAACATTGCCTTGCTCCAAGAAGTTTTATCATGTGTGTCAGATCCATCCATTGCTTATGGTTGACAATGCAATGACAAATTAAACAAACAATTAACCATATGAACAAGAGATTGGATGCTGATAAGGCCATAATACAATAATAACAGAACAAGAAATTACATGTGCAGCAAAAGGTTAACCAAAGAATAACAAAAGGTTGAATGTTGACAAGGAATGAAAAACATAAATAAAGAAATTATCTATAGCAGCTTGGTTGACAATGCAAGAAAGAATTAAAAACACAATTCACTATAGCTGACAAAAGCTTTAATACTAATAAGGGATGAAAACAAGAAACTAAGGAACTAGTTCAAAAAAAGATTGAATGATGTGAAGTGTGAACTAAGAAACTTGACAAGGGAAAGAATATAAAAACCTACCCACTGGGATAAACCTATAAGTTTTTTTCATCAATTAGCGGGGATGTTATAATTAGCAACCGAAATTATTTGTTTAATTTACTATTATTTAGTTGTTAGCAATTAGCAACACACAATACCAGTTTAACATAGCAAATAGGGGATGTTCTACTTATATATATATATAAGTATTATTTTAATGTACATTTATTAACTTGTTAGCAATCTGCAGCACACAACAACTAAAATGATTTTAACATAGAAAGCAGGGGATGTTCTACTTAGCAACTGAAATTAATTGTGTCATTAATTTACGTATATTTACTTGGTAGCTATCAGCATCACACAACAACAACAAATAACCAACACACAAATAACTGCAGATATATGGAGGGAATAAAGAGAATGAAAAATTAGCAGTAATGGCTGAAGAGAGTAAAATACAAGTGAATTAAAAAAAAGCACAAACAGGTCAATTTCACTGCAATGAGCAAAAATAAACTTAAAATTACTATACAAGGGAAACAGTGAAGTAAGCATAGTACTCGTTGGAAATTGCAGCTGAGGTGTTTGAATAAAGCACAATGTTGATATCTGTGGTGGGGTTGTTGATTGCAAGAACACAGGTTGCTTGTCGTCTTGTTTTTCTGTTGATAAGGAGAAACGAAGGAAAAATTAGCATATATAACTATAGAGAGTAAACAACAAGTGATTAACAAAAGGGGATAAATAGATCTTTACTGCAATAAACAATAATTAACTTAAAATTTCTATAAGAACAGACCAGTGAACTAACCCGTTGGAAATTTGAGCTCTGGTGCTTGAATCAAGCTCGATCTATATATATATGTTTCGAGGTTGTTGCTTGCAATGGAAATGGTTGTTGTTGTTCTTCATTTCCTTTTGTTAAAGAGAAATGAATGACAATTGAATGTGTAGAAAGAGACGAAGCCATCAGTTAATGTTTTGGGTTGTGCAACAGTAATTGTTTACTGTGGAGTTGTTGTGCGCAATTAGGGCTGATGGGAAGGGAAATGAATGCAAATGGAAGAACACGAATGAGAATGAGAAGAGCAAACTAGAACCGAACGAGAACAGTGTGTGTTTTGCACATTACTCATCTCTAGAAAGTTCAACCACATGTTGAAACTTGCAAAAAAGCATTATTTTACTGCTTCCTAAAAATTGAGGTCGTGCCGCATATAAATGGTGGGACCCATGTTTTTGATTTTTTCACAATCTGTAACCAAACGTCTAATTAGTGCGATTTTTAAGAAACGCGAACACTAACGCGTAGACAAACGGGCTCTAAAAATTAAACAGGATAGGTTGTTTGTCCGGTAGCCCCTCTTAACCATCAAAATTGAGGGTGTTTTTTTTTTTTTAAAGATTTTAATGTTGTTTGATTTATTCTAGATTTCATTAAGTGAGTTTGTTTTGTATTGCTTCTCCAAGATCGAGTATTATTCTCTTAGTGATAATTTAGTTTTTATATTACATCAATTCGAGCTTTTGTTTGGTGATCTTTGTTTATTTTTCTCTATAATTGTTTATTTTTTTTAATATATTTTATGATATGTATACTCTTACAATAATACGTAAACATCATTTCAACAATACCATAAGACTTCACAAATTAAACACAAAGAATTAGGTTGCCCTTTAAAAAGATAGGTAACGAATAAACTAGTTCATGGATGTCGTAGGTTTGGCCTAAGACAAAACTTGAGTTTTCAATCCCTAAAATAATAATAATAAAATTTTAAATAGTTCAATCTTATTATTTTTATTTGTTAGGTTTTCAAATATCATACACACAATGAAAATAATAAAACAAAATTATTCAGAAGTCCCTAGGATCTCGTTGGATAAATCTAGAGTTGTTTAAGAATTTATTACCTGAAGGTCTAATCTTATTTGGCTTTAAATAATTCTTTAAAGGCTGAGTCATTACAAATCACAAGTCGTCCAGTTGTTTGCCATTCAATGGTAATTCATACGAATCACTAGTGAAAAATCTTCTAAATTCCTATTTAGGATAGAGGGATTGCTATGCCTAGAGTACTATCTCTCTATATGGAATAATTGCAAAAATAAGAAGCATAACTTACTATTTATATGGAAATCTAAAAAACCCTATAAATTGGCAAAACATCAATTTTCCCCTTGAATAATATCTATATATTAATTCAAGATAATTTTAGAAATTAATTCAATCAAGTCCTTACTTGATTTTTCTTGGTATAGAAATATAATCCATGTATTAATTATATTCCAGTCCGTAATTTCTAAAATATATTTTAATTAAGTCATAGGTAATTAAATCATCATAGTTTAATTCCTGATTAATGGTTTTTGATGTGTGTGACCCATTAGGTTCTTCATATGTTGGCCCAAATATAAATTATAATTCTAATTAAATAGAATTAAATAAAATAAATAATTTAATTTATTATCAATTCAATAATTTATTAATTTATATTTGAAGATCAGGCGCATTGTCTAGTAAAGTGTCATGATCCTCCAAATATTAAAAAAATAATTAGCGGTTTGACTTCACTTTTTAGTGACCAGTTTCTTAGTGTAATTAATATTCTTTCATCAATATTGTTCTGATTTAACATTAAAGCATACAGTATGTCTATTGACACGACCAAAAGATTAATGTCTTCTCCCAAGTGCAGGAGTGTCGAAGTAATCAATAACATGGTAAGACCGGGGTCGAACCACAGGGAGGTTAATTGTATAAATTATAAATAACACCAACATAACAACAACAACAACAACAACAACAACAACAATAATAATAATACTTCTAGTAGTAGTAGTAATAATAATAATACCAATAATACTATTAATAATGATAATAATATAGATGAAGAAGAAAAAGAAGTTGATGAGAACTTTGAGATGAAAGATTAACGTAAGAATTAAACAATGGCAACAACAAATGTCAATGTTAGAGGATCCACTAATGGCATTTCAAACAAGTATAGTATAAACTCTTTTTATTCAATTGGAAACCATACACAAAAGAGGTTCCAATCAGATTATAAATTGTTAACATGATTACATTAATTATCTTATTCGAATAATGCTAATACTTGTAAATGTTGTCAGGCATTCATGATTATAACTTATGTTAACAACAAATCAAGTTCCTTTCATAGCACAGGTGTCGGTAATATCATACAGTATAAGCTATGAAAGTCCCAAGTATTTGTTGTACCAAGTGTTATACAA
This sequence comes from Populus deltoides, assembly GCA_015852605.2. Classification (NCBI taxonomy): domain Eukaryota; kingdom Viridiplantae; phylum Streptophyta; class Magnoliopsida; order Malpighiales; family Salicaceae; genus Populus; species Populus deltoides. Next base: position 9,423,219 of record CM027580.2, read on the forward strand.
CATAAATCTAGATTAACCATTTAACAAGCAAAGTATTAAAAGTAAACAAGATAACAAATATAAAGCATGTTAGTATCCAAAATTAAAATCCATGTTAAGTTTATATTATACTTATTCTTACACCATTAGTGTACCCTTTTCACCTTGATATAATTAACTTAGCTAAACATAATGAAAGAAAGAAACATAAATAAACAAGGAAAGGAAATGAAAAGCATAAGTAAGAGATTAATATAAGCAAAACTTAAACATTACAAAATATAAAGAGAGAGCAAGAGTATGATCTTGATCTGAAAACCAAGATGCCTAAATACATGGCAAATGCCTCCTTTTACAGGTTAAAATTCAGAACTATTGATTTATTGACTAATTGATGAATGGGTGACCACATCTTGACTTGGTGACAATTCGTATCTTCTTGTCTGCCAAAAACATCATTGATAACGTCATAATTTGAACAGACTTTAATCATGAAAGTTCTAGGAAATTGTCTCATCTTTCTAGGGTAAAAATTTGAGATCATTTGGACTTCTAAAATTGAAGATATGGGTTGAACACCGAACAATATCTGGGCTGCAGGACAGATTCAGATTTCTTCATTGTTGCTACAATTTGGACTTGAAAACGGCCTTGTTAAATCTTGGGCTCCCATGAAAGTTGTAGGCTTATGTCTTACCTTTCCATCCATATAAAGTAGACTTAAATCTGAGATCTACAGCTCCAGATATGACCCGATTACCGAACAATGTTTCAGTTTGGACTGCACCAACATTTCTTTTCTAAGTTTGGCCATTAATTTGTCCTTTCAATTTCAGTACTTCAACTCATCAATCAATTATTTTATTTATGTGATAGGCCTACATTTAAGACGAACATTTACCATAAATTAAAGGTATCTTATATTATTAGATATGTTATTATAAAACATGCTTTAGCTAAGGAGTTATTGATACTTCAAGTGCAAAATGATGATATAAAACCTTGATAAAAATGCTTGGACTAATCATCTATCATATTAAATTATGTTTGTACTCTACATAATAGTCATTGATCGTTTGAATAAGATTTGAAACTCTTTTCAAATCTCATTCTACCATGACCAAGGATTTTTCAGTCATACTATTTGAGAACAGATAAAACATTTTTTCAAATTCATCTAATGTGATGAATTTTCTCTTGATCACTCAAGTACTTCATATTTTCATGTTATATCCAATGTCTGCCCCTTCGCTATCTCAATTAAGATAACATGTAACATGATCAAAACATAACATTTTCTATATATAATAACTTAGTGACCTTAAATATGAGAATCACTTACACAACCATTACGTGAGCCTTTCCATATAAATAGGTGATCTCTCTATATGGAATTCTCATACGGGTCGGTTTAGTCTACATGTCTCATAACAAACATGTACTTATTAGTTTTAGGTATCTCTTAAACTTTAGCTTATGAAAACAATTGCTTCATTTCATAAAAAAAAAACAAAGTATGTACCGGTCTCTACGGCTCTAATAAATATCTAGTATTTAAGAGAGGATTGACCAAGAATATTTTAGAAGCAATACTTTAATGCAAAAGGAATCCCATAATTATAACAACTTTATCATTTGCAAAACAATTTTGTCCCATGAACTTTATCTTTACTTTAAATTCATAAATCAAATATTAGATTCATTAATCTAATATTATATGAATATTAAAGATCAATTAAGCTTTTATTAATAATAAATATATATTTACCTAAATATAATAATGCCACGTGTAACCAATTGATTGGCTACAAGGTATATTAAACTAACACCATTCACTTCATATACTCTAATAGAAGAAAACAATAAAACCTAATGAGAAAATTGTTAATGTATATGCCTTGTAGCTAATAGATTGGCTACATGTGACACTAATTTTGTTAATGTAAAAGCATATTTTTTACTAATACTTTTTTTTTATCTTTAATATTAATTTATTTTTTATTAATGAATCTAATGTTTGATTAATAAGTCTAGAATAAAGATAAAGGCATTGGAAGAAAAGTACTTTGCAAAGTTGTTATAATTATGAGATTCCTATTATATTAAAGCATTGTTCCTAAATGTTCTTAATTGATTCTCTATTAAGACTGAACATTAAGTGAGTTTGTTGAGATTAATACATATTATGTTAATTTCCTATATGAAAAGAAGTAATTGTTCTCATAAGACGAGATATATGAGATGCATGAAACTAATATATAGGTGCTTGTCATATGACATGTATACTGAACTAACCTACATGAGAATTCCATATGTAGAGATCACACGTGTCTATAAAAAAACTCACGTGACAATTATGTAAATGATCCTTAGACTTGAGATCACTGAGTTATCATATATAGAAAATGCTATGCTTTGATCTTGACTACATGTTGTCCTAATGAAGGGTAACAAATTGTAAAATATTGGGTATAACATGAATAATATGAAGGTATTTGAGTGATTAAGAGAGGATTTATTACCCTAAGTGAATTACAAAAAAAAAAAATTCCACATGTTCTCAAATAGTATTGATCGTGAAATCCTTATGTAAGGTGGAATGAGATTTGAATATAATTTAAAATATTATTCAAATGATCAATGACTATGATTTTAAGAAAGAACATGATTTAACAAAGGAAACACACTACATGCTATAATGTCTAAAAAAAAAAATATTCCACATGTTCTCAAATAGTATTGATCGTGAAATCCTTGTGTAAGGTGGAATGAGTTTTGAATATAATTTAAAATATTATTCAAATGATCAATGACTATGATTTTAAGAAAGAACATGATTTAACAAAGGAAACACACTACATGCTATAATGTCTAAATCAAAACATTCTTGATGAAAAAATAATAATTACATTGAGAAACCAGTTATTAAAAAGTTAAGTCAAATCAAGTATAACTTTTCTAATATTGAGGACATCAAAACATGTTATTAGACGGTGCAAGAGATCTTCATATATATATATATATATATATATATATATATATATATATCAATCAAGTATTGAATTGATAAAAAATTAAATTGTTTAATTTATTTAATTCTATTTAGTTTAAGATTGTGGTTTATATTTGGGCCAACATATTAGGAACATAATGGGTCATACAAATTAAGAACTATTGATAAGAAATTAAATTAAGATAATTAATTAAGTGCAATAGTTCTTAATGTATGGACTTGATTGAATACATTTATAAAATTATCATGAAATAATATGTTTGATATTATTTAGTGGACAAAGTGATATTTTGTTATTTATAGAGTTATAAAGTTTTCCCTATAAATTAAACATCATGCCTTATTTGTTTTTTTTTTTTTATATATATATAGAACATATTGTATACACTCCCATGTATACAAATTGATTGAGTGGAGAAAAGAATGACCTAGCACTCAAAGCATAACGATTCCTCTTTTCTAAAAGGGTTTTAAGAGATTTTTTATTGGTGGTTCATGTAAATTACTACTAGAGGTCAAATACTTAGATAACTTGTGATTTGCAACAACTTAGCTTTGAAGAAGGTTATCAAACCTCAAAAAACATATTTTATCTTCAAGTAATCTTCTCTCAAACCCTAAATGACCTTACATTGTCAAACGAGATCCTTGGAACTCCTAGAAGAAAATTTAAGTTATTGTTTTTGCAATTTCACTAAATAAGAAATTAAGAATCCATCAATAACTCTATTTATCTTTATGATAATCTCTCTAAAAATTTTGAATCAATATATAATAATAAAAATACATCACATAACAAGTAAAATTGATACGAACCAAGTTAGGTCTAAATTTGGCCTTAAAATGTATGCTGACCAGTTTTTTAAGATCAAAGATTTCTCTCAAACCGTACATCACAATAAGCTGCAAATTTTATAGGGAGGTACTAGACACATGGAATATTTTCATAAATATTTAGGTAAAATAGAATTTGAAAACATATTATTTTAGAGGGTCGAATTTACTAGACAAATCTTGTCAAATCTACCAAACAAGACCTTTGTGTACTATTTGGGACATATATAGAGCTACAAGTGGAATGCTACTACTATACATATTTGGCTGGAAACCATACATCTCAAGATTTTCATCCATATATAATGGGCCCAGTAATTCATCTAGACAACAGAGAACAATGTATTTGAAGTCAAGAATGAAAATCTATCAAGAATATGTAAAAATTAGAGATTCAAGCTACATGAAGAAATTTTATTTTGAAGAGTTTATTTTTACTATCCTATCTTATTTATTTTTTTCTTGTTAGTTTTGGCTTCCTTAGAACTTATCTTTGATTTAGTTTTTGATTATTTCATATCTAGAGCTTAGTAGTTTGTGTCTAGGGTTCCTTAAAGAAAGATGTTATTTTATATTTTTTCTATCTCAGAATATATCGGTAGAATAAAGATTAAAAAAAAGGAACAAAAGAACATACAAACATCCATTTTATCGAATCTGCCATAGTACACAAATAAGGAGGAATTTAAACCAAACCAATTTAGACAATTCTCAAGTTTTATATAATTGTTATAGGAGTCTTAATCGCACCCCATATAAAATTTGAGCTCATTTGGAGATTGTTTGCTATAGTAATCAAGGTCAAAATTAAAACTTGTTGTAACAGGTCAAATTCATATCAGAAGGGAATCTCAGGTCTAATAAATTCATAAAAATACCAAATTTAATACACCAGGTTTTAAATTTCAAATCGCACCCCATATAAAATTTTAGGTCATTTGGAGTTTGTTTGCTTTAGGAATTAAATTCAGGATTAGAACTTGTCGTAACGGGTTTAATTCACGTCAAGAACTCAAACTTGTTTTACCGCTATTATTTTTCAATTATTATAGTAAATTAACATCACTAATTGATATATTTAGAATGAGAGAAGAATATGAAGTAGATTTTTGAGTGTCATAATTATCTGGAGCCAAAGAAAGTCAAGCTTATTATGATTGCTTTTACTGATTATGCCAATGGGTGATGGGATCAATTAGTGACAACTTGCAAGAGGAACATAAGAGGCAATTTGATACTTGGGATGAGATGAAATCCTTTATAAGAACGAGATTCATGCCTAGCCATTATTATTGAAAATTGTATCAAAGGTTGCAGAGTTTGAGTCAAGGTACCAAACATCTCATACCTTATAAATTACAGTGATTGAATGGTGATGGTGAAATGAAAATGAATAAACAAGTTTTGATTGTTTTTTCTATTGGTAAATATTGTGATCAGGTGCTTTGTGATGTTGTGCTCATGCAAGCTAGTCACTTGTTGCTTGGTAGACCATGACAGTATGATATGAGAGTTATGCATGATGGAGTGACAAATATATATTCCTTTGAGATGAATGGAAAGCTTATAACTCTTGTATCTTTAACACCTAAACAAATACATGAGGAGCAAATAAAATTAAGAAAAGGAGAAGATGGTTGAAAATGAGAGCTTGTATATTAGGGTGACCTTATTTGTTAACAAGGTTCTTCTTGGTTTTAATGATGATACTATTCTTCAACTTGATATTGATTTTTTTGACTCTAGAAGATGTTTTTTATTATACAGATTCAAGGTTGAATCTTTTTAAAGAAGGGGAGGATGATATGAACCAAGTTAAGTCTGAATTTGGCCTCAAAATATCTGCGCAGATCGGTTTTGTAAGATCAAGCATATATCTCAAATCGTACATCAGAATGAGCTAAACATTTACAGGGAGATACTAGATAAATGACATTATATTTTAATAATGTTTTAGGTCAAATGGAGTTCAAGAACATATTATTTTAGAGGGTTGAATTTGCTAGACAAGTCTTGTCAAATTTGCCAGACTAGACCTTTGTATATTGTTTGAGACATATATGAAGGAATTTTAGCATGAAGACTTTGTTTTTATTAAACTATTTTATTTATTTATTTATTTTTGAATAATTATTTTTAATTTGTGTTTGTTCTAACCCATTAGATATTGTTTAGGGATTTATTTCATTACTGGACTTATGTTAGTTGATTACTAGTTTAGGTCCATTAGCTTGCAACTTAAAATGGATTCATTAGAGTTAGTTAGAGTAGACTATATTATGTTTTGTTCTGCTACAAATTTCGGCAACAAGTTGGAGAATAAATGTGAGTTTTTCTTTTGTTTGTTTGTGGCAAAATAATCTTTCTTCGCAGGGACAAAGATTGTACATTGACTTATCGAAGATTAACTGGTTTTGTAGCATCAGTCACATACTTAGGAAGTGTTTGGGAACGCGGTTCAACCCGCGTTCCTAAAAAATTAATTTTTTTTTACTAAAATTTAATATGGTTTGTACGTTTTGGATCGTTTTGATGTGCTGATATCAAAAATAATTTTTAAAAAATGAAAAACCATCATTGGCATGCATTTTGGCACGAAAAGTTATTTGAAAAGCACACGCAACCACACTACCAAACACGCTCTTAGAGTTCTTAGATATAAGGTTATCTCTGTTTCTAAGTTTTTTTTTCCAATACCTTTGGTTCTTAGATACAAAGTTATTTTTGGGTTAAGGTTCTATCAAACTTGATTTTTGACTTACTAGATTGTTATCTACTTCATTGGGGGTTGCTTAACCACATGATCAAGAGGTTCAAATAAAAAATAATTTTAAGGTATAAAAAGAAACAAGATATATTAAAATACATTATTAAGTGATATTGAAAGAAACTAGTAAGTTGTGTTGTGGCTTGATAATCTTAGAGTTTTTTCACACATAGATTAAAAAAAAAGACCATTCTATAATTTTTGGTCAGTCGACCAATGAACCAACAAAAAAGTATTGTTTGAATTTAACCTAGAGCAATAACCTAGGTCGACAAGGCTAATAGATTTGGAATCATGCCCAAGTCCATCCAAACACATTAGGCCCATCCTATGATGAGGAGTGGAAATTGGTCAGATTTTTACTGGCTTATAATAAATGTTAATCAATTTTATTCAATAAATGGATTATATTGAATTCTAAATTTGATTCCTAATAGGTTAGGATCGGGTTTGAAGATAAATCAGATTTATCATTCATTTTTTTAAATATTGATTGTATTAAAAATCATTAATATAGATTAAGCTTCAGCCACAACATAAATAAAGAAATACTACAATTTAAAAAAAATATATCAAAATACCACACAATCAACATAATCAAAAAGTATAAAATCAAATAATCCTAATTAAGATTTATCTTACATGTAAAAAGTTAATTTAAATCAAGTAAGAAGTTTAACTTAAAGGAGGACAATCCTAAGTATAAAACCTAATCATCTGCTTTGCTCCTATATTGGCTAGGAAGTTTGCACAAGAGTTAGCTTCTCTTAGTGTGTGATGAAGAGTGACCTTCCACTTCCTAGCTAAAAGTTATTTGATATTCATAATAACTGCTACATGATGATGGTGCCGAGTATTATTATTATGAACATGTAAAGCTTTCAAAGAGTCTAGGTTACAAGTTACAAAGAAGTTTTCATAATCCTTGATCCCAAGCAAATAGCAAACCATGCTTTAGAGCCAAAAAACCTGGAAGCAAGTTAGAACCATAACCTTTAAAACCCGTGAAGCCCACCACCCAATTACAATCACTATTCCTGATAAGACCCCCAAAGCCAATTTGACTTGGGCTACCAAGATAGATTTCGTCTATATCTAACTAATTTCAAAGCATCCATGTCTAGACATTGCCATGTTATTAGAGGAGTTTACTTACATATGCTATCTTTACTCTCTCATTCAGATTGAAAATATATTTACCAAGTTGATGGTGGCATAATAGAAATTTAGTTGAAAATGTTGAATTGCCACAAGGTAATTTCTTGCACGTTTTTGCTGAAAGTTTTGATGTTCTCTTGTTAAAATTCTTAGAAATTTCATTTTAGTTTACTAAAACAAAACATGACTTAGACATGGTAAGAAAACTTTATTGCATGTCATGCAATTGTTTGTTGAAAGGATCTTTATTGGGTTTTTTTTTTTCTATGTGATGTATGTATGCATCATAACTTATACACTAGAATATGATGTAAGTTTTAGGTAGCAAAGATAATATTTTTTTCACACAAAATATATACTTATTATCTATTAAAATTATATTAATTCTTGATTATTTAAAGATATATAATAGATAGATATGTATAAAAAAATCAACAAATTAGCAAACAGAAATAAAACAAAAATATGATAGTAAAATGAATTCGTTGATGGACAAGATACTAAGGATTTCAATTTACCTAACCAAGCCAAATCGATTCCTAAAAATATGTTAATAAGTATTTATCTTCCAAATTGATAGTTAAATATTTTAATTTATCCAAGATCTCTCTCGAGTAGAAATAAAATACATGTACACAATAACTCATGATATTTCTATACGAGTTTAAAAACACATAGCACATTAAATTATATAATATTTTAAGAAAGCAACCGCATAAATCATGTTGTACATCTTAGTCTTTCTTTCAATTTATGACATACATCATAAGAAGTAAGTAGCATGCATAATCTCTCAATTTCAACATGTATAACAATTCATTTGAATGATGATCATTGATTTAAAAGCATTGGATACAATGATGCACACTTAACAAAAAATATTAATACTTTAATAACATAAATAAAAAATTATAGAATGTCATGGAGAGGTTACATCAGAGTCTTAGTGATACAAACTAAGTCAGGTCTGAATTTGACCTTAAAATGTCTGATGACCAGTTTTGCGAGATTAGACATATCTCTCAAACCATATACCGGAACAAATTAAAATTTTACAAGGAGATACTAGACATAGAACTATATGTTGGTAAATATTCAGGTCAAATATAGTTCAAGAACATATTATTTTAGAGGGTCAAAGTTACTAGACAAGTTTTGTCAAATCTGCTAGACCTTTGTATACTATTTGATACATATCTGGAGCTACAAATGGAATCTTTCTGCAATTCAAGTTGGTTTGGAAACTAGACATCTCAAGCTTGAATTCAAGACTGAAAATCTACAAGAGAGAATGATGTGTTTCAAGTCAGGACTAGAAATCTACCAAGAAAATGCAAAAATTGGAGATTCAGGATATATGGAGGAATTTTGACATGAAGACTTTGTTTTTATTATCCTATTGCATTTATTTATTTAGTGTTGAATACTTATTTTTTATTTGGGTTTGTTCTATCCCATTAGACATTATTTAAGAGTCTATTTCATTATTGGACTTATGTTAATTGATTTGTAGTTTAGGTTCATTAGTTTGCAACCTAAAAAAGGTCTATTAGGGTTAGTTAGAAGAGAGTAAATTATGTTTTTTTAACTGTAAATTTCAGCAGCAAGTTGGAGAATAAATGTGAGTTTTTATTTTGTTTGTTTGTGGCAAAATAACCTTTCTTTGTAGGGACAAAGATCGTACACTGACTTATAAAAATATTAACTGGCTTCATGACATCATTCACATACTTAGGGTTGTTAGATATAAGGTTATCTCTAGGTCTAAGTCTATTTCCAATACCTTTGGTTCTTTGATACAAGGTTATCTTTAGGTCGAAGTTCTATCAAACCTGATTTTTGACTTTTCAGGTTGTTATCTACTTCGTTGGGGGTTGCTTGACCACATGATCAAGAGATTCACATCACTTAGCATTAATATATAGCTCACAATTAAAGTATTACAGACCAAAATCTCTTTAAAATTCATGGTGAAAGATAAAAAAGAATAAGAAAGGAACTTTGTTTAGGTTGAATTTCTCAATAATTTACAAAGTTTGATTCAATCTCCTTATTTTTATTAGATATTTCTTTAAAATCATGATTAATGGGTATATTTGAGATCAAATTAAAAATAAAATCCATTTATTTTTAGAGTTAAAAAATTATTGGAATTTATCTTTCAAGAAAAGTTCCTTAACATAGAACATTAACATGGTTAAAACAAATTATGGTTGAATGAGAAATTGAACTCATATAACCCTTGATCAATATATTTTTGTGAAACTCACAAACTCTATCCCACATAGAAAAAAACATATTTTTCATCTTATTTGTATAGTTGATAGATGAAGAGTTAAAATTAGGTCTAAAAGGCCACTAGCTTTTAGAGAAGAGATGACCAAGTAAAATGGACTTTAGTCTTAGGCCATATACATACGTGAAACTTGGCTTATGCTCAAGCCTTGGGTCGAGCCTAGGCTTATGCTTGAATTTTGGTTTATTGCAAAATAATTTTTTAAACTAAAACATAATTATGTTTTTACAACCAACTTATTTTAGCCTTGAGTTTGAGTTTATAATTTTTTGGCATTTAAAGATTTGTTTTACCAGTCCATTAGTTTGTCTAGCCTATAAATAAAGAGTTTGAACATCTTTTTTAAACTAGATATTTTTTATTCAAACAAAAAATATCATATTAAAAGTCAAGACTATTAGGTCTAATTCTTGTTTATTGAAGGTAATTAACACTGATGATAGCAGGAATTAATTCTCATAATTTCAGAATTAGTTTTTTTATATCAATAATAGTCCTAAAATCCTTTATAAAATGAGGTTGAAAAAAAGTGTTTCTACACAATGTTTTTATAGATATTTTAAACTCTTCTTTAACTCAGTTTTTTCTCTTTTATTTTCTCCTTCTTTTCTTCTATTCTAGAGCTTAAATTTAGTCCTTGTAGAGAGATATTTGAGTCAGATCTTCTTAAGTTCATGAATCTTGTTTAGAAGTGCATCTAAACAAGTTGTTGTTGCAATATTAAGAAGCTTATTGAAATGAGTCATTTTGCACTAAAAGAAGAGCAATAAAGTCATAAAAATAAAAGATTGATCATTGATAACAACAAATTCTCATCGTGACTCCATAGTAAATACTTCAACAAGTAAGTACCTTATTTTTTTTAGTTTAGGTTTAATATATCATATGCTTGGCATATTAGAATCTTTATATGCCATTTAGTTGTGATTATAAGTTTTCTTGACATATAAAATAACATGCTTATAAACTAAAGTTATATAAACCTTAGTCTATACTCGAATAACTAGTTTGATTAGTATGCATTTGTAATAAATAAACTGAACAATCAATTCTCACTGGTCTAATTTTGAGATAATATTTCCTTCTCTTGCACCCAATATTGTTAATGATTAAAAAAACCAAAACCTTTGTTATTAGCTCTAATCATGTTTTCTTCTCTAGTCTTCTTCTTTTCTTTTTTTTTTTTCTCTTTTGGTCCAAAACCTCTTCTTATTTGTTTTCTTGATTTTCTTTCCAAAATTAACAAATTCTGACTCTTGACTTCTAACCTTATTTTTCCCATCAGATCAATATATTTTGAGAAAGTAAAAACATAAGAATTGTAGAACCCCTTCTTATATTTCTCTTTAAACCAAGATCAACTAATTTAGATATATTTGAAGAAATTTATACTTGATTTATCAATATATGTTTATGAAATTTCTATAAGGAAATTTCCTATTTTACACTAGTGGGTTGATCCATATCATCCCTTCTCCTCAATAGGATTCAACTTTAAATCATCATTTACATCAAACAGAGAGAGATTAGAAACATTGAAAGTAGCACTAACACCATACTTACCTAGTAGATTTGTAGGTATTGTCATTGTCATTGATTATTTCAAAGATTTGGAATTGACCATCTTCTTGAGGCTGCAATTTTGATTTCTTATAGGCAAGAAACCTCTCCTTTCGTATATGCACCTAAACCCAATCACCTGGTTGGAAAACAACTTGTTTATGCCCTTTATTTGCTTTGGATGCATATTGGTCATTCTTCTTCTTTATATGTTGTCATACACTCTTATAAAATGCCTTTACCATCTGTGCTTTTTTATTTCCATTAATACTAACCCTTTCATCAATAGGTAAAAGAATAAAATCTAATGGAGTTAATGAGTTAAAACCATAAATAATCTCAAATAGTAAAAAAATCAATAGTTAAATGCATGCTATGATTGTAAGCAAACTCAATGAATGACAAACAATCTTCCAACCTCTTAAGATTCTTTTGAATGACAATATGTAAAAGTATAGTTCAAGTCATATTTATTACTTTCTTTCACCCATCTATTTGTGGATTAACAACCACAAAGATCGAGTCTCTATCCCTTGTCAACCTAGGTAAACCTAAACAAAATCCATAGAAATGTCTACCAAAGGTTCACTAGGTATAGACAAAAGAGTATACAAATCATACGACAAGACTTTAGACTTAACTTTTCTACATATAATGCATTTATCATAGATTCTTTGCACATATTTTTTTTTGGCCAATAAAAGTGTTCATGCAATACATTCAAAGTCTTAACAACACCAGAATGACTCATTAAAATGCTCATATGAGCTTCATGAACAAACAATTCATGCATATAACTATTAGGTATATAAAGTCTATTTTCTTTAAATAAGTATTTCTCAATCCTATAGAACTTTTCAAAAACTATATTTTCTTATACATGAAATACATTAGCAAAATCACCATCATTCATATACAATTCTTTCACATATTTAAATTATAACTACTTAGTATTCAAAGTAAATAGAAGAACATATCTTCGTGATAACGCATTAGCCACTATATTTTTCTCACATTGCTTATATTTGATCACATATGAGAATGTTTCAATGTGTTCCACCCACTTGGCATGTTACCGATCCATATTACCTTGTCCTTTTAAATGCTTTAACGATTCATGATCTAAATGAATCACAAATTCTTTTGGACACAAGTAATGTTGTCATGTCTCCAAAGTTCTCACCAAAGTGTAAAGCTTCTTATCATAAGTAGGAGTTCAAGGCTGTATTATTGAACTTTTTACTAAAATAGGTGTTGTAACCCAATTTTGGATCCACCAAGATTTTCTCAAATGTTATTTTATTTATATTATTATTTATAAAAATCCAAAAAAATTAAGAAAAAGAAAAATTCAAAAATATATTTTTCTCGAGTCAACCGCATCTTTCCATAAGAACCGATTCCACCGGGTCAATACAGGTCAAACCATGTCGGCCAAGTAAAAAATGAGTTTTCGGGTCAAAACCGTCATTTTCGGTCAAAACCGAGTCCACCGAGTCAGTACGGGTCAAAACATGTCGACCAGGGTAAAAAATGAGTTTCAAGCCGTTTTGGGTCAAAACCGTCATTTTCGGTCAAAACCGAGTCCACTGAGTCAATACGGGTCAAACCATGTCAACCAGGGTAAAAAATGAGTTTCAGGTCGTTTTCGGGTCAAAACCGTCATTTCTGGTCAAAACCGAGTTCACCAGGTCAATACGGGTCAAACCATGTCGACCAGGGTAAAAAATGAGTTTCGGTCATTTTGGATCAAAATCTATTTTTTGGTCATTAAAATTAATTTTTAGCGATTGAGACGAGCTTTTTCTAATATTGAATTGAGTTTTTAATTTTACCTATATAAATATATATTATTATACATAATAAAAAATAAAAATAAAATAAAATAAAAACTTTTGTCAAAGATCAGGTGCACCGAAAGCAAATGATCTATTTTTTCTTTAAAACAAATCGGTGGTGATTTGGACGTCTCTGTCATTGGCTATAAATAGCCAGTGAGAGTGCGCTAGAGGAGAAAAAGGAGAGAAAAAAAAAAAAGAGAGATTACATACTTACTATTCAGGTTTTTTTTACTATTTCTTCACGAGAGTAGGATATTGATTTTTATTAAAAACAATATGAAAAATACCAAATATATCCTAACCGTTTGATCTAATAGTGTTTAGATCTGAACCGTTGATTTAATAGGATACAATAGGGCTTACCACACTAGATTAAAACCCAAACACATCTCAGCCCTTGAAATATTCCAAGATTTGATCCCGTTGCGCCACGTCATCCGGTGTACCGAGCTTTGGTGCACCGCGCCACACCAGATCAAAGCTCCGCTCATCCGGCACGGTCCGATCAACTCCGCAGATCGGGCCAATCACAGCCGCAACGATCTTTCCATCGAGATCCAACGGATCACGGGCATCAATCGCACCGGTGTACCGTGCTAGTGTTCTCATCGTAGCATAGCCCGAGCATCTCTCTCCTCTCGCCGGCGACTCCCTCTCTCTCATCCGATCTCCCATCTCCGGCCACTGCAAGCTTGAAAACCACCATAGAAAGGTCTCCTTCCTCATATAAAGCAAAATACCGGCCGTTTCCGGCGTTTCGCCGCTCTATTTGGCCGGAACGGGCGCGATCGTCGGTCGCCACCGAAGCTTCAAGTCGTTGATTCTCGCTCATCGACCATCAACGACCGGTCCAAGACCACCACCATAAGAATCCTTGACATCGGATCTACCAGGATCGACCATCGGTTGGCGAAATCGCGACGAAAATCTCCCACCGCCAACAAGAGTCGCAGCGTGTGCCACCGCCAGCGACCGATGGCATTTTCGTAATTTTCAGAGAAATTCGAGGGTATTTCAGTATTTTACCTATACAATGACACTCAAGTAATTTTTTGGGTTTCTACTTGGTATTTTTGATATTTTTTTTCATATATCAATGCTTGTAAATTTTCTTGCATGTTGTAAAAAAATACAAAAACCAAAGTCGACACGTCTCTTTTTTTAAAAGGACCGATGTCAAAAATGTAAATACCAAATATGGATTATGTCCATTATTTCTTTTGGTAACCCAGACGTAACTCTCCTTTTTTAGGGTTAAAACGTCATATTTTAGACAAGTCTCCTAATTTTTAGGGACTGATGTCATTTTTAACGTGTCTCCTATTTTTAGGGACCGACGTTAACCATTTTAAAAAACAAATTACCAATAAACCCAATATATAATGGATTATATCCATTAATTCTTTTGGTAACTCAGACGAGTCTCCTAATTTTTAGGGACTGATGTCATTTTTAACGTGTCTTCTATTTTTAGGGACCGACGTTAATCATTAAAAAAATTTACAAATAAACCCAAAACATAATTGCATTTGAATCAAATAAAAAACACACAAGTAAAGGTAACCTTTCTTTTGAAAGGATGTTTTAAGGGTGGTGTCTACCTTCCCTTAATCATAACTAACCCCGTACCCGAATCTCTGGGACCAATGTCTAATTTGGGATTTCTAGTTCCCTCAAATTACTAGATGGCGACTCCAATAAAATCTTTGTTTCCCCCAATCGAGAAAAAACCCTTTTTGTTAAATAAACAAAAAAGCGGGAGCCGTCGCCCGACGCCGTGTGTATCGGCTGAACGGCGACTCCAATCGGGGATTTAGGGTTGAGCCAACTGCTTGTGTTTGCTTTCATTTGCTCTTTCTTATCGCTATTTATTTTTGGGCACTTATTTTATTTGCATTATTTATTTTATGCAATATCTACTGTGATTCTTTTTAATTTTTCATTTCATCACATACATATATATTATTTATTTGTGTATTCACACACTTCACTGTGAACCCATAAAAGCTCTGGACCCGAGCTCGTCCTTTTTAAGATTAGAAAAGAGAGATTCAAGTGGCAAGTGTGACTTATGTCCACTGATGCTCATTTGGACTTTTGCTTGGATTGTAACTCACCCTATGCAACTAGTACTGTGGAGTCTTTCTCCCCTACTCATGTTGTATAAGGTTAAGAGGCCGATTACTTCACGAGTAATTCGGACAATCTAAGAACCGGAGAATATCTTTAAGGATAGACTAAACTGAGCCAAACCTTATGAGCTAGATCCTATCAAGTAGGATATACCCATTAGGACACGAACAAATGTCAATGCATGAACATACATGTTCATATACATTTCATGTGCTCATTAAATCTCCACCGATCCTTACAGGAAGTGTGAGATGGAAAAACCCATTACTATTGAGGAATTTTTGACCAGATCAGAATTAAGCCAACATGATGAAGGGGATTGTTTGCCATCAGAATTTGAGTCTCAGTTGCCAGAGCATGTTAAATTAGATGACAGACCACTTGGTACAGGACAACTGCTAGACTGCTGGAAAAGTTATCCTCTCATGATCAAATCACTTTTCAGAAAAAATATGGGGATCTATCATATTTACTGAAGATTAGGGCCCAACATGCTTGTTTTCAGGCCATGATAGGGTTTTGGGATCCAGAATATCGATGCTTCACATTTGATACTGTGGATATGACTCCTACTATCGAGGAGTATGAATCCCTGCTAAATTGTCCCAAGTCAGAAAAGGTGTACTTTTACACACCTATAGAGCATGCACTTTCTAACTTTGCTTGGATTACCCAGACAGACTGTCAACTAGCAAAATCACATGCTACTAAGCAAATAGCCAGGGCTGGTTTTGGAACGTATTAGAAGCCATATTCAAGAGGAGATTACATGATGAAAGCAATGAGATTTGATTGAGAATTTTGGCCTTAGGCATATATGGTTTGGTTCTTTTCCCATCTGCTGAGGGAATGATCGATTTTGAGGTTGTCAATGTATTTAAAAATGTGGTGACCCTTAAAATTAACGGCTACAGCAATATTGGCAGAAACTTTCTCATCCTTGAATTATTGTAGAAAAGCCAGAATGGATCGTTTAAGATGTTGTTTGCAATTATTGTTTGTCTGGACTATGAGTCAAATGAGTGAGGGGAAGATTTCAGGTTTGGTTGGCACCCCATGGCATCTTTATTCTCAGCTGGAGAATTTTGCTGAAAAACACTTGCATGAAGTAGGAAGAACCACATGGGAATCAATGTTTCTAAGTCTAAGAAAATCTCAATTTCATTGGAGGAGTCGATACTCTTACTTCAAATCTTATCTGGCATATTGTGGTGAGTATCCATGGGTCCCGTTGATAGAAGCCTGCTGCTGTATTAGTTATTGTCCTATCATGGTTTTACGACAATTTTGATTTGAGCTGTAACACCCCACCTCACTAGCAAAAAAATTATCCGCTTTGGGCCTCCTAATCCACCCATGTCCAGGGCTTCCACCCAGGTCCCCCCGACGGGTTTGTTCTTGGCAGCCACGCATGGCCTCAAAACACGCTCTTCGAGTAGTGCAAAGACACTCACCCCGCCGAGATCTTGTCCCTTCTAGGCCCCCCGGTCCACCCATTCCTAAGGCTTCCACCCAGGTCCCCCTCAGGGTTTTAAACGCGTCTTACTAGTCAAGATGAGCGTGCACTTATAAGGCCCTAGCTTTTGACGTTCACTTCCGATGTGGGATCTAACATGAGCAGTTTATTCCAAGGACTACCGAACTGGCAACATTTTATGAAGATTTCAAGACCTCAAAGAAATTATTGGAGTCAGTGAAGAAGGCATGGAAACATCATGGTAGGGTTACTTCTGCTAAGAGAGTAAAAGGAAAAACAACTGAAGGATATCCAATAAAAATCAAATTTCTTCCCCAAATCGGTTCAAGTTCCTGTAGGTTTGGAGTCCTCAGTGAGAACTTTCTTAAGAGAATCTGATTTGGTCTATTCCTCGTCATAAGGAAACCTTGCAACAAATAACAAGCATGCATAAAACATATGGCATTTTGCATCCATTTGTGCATTTCATTCATTTATCAAGCATGCATACGGTTGAAACATAAGTTCCCCCACCTGCTGAGGTCTACTCGACTCATAAATCTGTTTGAATAAGTGTTGAGCTTCAAGAGTGGAAAGGGAACGTTTGCCGCATCTCTTCTTTGGGAACACTACTTGTCCACGTTCCATTGAAGTTGCACCTCTCCTTTTTTAGTCATGAACAATAACAAGAATGCCTTGGTCATCAATTAATGACAACAACCTTTGTTCTCGTTCAACTGCACTGATAGTCGTTCAAAGCCTTCACATATTCCAAGAGCACATAATAGCTGCTAGCTTTCTGTTCCTGGTGCATTGGCCTTCTTTCCAGACATCTCTATTGTGAACACCATTCCGGTCCAGCAGCATCGGATGCTGATCTGAGAAAAACAAGAGCAAACATTGCAACTTTAACAAAGCAGAATTCCTATTATAGGTGTTTGTTTGATGTACTGCTAGTGAGGAATCGAAGAGGAGACAAAAGGGTTTTCAGATTCATCAGTTTCTCTTCCAGTTGAGACAACGCATGATTCCACACGTTGGCAGTGGTGGTGCTGCATGTTTCTGTGCGCTACCAAGATTACCTGGCTTTTGGAAAGTTTCTACCAATCCACAAATAACCACAACAACATGGGAAGATTGACATGATGTTGTGAGGATTGTCGAAAGAATTGAACAAGCTACAAAGAGGGGAATGATTGAAGATTCTGCCAAGGATTCTAGAACAATAATGAGAGATGAATCAAAGGATGACTCTGAAGATGGGAAGCCTTAATTATGTGGTCCAACCAGGTCTCACTGTAGCATCAATTGCTCAAATGTCTTTACTAAGATTGACATACCTCGACCACTCGAGTTTGTCTACCAGCATCTGTTAGACTCTAGACTTATTGCCCTGACTCCGCCAATTTACCTCATTCTGAGTGCGCCTTTGAGCCCTCACCTTCATTTTGAGTGCGCCTTTGAGCCCTCATCCCTTTGGTAGTGCGTTTTCTAACCCTACCTCCTTTTGAGTGCGCCTTTGAGCCCTCAACTCATTTTGAGTGCGCCTTTGAGCCCTCAACTCCTTTTGAGTGCGTCTTTGAGCCCTCACCTCCATTTTGGGTGCGCCTTTGAGCCCTCATCCCTTAGGTAGTGCGTTTTCTAACCCTACCTCCTTTTGAGTGCGCCTTTGAGCCCTCAACTCCTTTTGAGTGCGCATTTGAGCCCTCACCTCCATTTTGGGTGCGCCTTTGAGCCCTCATCCCTTAGGTAGTGCGTTTTCTAACCCTACCTCCTTTTGAGTGCGCCTTTGAGCCCTCAACTCCTTTTGAGTGCGCCTTTGAGCCCTCACCTCCATTTTAGGTGCGCTTTTGAGCCCTCATCCCTTTGGTAGTGTGTTTTCTAACCCTACCTCTTTTTGAGTGCGCCTTTAAGCCCTCACCTCCATTTTAGGTGCGCTTTTGAGCCCTCATCCCTTTGGTAGTGTGTTTTCTAACCCTACCTCTTTTTTTGTGCGCCTTTAAGCCCTCACCTCCATTTTGAGTGTGCCTTTGAGCCCTCATTCTTTTGGTAGTGTGTTTTCTAACCCTACCTCCATTTTGAGTGCGCCTTTGAGCCATCATCCCTTAGTAAAAGATACATGAATATCATTGGGGGATTTTGTGCCATTCAGTTGAACAGTTGCAAGAATTTCAAGAATCGAGTTGAGTTTGTGAAAATGACATCATCTGTCACCTCAACATCCTCAGAATGACAAGTGATTGAAATGCTTGGCAAAACACAGATATCGCCAGAAAAGCTTATCCAAGAAGAGTGTTAAACTATCGATCCTTTTTGTTATGAGTTTTGTCATTCTGCATTTTATTTTGGGATCACATCTCATCTTTTAACGAAACATGTCTTTTCTTTGTCCCTTTGTTGTTCTGAACGCATGAGATGTTTCTTTCAAAGGTTATTTACAAAATATTTTGATCAAGCTCCAACATGCGTTTAAGATTAGTCAATCCTGAAGATTAAAATTATGTTGCTTGAATGACTCAATGCTTACTGAAATGACATGAGGTGACCAAGAAACTTTTGAGCTCACACATGAAATTGAACCACACACCATGTAGCTACGTTTTAGCAGTATGCATAATGACACGTAGTGGATTCATTAGTTATGGACTCGTGACTTATGATTCTTACAAGTCTCAACCATTACATTGAATGAGGTCAAAATTTATCGGTTCTAACCGACCTTGCTTGAAATGAGAAAAGGCCATTTTTGTTTCATCCTTTCACAATTCTTGAAATATATATCCCTTGTAGTCCCATTTTGAGCTGATAGAATATTTCTTTCATAAAAAACCCTGACTAGGATCACACCCCACACTGGGGGCAATGAGAATCTTTTCCTAGAAAAGACGAAACAATGTTAGAGTTGATGGACAAAGGGAAGGCTTAGAACAAAAGTCCAACGATTGAGAAATGGCTAGAAGAAGAAAGCCAAAGATTGATAAAGACACAACAAATGCCAAAAGTTAACCCGAAAAATCAAGTGTGATGTCTTTTGGTGTGTCTATGATAAAGCCTTTACGATCTTCAAAAGATTAGATTGGCTATTCATCAAAGAAAAGTTGGATTTGCGTTATGACCTATGTTAATAAAATTTTGATTTTTGAGATTAACAAGGTTATATGTTACTGTTTCTACAAAGACAACGTGAGGAAAAGAGATTGATGAGTAATTGATGGTGATCCTAGGTTCTTGAAACCCTCAAACACCTTTTGAGCTTGTGAAATTCCTTTCTTTCATAGCCATGAACTATAGCCTACATTACGTGCTTTAGAAAGTCCTTTTTAATCAAGTAAGCAATCTGAACCGATAAATAGCGATCTCAGAAATTGAAGAGTTGTTCATACAGGTCGTGACTTCATGAATCAAGCTATTGATTATTATGCATGCTGATAAAATTATTGCTAAGAAAAAGAAACAATCTTTCTTGATAAAGCCTCAAGTTTTGACTCAGGTACCTTGTTTTTCCACAAATTCATAAAAGGTCACCTCATCACAGACAATCAAAAGATATAACCAAAATTAGAGTTTAAAATGGATACAAAGAACCATGGGAAAACCATTTTAATCTTACAACGAGTCAATTTCTTTTCTCTCAAAATACAGACAATCAAAGGACTATATTGAATAGCGTGTGTTGGATCTTTGACCAATAAAGCTTGATTTCCAAAAATACTTTCAAAAATTGGCATCTCTTTGATTTCATTTCAACAATCAGACTTGAATAGACATGACCTTTGAAATGTGAGATTTGATTCCAAAATAAGAAAGATTTTCAAAAGAAAAACATCGACCAAGTTTGCAAATTCCTGACAGAAATGACATCAATTCTTCTCGACACTTCTGGGGGCAATACAATGGATCTTCGAGAGGGAAAACAAACAGTATTTCAATCAGCTGGGAGGTAGAGATGGTCAAATGATGAATCAATGAACTGAGGACAATATGGTTCAAAGAAAGATAATCAGTGAATGAGCACATTCAGATCAATTTAGGGCAATGATGTTCAAGAACAGTTTATGATCCAGTAAACCCCGACAACAATTGAGAGCAAAGATGTACCTGAAGGACATCTTCATATCTTCATCTTTTATCATCTCCAATATGGCTATGACTATTGAAAGATGTTATCACATGATTGCTTTTGAATGAATGTTGGGAGGATGCACCGCACCCACCTAGACTGACCGTGAGACCATTTGATTTGAAGTCAATGTGCACTGCACCACATGAGTATGGGTGATAAAAGCGACATCATTGATGAGGTTGAGGCATTTCTTTTCACAATCTGGTTAAGTGAGCTGAGAAGAACTTATTGAGAAAGAAGTTGAGCATACAAAGATGAGCTTTTTACTGCAAAGTATAAAATGCATGTCTGAATGACATGACAGTTCCATGAAAATGGATGACCGCATATACTTGAAGGGTATGTTTCAACTGAAGTCGAGTTCATAACTGATTGACAATCTTGATGGGTGTTGGCACGGTGCGCACAATCAATCAGAGAACAATTCTTGAAAGAATCCAGGAGATGAACGATTTGTTAAACTTCTTAATGATGAATCAAGCAACACTACACTTGGGGGCATTGTCGAGCTTGATAAACAACGAGAGCAGTAATCATCACGGACAGCCCAAGATGGGCACTGCATTTACAACTTAGCAAATGACTAGCACATGAATAAGCCAATGCATCGAAAGAACAAAGAAGGCTTTGGAATGCAAACAAAGCCACCCCATGACGATGAAGCATCAAAGAGGGGGGAACCTATATTTCAAAAACAGGTAAGATGCATTGCATATCATCTAACTTCACGGGCATTGCATATTTGTTTTGCAGATATTTCAAGAAACAAAATTCCCACTAGGATCCAACGAGACTCACATGAATTGAAGTTCTTGTAAATCACATCAAATATGGCAATTCCACAAAAGCAAAATTCATAAATGAAGACAAGAAAGATGGATTTTTATTCATGGAAAAAGGGGTTTACAAGTACAAATGTTAAACAGTGCGAGGACGATCAGGGATATTTTCATCTTGATGATTAATCATGCCTCGGAATTCCTCAAATTGCTTATGCATACGCTCCATCTCTTCCTCGAACTCGAGGTGTCGTGTGTTAACATAGTCCCGCCAAAAGTCCACACGTGTATTCAGCTCTTGATTTCTCCTCTCCAAGTTGTTTCTGTGACGTCTCTCATCACGAAGTCTATTCCTTAAATTCTCAATCTGATGATGGAGATCAAGAACCTGAGTATTCAACTCAAGTCTTCTGGCATGAAGACGCTCTGCAACGTTCACCAAAGACGAGGTAGCTCTGATACTGAGAGCAAGTGACTGATTCACTGCTTCAATATCGGTCCTGGCTGCCAACATTATTTCATCACGAGGAAGGATCATGTCTCTAGCCACAGCTACAGCAATATCTTCATTGTCCATTACAGTATCCTCTATTGTAACTGGACGACCATTCACTTCAAAGGTGGTACGCCAAACTGCAGGCTCTACTGCAGGAACAGGGTTTGGGTTAGCATTGGAAGAAGAGGAAGACATGGTTAAAGCTTCAAAAGTTGAGAACTTTGAGAGTATTGAAAATGCAAGAAGTTGATGATGTCTTTTGCCAAATACTGCGTGATTTATAAGGAATTTACTCCTACCATCGTTTTGAACGGCAGCTCAAATCTCAACTGTACATACAGTACTTCCTTGAGAAGCTTTCCTCATTTTTGGGATTTACAAATTAGATCTCAACCGTACATACAAGACTTTCTTGAGAAGCTTTCCTCATTTTTTGGGATCCACAAATCAAATCCCAACCGTACATACAAGATTTTCTTGGGAAGCTTTCATCATCTTTTGGGATCGATTTACAGAAGATCAGATCTCAACCGTAGATATAAGACTTTCTTGAGAAGATTTCATCATCTCTGAGATCGATTTACAAATCAGATCTCAACCATACAGGTATGACTTCCTTTAGAATTTTTTTCATCAACCCTGAAGCTCATTGTTAAAATCACTTTCATGTATTTCACAAAAATGTTGAAATCACTTTCATGTATTTCATAGACGGGTCGGTTCACAAAACCATTGCTGAAATCACTTTCATGTATTTCACAAAAACATTGTTGAAATCACTTTCATGTATTTCACAAAAAAAAAACCAATGTTGAAATCACTTTCATGTATTTCACAATGCCAATCTGAAATCACTTTCATGTATTTCAGAAAACAAATGTTGAAATCACTTTCATGTATTTCACAAAACCATTGTTGAAATCACTTTCATGTATTTCACAAAAAAAAAAAAAACAATGTTGAAATCACTTTCATGTATTTCACAACATTAATCTGAAATCACTTTCATGTATTTCACAAGATCAATATTGAAAACACTTTCATGTTTTTCATTTGGGCAGGTCGCCCATAAGAATTAGACCAACTAAAAAAATCTGTGTATTTTTCAACACTTCCATCGTTTTTCTTTACAAAACTTACTATGCAAAGTCAAAAGAAAATGAATTTTCCAATGCCTTTGCACCGTAAGCATTGTAAAGAGGGGGCAACTGTTGTAACCCAATTTTGGATCCACCAAGATTTTCTCAAATGTTATTTTATTTATATTATTATTTATAAAAATCCAAAAAAATTAAGAAAAAGAAAAATTCAAAAATATATTTTTCTCGAGTCAACCGCATCTTTCCATAAGAACCGATTCCACCGGGTCAATACAGGTCAAACCATGTCGGCCAAGTAAAAAATGAGTTTTCGGGTCAAAACCGTCATTTTCGGTCAAAACCGAGTCCACCGAGTCAGTACGGGTCAAAACATGTCGACCAGGGTAAAAAATGAGTTTCAAGCCGTTTTGGGTCAAAACCGTCATTTTCGGTCAAAACCGAGTCCACTGAGTCAATACGGGTCAAACCATGTCAACCAGGGTAAAAAATGAGTTTCAGGTCGTTTTCGGGTCAAAACCGTCATTTCTGGTCAAAACCGAGTTCACCAGGTCAATACGGGTCAAACCATGTCGACCAGGGTAAAAAATGAGTTTCAGGTCATTTTGGATCAAAACTGTTATTTTCGGTCATTAAAATTAATTTTTAGCGATTGAGACGAGCTTTTTCTAATATTGAATTGAGTTTTTAATTTTACCTATATAAATATATATTATTATACATAATAAAAAATAAAAATAAAATAAAATAAAAACTTTTGTCAAAGAGCAGGTGCACCGAAAGCAAATGATCTATTTTTTCTTCAAAACAAATCGGTGGTGATTTGGACGTCTCTGTCATTGGCTATAAATAGCCAGTGAGAGTGCGCTAGAGGAGAAAAAGGAGAGAGAAAAAAAAAAAAAGAGATTACATATTTACTATTCAGGTTTTTTTTACTATTTCTTCACGAGAGTAGGATATTGATTTTTATTAAAAACAATATGAAAAATACCAAATATATCCTAACCGTTTGATCTAATAGTGTTTAGATCTGAACCGTTGATTTAATAGGATACAATAGGGCTTACCACACTAGATTAAAACCCAAACACATCTCAGCCCTTGAAATATTCCAAGATTTGATCCCGTTGCGCCACGTCATCCGGTGTCGAGAGCTTTGGTGCACCGCGCCACACCGGATCAAAGCTCCGCTCATCCGCACCGTCCGATCAACTCGCGGATCGGGCCAATCACGACCGCCACGATCTTTCCATCGAGATCCAACGGATCACGGGGCATCAACGCTGCCGGTGTACCGTGCTAGTGTTCTCATCGTAGCATAGCCCGAGCATCTCTCTCCTCTCGCGGGCGACTCCCTCTCTCTCATCCGATCTCCCATCTCCGCCACCGCAAGCTTGAAAACCACCACGAAAGGTCTCCTTCCTCATATAAAGCAAAATACCGGCCGTTTTCAGCGTTTTGCGCTCTATTTGGTCGGGAACGGGCGCGATCGTCGGTTACCGCAACCGAAGCTTCAAGTCGTTGATTCTCGCTCATCGACCATCAACGGCCGTCAAGACCACCACCATAAGAATCCTTGACATCGGATCTACCGGGATCGACCATCGGTTGGCGGAAATCGCTACGGAAAATCTCCCGCCAACAAGAGCGCGTGTGCCACCGCCGCACCGACGTGGCATTTTCGTAATTTTCGGAGAAATTCGAGGGTATTTCAGTATTTTACCTATACAATGACACTCAAGTAATTTTTTGGGTTTCTCTTGGTATTTTTGATATTTTTTTCATATATCAATGCTTGTAAATTTTCTTGCATGTTGTAAAAAAATACAAAAACCAAAGTCGACACGTCTCTTTTTTTACAAGGACCGATGTCAAAAATATAAATACCAAATATGGATTATGCCCATTATTTCTTTTGGTAACCCGGGCACGAACTCTCCTTTTTTAGGGTTAAAACGTCATATTTTAGACAAGTCTCCTAATTTTTAGGGACTGATGTCATTTTTAACGTGTCTCCTATTTTTAGGGACCGACGTTAACCATTTTAAAAAAACAAATTACCAATAAACCCAAAATATAATGGATTATATCCATTAATTCTTTTGGTAACTCAGACGAGTCTCCTAATTTTTAGGGACTGATGTCATTTTTAACGTGTCTTCTATTTTTAGGGACCGACGTTAATCATTAAAAAAATTTACAAATAAACCCAAAACATAATCGCATTTGAATCAAATAAAAAACACACAAGTAAAGGTAACCTTTCTTTTGAAAGGATGTTTTAAGGGTGGTGTCTACCTTCCCTTAATCATAACTAACCCCGTACCCGAATCTCTGGGACCAATGTCTAATTTGGGATTTCTAGTTCCCTCAAATTACTAGATGGCGACTCCAATAAAATCTTTGTTTCCCCCAATCGAGAAAAAACCCTTTTTGTTAAATAAACAAAAAAGCGGGAGCCGTCGCCCGACGTCGTATCGGCATCGACAATGGCGACCCACCGGGATTTAGGGTTGAGCCAACTGCTTGTGTTTGCTTTCATTTGCTCTTTCTTATCGCTATTTAGGCAATAGGTCATTTATCCTGCATTAAAATATCTCAAATACCTATTCATGAGGTATCATATTTAATCTCAAAAGCTTTTGTAAAGTCAGGTAAAACTAATAAAGATGATAAATGAAGTTTTTCTTTCCACAAGTTAAATGCATTATATAGTTCAATTTCCTATTTAAAACCAACTAATTTTTTTAACAATGTTAAAAGTGCGGCTAGAGTATTAAAATTCTTGACAAAACACCTATAGAAACTAGTCATATCATGAAAACTTCCTACCTTAGTGATCAATTAAGCAACACATCAAGTACATTACGTAAATGTTCAACATGCTTATTTAAACTCTTTCTATAGATCATAATGTTATCAAAATACACAACTAGAAATTTTCCTATGAATGCACGTAACATATGATTCATCAATCTTATAAAAGTAGGTGGTAAACCACTTGGAAACACATCATCAAATTCATATAAAAAATAAACAACCACACAAGGAATACAAGAATCAAATTCCTTAGTGTTAAAATAAACTTCTTTATACACAAGTACAATCATCGACTTGTTAGACACTTTTAACCTCACCCTTTATTGTACAAAAAATTGGTTATTTCTTTAATTTTTCTATACTATCCTCTTTTCTCACCCTTACTTTCTTTTCTCTTCTTATCTTATCTCCACTCTCATCCTAGCTAATATTTGTTTTATTAGTGACTGAATCTGATTGTCTTCTCTCACCATGTTCCTTACTTGTATTTTCTTTCTCTTCAGCCTCACTTTCCCTTTTTAATTTTGTTTGATCTTTATAAACCTATTTAGGTGATTATGGTACAAGTGTGATGGTTTTACCATCTTTTACAAAAGAATACCTATTTCTAAAACCATCATGCATTCCTTCCTATCGAATTGCCATGGACAACCCAACAACAAGTGACTCACATGCATATGAACCACATCACTCAACACTTCATCATAATACCTTCCAATCAAAAACAAAATCAAGACTTGCTTTGTAACTTTAACTTCTCTATATTTATTCAACTATTATAATCTATAAGGTTTATGATGTTTAATAGTGTTTAGATTAAGTTTCATAACAATAGTAGTACTAACAACATTAGCACAACTGCTACCATCAAAGATCAGACCGCATACCTTGTTACAAATATGACATCACGTATGGAAGATGTTCTCCCTTTGTTGCTCCACATTATCTTATTTAATTTGAACGTTAAGTGTATACCTAATAACCAAATATGCATTCTTACTCCACTTCCCCATCATTACAATCCTCAAGTGGTAGCATCTTACCCTCTTCAAATTTGTCACTTTCATATTCAATCTCATTATGGTCCTTTAAAATCATAAACTTTTTATTTGGTCATTGAGAAGCAATGCGTCTAACCCCCACACACCTGAAACACTTAGAAACCGTTTGGGAATGCAGTGCAAACCGCGTTCCTACAAAATTCAAAAATTGTTTTTGCTAAAATTTAAAATGATTTGTATGTTTTGGATCGTTTTGATGTGCTGATGTCAAAAATGTTTTTAAAAAATAAAAAAAATCATTGGCATGCATTTCGACATGAAAAGTTATTTGAAAAGCAACCGCTACCACACTACCAAACATACTCTTAATATCATGATTACGAATAGATTGAGTATCAAATTTACCTTTAGAT
This sequence comes from Populus deltoides, assembly GCA_015852605.2. Taxonomy (NCBI): domain Eukaryota; kingdom Viridiplantae; phylum Streptophyta; class Magnoliopsida; order Malpighiales; family Salicaceae; genus Populus; species Populus deltoides. The sequence goes on from CM027580.2 coordinate 9,450,985, forward strand.
TCTATAGGGATCTTTTTCTTGATTTTAGATGGTTCAACCTTAGCACCCATAAAAGGATTGGTTTGGGCAACCCTCTCTTTCCTCAAAATCACCCCCATGATAATGAAAATCCTGAATTAAATACTTTTCGTGTAATGCCTTTCTTTTTCAGTTGCCTCTCCACCTTCGTAACCATATGTGCCATATCCTTTAACACTATATAATCTTGCAACTCTACTATATTAGCTATATCGTGGTCCATTGAAATAAGAAGCCTTGTCATGTTTGCCTCCTTATCCTCCACTATATTATCTCAAATCATGACTTTCTAGGATTGTGTTCAAACTTTCTTGTGAGTTTCTAAATCTTTATATCCACGGGCTTCGCATCGCTATTACAAAACACACTCTTTATTATCTCTTATACTTTATTGCTTAAATGAAAAAAAGGGTGTGGATACTTATACATTAAGAGCTATGTCTATTCTCTATTTTTTTAGCCAAAAAAAAAAAAAAACAGTTAAAGAAAAGCTAGGCTAACTTGATATAATCCTGCCTAACTTTTTCAAGTTTCACAATATTAGTTATCTTTCTTTTAAAGATTTGAGGAAAGATGACTTCTTACCTTTTGAAAAAGGTTTTTCATATCTAAAATTTGTTTAAGGATATCTTCATCTTTTAACTTTGCACATCTCAAACTCATCCTCTAACCCTTTGATGTAAAGGATTGCTTTGTCTATAAAAAATAATAATTTGTTAGAAGTTATTTTTCATTAGACTTCTTTCAAACCAATACATATTATAAAATCATCTTATGAAATACTAGAGGTTTTCTATCTCAAAAAATACCAAAGTTTTAGGTATTTTCCTTAATATTTTCTTACCTTTTTATTAGTTGTTATTTCTTAATTTTTAAATGGTGAAGAATATTGGATAATAAAATCAAATTTTCCCAATTATCCACCAAATAATCCAATATGAAGATCATTAGCTTTAAACCTTTGTTTTAAGGTTTCCCAATCATCATCATCAAATTCCTCTTTAGAACTTTAATTCATCAATTCTAAGGTTTTTTTTTTTATGGATTCCATAAAATCTTGAAACCATGAATAATTGTTTGTATCATCTTAGAATCTACTTCCATGAGCTTGTATGATTTTGGTTGGGCATAACCTTGTATCGGTTTTATCCACTTATTTATTTGATTTTTTTTTCTAAAGGTGGATTGGGTATATATTTTTGTTAAGGTTTTGTGATTTTTTTGTTTCTTTTTCAAGGCTCACTATTTCTTGTAATTTTTTTGGTAATTAAGAAATCACTCAAAACAAAATTCCATTGCTCACCATTCAATTATTGCCTAGATTTTTTGTACTTGTCGATCCAAATTAAGATCCAATGATTTCTCTTGTTTTATCTTTAAAAAAGTTAAGGGTTTTATATTTGAATTCTCTTATCTTTAGCTTTTCCTATATTATCCTTATCCGTATTCTATGACGAGTTACTAGCTATTTATAGTTTTCTTGTGTTCTTAGGACATTTTGCAACAATATGTTCTGTTTTTTTACAACACTAGTAATTTCTTTGAAACTTATTTTCAAGGTCTTGTTTTGGACTAGAGCTTGTTTCAGTCTTATTCTCTTTCTTTTAAGGATTTTTAGGGCATCATTTCCTGGTATGACCCTTCATTTTGCATATCTCAGAAAGCTTTCTTTTTTGTTATAAGATCCATAACACTAGAAAGTTGGAGAGAAAGAGATTTAGTCATTATATTTGAAGAAATATATTAAACATCAAATTTGTAATAACTAAACCATTCTTGTAATCTAAAAACCTAGTTTGTCTAGCTCTTTCAATTTTAGATATTTAAGGTAATGCTTGGTTACTATCCCGGGATAAAAGGAATGAAAACATTAAAGACAAAAATTTATTTAGTTGAAGAGACAGAGACAGAGACAGAGACAGAGAAATAAATATAAATTTGTTCCTATGATGATTTTAGAGTGAATTTTTGTATTTCCACAACATGAGGTACAAAGAAAACATGTCTTCGGAGATAATATTTAGTTTTTTTCCCTAAAATATCCATGTATAAAACTCTCAATTTCAAAATTATCCAACTAATACATATAAAGATAAAAATTGTTATTATCATAATTTTAAAACCCAACACGAGGGTCGATTTGAGACAAGGTTGAGTCATGAGTCGGGTTGGTCCGGTCAGCATAGGAATAATAGTTATTATAATAATTTTAAAACCCGACTTGAGAGTCAACCTGGAAGAAGGTTCAGGTCACATATCGGGAGGGTCAATGTAAGAATAAAAGTGACTATTATCATAGTTTTAAAACTCAACTCGGAAATTGACTTAGGCAAGACCAGGGTCAATGTAAGGATAAATATGATTATTATCATAATTTTAAAACTCAACTCAAGGGTTTTCTTGAGAATCAACCCAGGACAAAGCTCAATTCACGGGTTGAGAGGGTCAATCTGGGGTTGATCTAGGCCAACATAAGGATAAAAATGATTATTATAATAGTTTTAAAACCCAACTCTGGATTTGACCCAAGACAAGATTTGAGTCACTAGTCAAGAGGGTTAACCTGGATTGATCTAATTTTTTTAAAAAATCAAAACAACCTTATTTTGACTATTTTTTTTTATAAAAAAAAGTCAATGGGTTTTTTGCCCATGTTTTTATCCCAGGGTGACCCTAGTTTTTTATCGGGTCGGGCCAAGTCAATCCTTCTATTTTTTTCTTGAACTCGGATCAGTCCAATTCTCAAGTCAGCCTGGTTCTGGGTTAACCTATTAAGTCATTCTGGAATTTATACTAGGATTATTATAATATTATTAATTTCAACTCTCAATATAAACTAAAGTAAAAAAAATATATCTAATTATTTTTATAAAAATATTAGTTTGATAGTAATATATATTAAAGGTAAAATACACTTTTTTTATATTTTATAATGTCTTATCTGTCATAACTAAATATGATACAGAGACAGTCACTCTGTCTTGGACACCACTACTACATATTATTTTGTCTCCATCCTTTTTTTTTTGTCTTCATTGTTTCGGTCTCTTTTGTCCTAGAACAATAATCAAATGTTACCTAAAACTTTTAATATAAAAGGAATTTGTATTTACCATGAGCTTTTTAGGAGTAAGGAAGGTATAAAAGGATTTAGTGCTATTTTAATAGCTAATACTTCCTTTTCCTGAATTGGATAATTCTTTTCGGTTCCTTTAAAAGTTTGGTGACCTTAACAAATAATTTTGAGTCAATTATGCTACATGTTTTTTATTCATTCCTTTTAACGAAAAGAAACTACAACTATAAACTTAATTTTTAGTCGAGGCAAATAGCAACCTTGCAATTAAATGAAGAGTGAGATTATCAGACCTCAAATCTTATAAAAGTTAAAAACATGACGAGTGTCTAAAGAAGAAGTAAAATCAAATACTGAAATTTAAAGAAAACAATAAATAAAGCTATTAAAATAACAATAAAAACTAGAAAGAAATATAAATTGAATAAATAAAATTTTATAAATAAGACCAGTCATTGTTTACGATGACTACATAGCTTTTTATTTATTGATATAAAGTTTGAATATTATTTAAATATGTAATTTAAATCCTATATAGATATTATTAGATAAAAAGACTTCATTTATTTAGTTGAAGAGATAGAGACATAGATTGAGAAATAAATATAAATTTGTTCCTATGATGATTTTAGAGTGAATTTTTGTATTTCCACAACATGAGGTACAAAGAAAACATGTCTTCAAAGACAATATTTAGTTTTTTTTTCCTAAAATATCCTTATATAAAACTCTCAATTTCAAAATTGTTCAACTAAGACATATAAGGATAAAAATGGTTATTATTATAGTTTTAAAATCTAACATGAGGGTCGATTTGAGACAATGGCCGAGTCATGAGTCGGGTTGGTCCGGTCAGCATAGGAATAATAGTTATTATCATAGTTTTAAAACCCGACTTGAGAGTCAACCTGTGATAAGGTTCAGGTCACATATTGGGAGGGTCAATGTAAAAATAAAAGTGACTATTATCATAGTTTTAAAAATCAACTCGGAAATTGACTTAGGCAAGACCAGGGTCAATGTAAGGATAAATATAGTTATTATCGTAATTTTAAAACTCAATTCAAGGGTTTCCTTGAGAATCGACCTAGGACAAAACTCAATTTACGTGTTGAGAGGGTCAACCTGGGGTTGATCTAGGTCAATGTAAGGATAAAAATGATTATTATAATAGTTTTAAAACATGACTCTGGATTTGACCCAAGACAAGATTTGAGTCATTGGTTAGGAGGGTTAACCTAGATTGATCTATTTTTTTTTTAAAAAAAATCAAAACAACCTTGTTTTGATTAATTTTTTTTATATATATAAAAAAGTCAATAGGTTTTTTTTCCATGTTTTATACCAAGGTGACCCTAGTTTTTTATCGGGTCGGGCCGAGTCAATCCTTCTTCTATTTTTTTCTTGAACTCGGACCAGTCCAATTCTCAAGTCAGCCTGGTTTCGGGTTAACCTATTAAGTCATTCTGGAATTTATAATTAGGATTATTATAATATTATTAATTTCAACTTTCAATATAAACTAAAGTAAAAAACAAATATCTAATTATTTTTATAAAAATATTAGTTTAATAGTAATATATATTAAAGGTAAAATACATTTTTCTTATATTTATAATGTCTTGTCTGTCATAACTAAATATGATATAAAGACAGTCACTGTGTCTTGTACACCACTACCACATGCTATTTTGTCTCCATCCTTTTTTTTTGTCTTCATTGTTTCGGTCTCTTTTTTCCTAAAACAATAATCAAATGTTATCTAAATCTTTTAATATTAAAGGAATTTGTATTTACCATGAGCTTTTTTAGGAGTAAGGAAGGTATAAAATGATTTAGTTCTATTTTAATAGCTAATACTTCTTGTTCTTGAATTAGATAATTTTTTTCGGTTCCTTTAAAAGTTTGTTGACCTTAACAGATAATTTTGAGTCAATTATACTACATGTTTTTTCATTTATTCCTTTAACGAAAAGAAACTACAACTAAAAACTTCATTTTTAGCCGAGGCAAATAGCAACCTTGCAAAATTAAATGAAGTGTGAGATTATCGGACCTCAAACCTTATAAAAGTTAAAACATGACGAGTGTTTAAAGAAGAAGTAAAATAAAATGCCGAAATTTAAAGAAAAAAATAAATAAAACTATCAAAATAACAATAAAAACTAGAAAGAAATATAAATTAAATAAATAAAATTTTATAAATAAGACCAGTCATGGTTTACAATGGCTACATAGCCTTTTATATATTGATATAAAGTTTGAATATTATTTAATATGTAATTTTAGTTTTTTAAAGATATTATTAGATAAAAAGACTTTATTGAATCTTAATATGAACTAAATTTCTCTTATATTAATATCCATGTGAGTAAATTTTAATTTGTAATTTTAGATTAGTTATTTTATCGAGGGCTTTTGGGTGGCATGCACATAAACATGCAATGCCATGTATCACATTTTGAACAGGAGTGGCATTTGAAGGAAGAAGTGATTTTAGAATTTGCTAATGAGAAGATTCAATCAGGTTTGTGAAAATGGAAGAGCCAAGATATCTACTTCACCAGCCTGCATTCCATTATATTGGTAACATACATAGCTTGATGACATTTGGGGCTCAAAAAGAGTGTGATTTTAGCACCGACTCACATCATAAGAAAACCTGATCGGGAGCTTACTACCTACAGCAACATCGGGATTATTACTTTTTTATTGTCTATGGATGGAGAGTTGTGTCTCATTGGGCACTGTAATCTCTGTGTTTCATCTCTCAGTGTGTATCGTATTTATTTAGCATTTGGTCATGTAGTGCTTGTTAGTGTCCCTTGTGACTTGTACAGTAGCATGCACGTAAGCACCTAACTATTGTTCATCAGCTGTCCTCTCCTCTCCTCTCCTTCGCTTATATAGCTTCTCTTTACTTCTTGATTAGTTGTATCAAAGATGCATGAAACGTTCATTTGGTTACAATCCAGGAGCTAAACACCACCTCAAATAACTGCTTCTAACACATTATGAAAATTATGAAAAAAAGTAAAATAAAGAAAAGATGATCATACTATTGGCAAGGAATTTTATTACTGCTCAAGAAAATTGCAAGATTTTGGTTTCTAATAAAAGATATTCAGAGGCTCATCTACAAGTCAAGGCTTGCAAGATTTTGGTTTCTAATAAAAGATATTCAGAGGCTCATCTACAAGTCAAGGCCATAAAGGCCTACATGAGACCCTAACAATAACATGAGATTATTGTTCAGATGAACCCTGAATTGATGTTGTATTACTACGAGTTTCTGCCTCAAAAGATGGAAAAAAGAAGTGAAAAGAAATCTCCACTAAATGCCAAGACAGGCGGAAAGTCATTTAACAGCGCTGAGATATCTGGAAGAGGTTTACATATAGCGTGGAAACCCAGAAAAAATTACAACAATATAAAAGAGAGGAAACGATAATTAATTTTTTAAATTAAGAACACATATTTGTTCAGGATGGCAGAGACTTCATAATAACACAACACCACACATGTATTGACGAGTGATAGAAGAATTTATAAGTGAAGTTAAAGATAAGAAATTGAGCAATTAAACAAAAATCATCAAACAAAAGCAATTTCATCACTTGATTTCCAATACAACAGAGTTCCGGCAACGCAAATTCTAAAACAACTTCAAGCATGATTCTTGCTTTACAAATGAGAAGCGAAACTAAAGGAATAGCAGAATGTCCACAAAACCAGTCAGCACATTTTCAGTTCTCTACTGTGGCTCTGCAGCCACCCCAACAACAAATGGGACCATAATAGGTATATTTTTTCTCTTAATCTGCATGCCTAAAGCCAGCCTTGCATATGTAGGTATGGGAAATATAGGAAAAATATATCACAGTAAAAACCTTGCCCCTAGAATTCAACACCATGGCCTTTTGGCATCTCTCCACTTGAACCAACGTTTTCTATCAGCCAAATTTCCTGGATGATGTCCATCAGCTTGCAAACAGTTGCCTCTGTCCCATGCAAGTGCCTGATTACATTGAAGTTTTTTATCACGGATCGTCGCTTCCTCCCTATATGTAGGGTTAGTATATCTTGGATGTTGGATGAAATGAACATTTTTCCACCACAGTTTTAAGGCCTGCACAAAACATGGTGAACGGGACTGAACAGTTAATTTAAAGCAATGTGCATTATAGCTAGATATTTTACGAGTAGACAGGAGGGTACAAGTGTTCTAAAAGTAATGAGTCAACCCATTTGATATTCTAATATGAGAACCACTTTCCTGTTTCAGCAAGCTCTATTTTTGTTCTAAAGATTCATGAGTTGATGAACACTAGTGTTAATTCCAATTGAGACTGATATATCTGTTGGGAACATAATAAACAAGTTGATGACTGCACTTACACTAGTGTTAAGTTCAGTTGATGCTGAGATCTAAGATCACCAGCCAAAGAGAGAATTAAGTAGCTATTCAACTGCACTTACATGCCAATATATCCATAATGCAACTTTATGTGGCATCAGCCAGAAGAACATAGCATGATCAGACACCGAGGAGAGTCTTTTAGCTTTCAATGAGGCCACAAAATAGTCACCAAGCTCAGGGTGCTGAACTGAAATAAACACAGATAAACTGTCCGTGGGATCATTTGCTTTGATATTCCAATTCCCCAGCATATCCTGTAATTTTCCATAAAATGCATATAATTTGAAGAGTGAAGAACTTTTCATCATAAAAAATGAGAACCATCAAATATGTTAGGTTGAGCATGATTGAAAAACTAATACAAAAAATAATAAGAAGAAAAACAAAGATAATTTTTGACATTACTGGTTGCAGGTTGTGATTCTCATATCACTTCAAGTTTCCTAACCTTGACTTCTTAATGTGTGAATATATTTTAAATGTGAATTCTATATCTTAACTAAGATGGTCCTAAATCAATCGAACCTACCAATACAAAAGTGGTCAATATATCCTGCTAAAAATCTACAAGTGCAAATATAAATGAGAACAATAAAGAAGTATCTTCCAGTATCTGAAACCAACAAGAGCCAACAATATCTAGGAAAATTAAATCCAAGACTCTCCAACCTAATCCCAACAATTTCAGCTCGTAGAAGCACCTTAGGCTTCAGCTGCCAATTGTTTTTCTTCCATTCATTGTTGCTGCTGCAAGAGACTTACAATAGACAAATATTTATTTGAACTTTGATATTGCACATCCAAGTCAAATGAGTCATAGTTTTATGTAATAGAAAAGATGCAGAAGAGGTTCCTAAGTTGCATCATCTGTCAAGGCATGAGAGAGGAAAAATAAATAAATAAAAAAACAACAACATAGCAGATGTTGCTTGTTATCATAGAAACCATTGAAGTGAATGAAAATTACAATTCAAGGTCCACAATGCTGCAATAAGCATCCCAAAAAAAAACAAGAATCAAATCCTACTAAAGTGTTCTAGAAATCAAAAGAATACAAGAGAACCATAGATCGATTGGACTTAAAAATGTGAACAAAATAAATAGAGTAAATTCAAGAAAATGAATTTATCATTAAGAAACAAATAAATAATTGTAATCAACCACAACATTAAAGAGAAAAGCAAATATTGAAACATACCATAAAAGGGCTGACATGTAATGGTTTTGCCACTACATCTGAGTTTGGATAAAAAATGAAAACAACTCTTTCACCCCATGGAGTATTTGTTACCTAAGCCAGAAACACCAGTAAGGTCAGGAGAGAGAACATGGTCCATCCAAGCATCTTAGCACACAATCAAGAAAATAATTATACAGCAAACATTATGCGCTTCCTGTTTGGAAATTTACATGTTCCAGAAGACAAATACATGAGAAACGTTTGCACAAGCATGGAGATGAAATATGCATCCTCTCCTTTGTTATTTCTTAGTGGGTGTATGTGTGTGTAAAAGGGTAAAAGCAATGTACCATTTATGGGTGAAAAATATTTCTTGAAAGCTCCATGAACTAAATTGAAGCAACATAAAAGATGGCCCCACGAAGGGTGAGAAAGAGTGACAATTGGGAGCATGAATTTGGTATTGCATAACTTATTATCATCTCTGGTAGATAATTTAATGTTTCCCATTCTTGGTGATAAAAAAAGAAAAAAAGAAAAGAGTTCATTGCATAACTTAAATAGATTAAACTTTACATTCAAAAGAAGGATAGTTTTTGGAATTATTACTACTCAGTTCTTCAAGGAGATGCACACACCATTCTTCCTTCCAACCTAATTAGATTCAACTTTCACTGTTTCCAATTTCACAACTTTTAATTTTATCAAAGCACAAACCTCCGCAATGCATTTCTTGAGAAGTGGAGCAGACCCATCCATGTCATAGCAATAATACAAACTCAGTGGATTTTGTTCATATCCCACACTTGGAGGTATTGTCAGCAGAAAACTGCATCAGGACCACAATATTCTAATTGATATATATTGTTTCAAAACCCCAATGAAAAGACATAAAAAAGAAGAAGGATTACACTGGTCCGGTGGTCTGAGCGACTTGGCGAGCTTCATCGGCGGAAAGGTGGTCGGGAGGTGCGTGTGCGTGGTCGAGGTCAAACAAAGCGTAGCGCACCGAGTAGCGGAAAGAGTGGTGGACAGGGCGGCGACGTTCGTGCCAGACAGTGCCTTGGTAAAGGGAGACGGCATTAGAGTGAATGGTGGAGGAGGGGCGGCGCGTGAAGAGAGTGCGGAAGACGAGGAGGAGAGAGAGGGCGAGAGAAGTGAAGAAAGTGGAAGTGATGGAGAAGAGAAGATCGAGGGCTTCCATATTTTTTTATTTATTTACAGTATAGATTTCTTGTTTGTGAATGGAATGGTTGTGTACTTTTAGACGCCTTTTTGGGTTTGGTAGTTAGTTATTGGTGAAAGCTGAGCAGTCGGAGCATCGGTATTTTACGGTAGGGAAATCGGTTCCGTACACACATTGGAATCTCACATGCTTGAGTTGGGTAGTCTTGACTTGTGTGGTCTAGGATTTCCTATCTATAATGATAACTAGTTATTTACTTCTTTTTTTCCCTCTCTCAATATTACTGTATACTATGTGCTTTTTAATATAAAAAATCTTAATAACAAATAAAATAAAGTTTATACAGGTATTTAATTAAATAAATTGAGAGAATTATTTATAAATTAAAAAAAATATAAAATCAAAATTTAATAAATCAAAATTAACTAGTCAAATTTATAATCCGAATTATAGACTTAATTGGGCTAAATAATTTTTTTAATAATTTTTTTATCTAAAATAGACACCTATAAAATTTAGAATTATTCAAATACTGAGGCAATTGGATAAAAATACCAAACTAAAACAAATTACATTGCTTAATTAATAATCAGTAAAATATTAAATGGTGAAATTAAAATAAAATAAATAAGAAAAAAAGGTCAAATTGTGATTAGGGACATTTGGGGAAAAAAAGGAAATAAAAAAAGAAGGAAAATGATCAGGTGCTCGGGCCTGGTTGACCCAAAGTACTCGGGCCTTATTTTTTTATTTTTTTAAAAGGCGTCAACCTTTTTTTAAAAAAAAATAGCAGGCGATGCATCACCTGCCTTGTCCAGATTATAGTGACATTTGGTCCCTAGGAAATCGGACTATGAATTTTCAAATTAAAAATTCATTTTCAACCATATTTCGACCTAAAAAACACTCTTAACACCTTGTAAAATATATTCATAACTCCAAAGAACCCAAAAAAATACTCGAAAACTTATAATCAACCCAAAACCAAATTATTTGTTAGCTCAAATCTACAGGCAAGTTCAAGGAAAAAAAAACACTTAGGATAAACTTTTCCTATTGAAAGGAACTCATTAACACCAAAATTACTTTTTTTGTGGCCTTAATAGGTGTAAACAATAACTTTCTCTCTCTATTTCTAGAATCTGACCACTTTCCCTTTCTTCTCTCAAACCAAAGACAAAAAAAATTGAAGTTTGTGACCAAAATTGACTTTGTTTTTAATTTTTAAAAATTGAAAGGGCTACATATTTATAATTGGGAAAGTTTGGGGATTAAAATGCATATTTTGCATAAACTTTGTTAAAGCCACGTATTTCCTCTGTGATTTACACTTTGGTCCCTTCTTTTTTAATCTCATAATTTCTTAACAAATTAACCCAAATTGGCCTCCAATTTGGTAATTTAAGAATGAAATTTCAACTAGAATCGTTAGATTTTACAGATTCTAATAAATATAAAATTTACACAAATCTTGACAACATTTCAATGGCACCCTTGTAAATTTTTTATCATCCTCTGATCCAATGAATGTTTGAAAGTATTAACAACCTTCTTCCACTGGTGCTCCGTTGCATATCAGCCATACAACATAAGAATAAGAAAAGCATTATAGTCAGAATCATCATGCTTTCATGCCACAAATTTTGCTTTGATATTATTTTTCAGTAACCCTAATTAATCTAATATCAGACATATCAACAATTAATAATGGATAGATGCAGTGATAGCTAGGCAGAAAATAAAAGAAAATAGAGTACATTTAAAAGAGCCTAAACACCTTTCCTGTAATGAGAAAACCTTTCTCCCTAAGAGGGGCCGACATATACCTTTCCCAAGTTATAATGCTAAGTTCCATCTCTATCTAATTAAATAAAGAGTTGACATGCTGGAAAGTCAGCCAGTCTTAGGATATATATATATGAAAATAGAGAAACCCATGTGCCATAGTCAATTACTTTTTTTCTTTTCATAAACATGCTTGAAGCCATTTTTCATGAACAATTCCTTAACCCTCATTGCTAATTGTGGTGCACCAGATGGTGTATATTTGGTCTGGTAAAAGGCAAAATTATTGAAAACATAAATAAAAAGATCCAATCAATAGAAGAAAAAAACCAAGAAAAGAAATATAATTCTATACATGTATATTTATGACTCACTATAGAAATATTCTATCATTAATAAGTATCCAAAGTCTTTCAAGGCCTCTTCACTTCATAGCCTAAAAAGATTTAAAATTCTTATAATCATATTTATAGTTAAATGTTTTGTTTGCCTTTTAATCATCTCACCTAGATGTAATTCTTTAAATTATGAATATTTCAACAAATCAATAACTTTCCATCATAAGGGTAAGTAATAGATAAAAACGAACTTCACGTTCAAAACTCTGATGGACATCTTTAATATTGCAATCACAATTTTAAAAATCAGTTTCAATTTCAAACTCCAAATCACACAAATCAATAAAAAAACTAATTCTTTTCCCTAAATATCTTATCATATCTCTCAAAAGCTAATCAAGCTATAAGGAGGATAAAATCTGAACAATACAGATAAGAAAAAACTTTCAAGAACAAAAAAAACATAAAACTTTTCAAAGAATATGCATATGCACAAAACAAACTACTATTATTGCAAGTTGGATCTTGAGAGAACCAACTAGAAGGGAATCCAATTGATGAGCTAGGTTGGCGGTGGCCTTCCTAGCTAACATAAAGTGTAAGTAGAATAACAGAAAGGGGGTGAGAAGAAGACGGGAGAAAAAAAAAAGAGGTAATAGAGGGAAAAACATTAGAATTGTATTGCATTATTTTGTCCTTTCTATTCCATAAGTTGTTACAAATATAGCAGGATATAGATTTTAGAATATTGTTAAGCTTAGTTACACGTCTCTCGTAATAGTAACAAATAACATAAATAAGAAACAACACTGGTGCTGCATGATAGTAAGTGGTTTTATGTAAACGGTGCAATTGGTTGAAGGCTAGATAGAGCATTACTGAAAAACACCATCATTTCAATAATGGTCTTTTGATTTAAAATCCTCTTTACCACTATTGTTTTTCTTTGTTTGCAACAATACTCCCCCCTTGAAAGATTTTCTTGTCCTCAAGGAACAACTATGGGTACCTTATGAGAAGATCGTCGATAAATTCCTAGGTGGCCTTGGACAGTGATAAGTTCTTCTAGTGGACTAAGACTTGTGTAGCTATTTGATTATGGTGCTTAACCATTCTTTTATCAAGAATTACTTGGGGTTACAACTCTGGTTCTGAGTTTTGGGCAGGTAAGTTGTCATACACTATCTTATTTCTTGCATCTTGCTTTAATTGAGATACATGAAATACTAGGTGTATATTGCTTGAACTGGGAAGACATAGTTTGTATGCTACTGCTTCTACGCATTCAATTACTTGATAAGGACCATAATACTTTGCTGCCAGTTTGTGTGAAGTTCTCTTGCTTACCGTTTGCTACCTACAGGGTTGTAATTTTAAGTAAATCCAATCCCCCACCTTAAAGATTCGTTCACTGCATTTCTTGTTTGCAAGTTGAATCATACAGTGTTAAGCTAGCTTAAGATTATCCTTGATGATCTTGATCATGTCTTCCCTTTTTGTTAATTGTTTGTCAATAGCTTCTTTATTAGAGTCCTTAGATAGGAAAGATATGTGGATTGGAGGTACTTGGCCATATAAAACTTCAAAGGGTGTAGACTTCAAAGGCCATATAGAACTTCAAGTATTGTTCCAAGCACCGATTTACCACTTTTGTCTATCTGTCAGTTTGGGGATGGTAGGCTGTAAAATATAATAGTTGAACTCCCTAACAAGCAAACAAGTCTTTCCAGAATTTGCGTAGAAATATAGGGTCTCTGTCACTCACTATAGAAGCATGTAAGCCATGTTGTTTGTAGATGTTATTCATGAAGGCATTCACCATTGTTACAACAGTATAGGAATAAGATATGGTAATGAAATGGGCATACTTGTTGAATCTATCCACCACCACCAAGACAACATTCCTCCCTTTTGAGTTAAGTAGCCCTTCAATGATATCCATGCTGATGTCCACAAAAGGTGCTTTGGGTATAAGGAGGGGTTGAAATAGACCAAGTGTGAGGATATTCTCACTCTTGTTCTTCTAACATGTGTGACACTTCCTCATATATTCTCTCACATGTTTTTGTTGTTTCTACTAATAGAATAATGACCCTAACCATTTTGCAGTGACAGTAACACCAGAGTGGCCCTCTATTGTTGATTCATGATAGATGAAGATTAGTTTACCTTACATGTTAAAGTCATTGCCCACTACCAACTTGCCCTTCCTGTGTAAATGCTCATTCACCCATGTATAATGTGGGTGTAGACTACTGTCCCTTATCTAAATTAGTTATGATCTCCATTAAAGCCCTATTCGTAGTCTAGGATGTTTTTAACTCTTCTAACAAGATGGTTGAAATGGTGGACATTATTAGGGTGAACACCTCACTACTGAAGCACTTATATAGAGATCAACAACAATATTTTCCTTTCCCTTCCTATATTCAATGTTGTAATTGAAGCCTAAAATCTTGGCTAGTCAGATGTGTTGAGAGGGATAGGATACCTTTCGTGCTAATAAGTACTTGAGGCTAACATGGTCTGTTTTGATTGTAAAATGTCTCCTTCATAGGTAGTGTCTCCATTTGGTAACCTCATGTAGGATGGCCAACATTTCCTTTTCATAGGTCGATAAGGCTTGCTGTTTGGGTCCTAAGGATTTGCTAATGAATGTTATAGGGTGTACCTCTTGCATATGCGCAACACCTATACTAGATCCTGATGTGTTTGTTTCAACCATAAAATGCTTGTTAAGGTTAGGTAGAGAGAGAACTGGTGGTTGTGTCATAGCTTTCTTTAGGCCTCTGAAGGCCCTGATTGCGCATTCATTCCAGAAAAATGCATCTTTTTGAGTAGTTGAGTTAGTGGTTTGCTAATGGATCTATAGCCCTTAACAAACTTTCTGTAATAGCCAATGAGGCTTTAGAATCCACGTAGTTGCTTGACATTCTTGGACTCAGGTCAGTCGATAACAACCTGAATCTTTTTAGGGTTAGTAGTTATTCCCTCCTTAGAGATCATATGCCCTAAATATTCCACTTGATAGATGCCAAATGCACACTTGCTGCTCTTAGCCACAACTGATGCCTCTTTAGTAACTCAAATACTATTTACAAGTGCTCTAGGTGTTCTGTCATTGAGTGACTGTAGATTAAGATGTAGTAAAAAACACTAACACAAACTTCCTTAGATGCTTTCAAAACACTTCATTCATTAAGCTCTAAAAGGTGGTGAGGGTGTTGGTTAGCCTAAATGGCATTACTAAGAATTCATAGTGACCATTGTGAGTTTGAAATGCTGTCTTGAACACATCCTAAGGAGTCATTATAATATGGTGGTAACTAGATCTTAGATCCACCTTTAAGAATACAGTTGCACATACTAACTCTTTTAATAACTCATAAACTAGAGGTTTTGGAAATTTGTCTTTGGTGGTAAGTTGGTTGAGGGCCCTGTAATCAACATAGAGTCTTCATGAACCATCTATTTTCTTAACCAAAACAACGAGGGAAACAAAGGGGTTGTTGCTATGTTAGATGATTCCAGACTCGAGCATTTCCTCCACCATCTTTTTCAATGTCTTTTTGCACTCTAGAGTATCTATAGGGTCTGAGGTTATCTAATTGAGCACTTTCCTTCATAAGGATAGTGTGGTCATGAGTTCTAACAGGGGGCAGTCCCTCGGGTTCTTTGAATATCTCCTTGTAACTCTCTAGTAATACTTCCAAGGTCAATCGTCCCTTGTAGTTGCTTGTGGTTGATGGTGACATGAAGTTTATAATACTATTTTTATCCATGATAGTTCTCAAACTGTATAGACTTATACCTGCCCATTATGTAGGGCTAACCAACAAGTTGTTAAGTTGTGTCAACTCAATGGTCTGTACCCTAACGCAATCAATGCCTTTGAGCAATACATCTTGGTCGTGCCATTTGAAGGACATCTAAAGATCCTTATATTTAGATACAATATTGCCTAGTGTTGCTAGCTATTAGATGCCCAACACCATGTCATAGTTGATTGGATCGACAATGAATACATTAGTCATGAAACTCACTCCTTGCATTCTCTATCTAAAATTGATGCACATTGTTGAGTGGTGCATAGTTCCACCATTTGTTATTTCCACCACTAAGGTTCTGATGGGAGTAACTAGGCATTATAGCTTATTGGCAAACTTATTATTGATAAAGTTATGGGTCCGATCGGAATTAATCAGAATGTATAGAGGATGCTTGTCAGCCTTCCCAGTTACTTTCATTGGTATCATCATCACCCTATAGGATTCGATGCAAGGTAATCCCCTTCCTCGGGATCTTAACATACACTAAATGTATACTAGTCAATACATGATGATCCCCTTACCCGGGATCCTAACATACACTAAATATATGCTAGTCAAAACATGATGATCCCTTTCTACAATACACTAAATATATGCTAGTCAAAACATGATGATCCCCTTCCCCGGGATCCCAACATACACTAAATGTATGTTAGTCCACGTCTCATATAACACTTTTCATATTTCCGTTGTCAGCGATAATTTCATCACTTAGTAATTCACACAACAACCTTTCACCATGAATGACATATATTCAGAATACTATCCAAAATATCGACATCAATACGCAACTTTCCTTATTTCACATAATTTCCAACATTCGGTAATTCACATTTCACATCAATAACATATTAAATCATGGAATTTAACTAGAAAGTATAGGTGCAGATCACCTACCTACAGTAGAAGCTCTACTTACACTCTCCTGATGTTGTTGCTGCACCACGCCTGTGGTCCCTCCTGAAAGCATAAGCTTATCTCATAAATTTTCACCATTCAATGATATGATGTTCTATAATAATCATATCATCAGCTAATAGGTATTTCTTTCAATCATTTCTTTCTTTATATTTTATGTTTTTCTCATTACACCCATTAATGTTGTCATCTTTTATCCAACCATAGTTATCATTCATTTCTTTATATTTGAACTGTTACTGTTTAAATATTGAATTGTTACTGTCCAACTAGTACTATCTAGACCTTGGACTGTTACTGTCCAATCGTTACTATCTTAACATTGAACTATTACTATCTTGAACTATTACTGTCGAGATATTGAACTATTACTGTCTAGATATTGAACTGTTACTGTCTAGACTTTAAACTGTTACTCTTTATAGAGGTCGTATTTCGACCCCTCTCAAATTTTTAACTCTATCTGGAGTTATAAGACTCTGTTTCAAGCGAGGTTAGTCGCGTTGGTAATCTAAGACATGGGGCTACAAGTCCTCTGAATGAAGAAGAACCCAATTCTGCCCTTAGGATAGTCAAAATTGCTCATCAATAAATCAGACTTATTGCCCTATAGGGTCTATCATGATCCAATCTTAGTTGATAACCCATAACTGGAGTTCTACAGCTTCAAATTGAGCAAGACCAATTTTTTTAATTATCTAACATCCAAAAATACAATTTCTATGAAGGTACCTGGTCCTAATTCCCTCATCCTCCTATCCGAAATCTTATCGAAAGTCAGAAGATGGCCTGTTTAGATTCGTCATCCTCTTCCCTTCACACGTAACTTTCACAAACTATATTTTCTAGGTAAATTATCATGGTTTCACGTCCCCAATCACATACCACACATGAATTAACTTAATTTTAACAACAAATACTTTTTTCCCAATTCAAGTCTAAGAACCCTAATCTATAATTCAACATCAAGGTATCAATTCATTATTGAATTTGAAATGAATTATAAGATCATGTTTAAAACACCTTACCTGGTACGAATTAAGGTTTTAATCTTCAACCAGTTGAAGATTTTCAACTCCCTCATTTCTTTTCTAATGACAGCCGACCTTCCTTTTTCTCTTCTTGTTCAATTTTCTTGTTAATCTCTTACCCACAAGTGTTTATTGCATCTATAAACCCTTAATCTTGGATGGGTTCTTGAAATTTTGGTGTTTATCTCTTGATTTTGCAAGAATGGATACAAAACTCCCTCTTTTCTTTCCTTTTGGTTGCTGCAGATTTTTGGTAAGGAGAGGAGTATTTATACTTTATAATTTCTTTTATTTGTACTTAGACCCCATTTCCCTTAAGTTTATTATTTTTACCCCTATATTTTTTTTTTCTTAAAATCAAGTTGTATTCTTTTCATTTTTTATAACTCCACCCCAGAAGTTTATTTTGTTCACTTAACCAACCCTCAACATTATCGGGTTAATTTATGATGTCTCGAATTATTTTGCCTGAAAATTTATATCCAAAAATTTCTGAATCCCTATTTTTATTTAACCCTATACATTAATTTCTTCACTTTTATTTCCCATATAGTTAGGTTGCAATTTAAGCAACCTTTATTTTTTTCCCGGGGTTTACATATTGACTTGGTTGGTTATAATGAGGAGGGTAGTGTTGGTGTAGGTAGTATACCATTTTGTGGTTGTTTGAGGTTGTTAAAGTTATGAGGTGCTGTATGTCTTGAATATGGTAGTGGTATGTGTTGTTTTGTGTGGGTAGTCTGAGGCAGGACTTGGGAGGTGTATTTGTGGTGTGTTTGATATGGTTGAGAGTGGGACCTTCTATAAGCCAAAGTATTATCTTCCAGGTGAGCAAGATTATAGACTTGTTTGAGAGCTTTAGGGTCGAACATTTTAACTGGATTCTTGATTTCTATTTCCAATCCTCTGATAAAAAACACCTTTGCTTGCTTTTCATTAATGTCTGCCTTGTTCCAGAGGACATTAAAATCTTAAATATATGCCTCCAAGCTGCCAGTTTGCCTTAGCTCCATAAGCTCCTCGAGGGGATCCTATTGACCACTAAAACGGCCACACAAAGCTCAATATATTCTTCACAAGTGACCTCTCGACCCTTGAGACTCTTTATAAAGTTTTGATGCCAGTATAAAGCCATGCCGTCTAAATAAAAAGAAACCATCTTAACCTTTTCTGATCCCTTAATCTTTTCCATGTTAAAGTATTGATTGCATTTATATAACCATTTATGAACATCTTCCCCATCAAAACATGGGAATCTTTTCGAGGCTTATGTACCTTATAGGAAAATTGCCCATCATTGCCAGACCAACCGAGTTTTAAAGCAGAACCTTCATTATGAATATCCTGGAAATCCTTCATAGGACTATACTTCATTATATTCAACTGCATCCTTTTTAGTAAGGTATTATATTGGTAAGCTATCCCACTAATGAGCTTCTTGAGCTCTTTAATCTTAGCATCTTGAGTCGATTTGGTAGCGTGTAACAGTTGCTCATAGGTTTCCAACAGATTCAAAACTTGTTTTTGCCATTGTGATTGTTCCTTGTTTGCAACGTCGAAGGAATCTTCTAGCTTCTTGAGATCTTGGGATCTTGTGTCTGGTACTATGGCTAAATTATGAAGATCCATGGTTCTAATACCACTTGTTGCAAGTTAGATCTTGAGAGAACCAACTAGAAGGGAATCCAATTGATGAGCTAGGTTGCTAGTGGCCTTCCCAGCTAATATAAAATGTAAGTAGAATAATAGAAATGGGTTAGAAAGAAGACGAGAGAAAGAGAAGAGGGAACAGAGGGAAAAACATAAGAATTGTATTGCATTATTTTGTCTTTTTTATTCCATAAGTTGTTACAAATATAAAGGGGATAGATTCTAGAATATTGTTAAGCTTAGTTACATATGTGTTTTTTGTAATAGTAACAAATAACATAAATAAGAAACAACATAGGTGTTGTATGATACTAAGTGGTTTTATTTAAACGGTGCGGGTTGGTTGAAGGCTAGATAGAACATTACTGAAAAACACCATCATTTTAATAACAGTCTTTTGATTTAAAATCCTCTTCCTGCTACTGTTTTTCCTGGTTTGCAACAACTACATACTTAATATTTAAGAAAAAACATCAAAAGTAAATTGAAAAAGAACTATCCCTTTTTTATTAGATGCAATTATGCAAGCAAAAGAGTCCCTTGAACAACTCCAATAAGATTACTCAAAGAGAAAAAAACTTAGCCTAGGTCAATGAAAAAGACTATATGAACAAACCTATTTAGATCTTACACATCAATCTCCATTTATATTACAATGGACAGAGAGGAAAAGGGGTTTAATATGTTTAAGCAATCTTATGTTCTTTTTATTTTTTTAAAATGGCAAGTCTAGGAAGAAACGAATTAGGGTAAAGAACGAGCTGAAGAGTTTCAATAAAGGGATAGACAATCTTAAAACATACAATGTAATTTACTACGAATCAGAGTTAAGGTTTGTAATTTACTACGAAAAAGAGCATAGTAAATTAATAATTAATAGTGCTACATACGAAGCCAAGATTGATCTAAGGCATGGTGAAAGTGAATGTACATGAAATAGATGCTTCATTATCTTCCTTATATATAAAGTACATAAATAAAGCTTTCAAAAACTATTAATGACATGCTCGTTATGAAAGAAGCATCCAAACAAAAAGTTAGGAATAATAACTTCCAAGTACAAAAAGAAAAGAAATAAAAGGTTGTCAACGTAACAGAAGAATAAACTACTGATAAAATATTATCTTACATGTTAGATACACGAAACATTAAAAGAGAGGACAACATAAAGTATATTGTGTGGTTGCGTGGTGCATACATAAGGTAGGGATTTTAAAGGGTTATAAACGCACCAGTCAATGCTATATATGAAGTACTTACTTAAGATTATATTGAAAAGAGAAGCACATTAAATTATTTGATATGAAGATATCCTAATTGTTAAGAAGAGCAAACCAAATAATTAACTTCACCTCTTCCATCAATGACTCATTTTTCTAGCAGCCCATATGATGTATACGTGCACCAACATCATCTTCTCTAAGAAGTTTGCAAATTTAGTCAACAATCATTTTATTTTGTTTAAAAATCACTTTTCTTATCTTGAGACCACACCATAAAATTTAAGGATTGTATCCCTTCAAATCTATTAATTGAGAAGAATTTATCGAGATATAAATTTGAAAATATTTTCATAAAGATTAAATAATTTAGTCACGAATCCTAAACACCTAATTCAATGCTAATATGCACTTTTAAATATTTTATTGGCATGTGGGGTAAAAGTTAGTGACAAAAGAATAATTATCTCAAATTCTGGATATGAATGACTCAAATTATTATTATTATTATTTTTGCTAAATGCATGGAAAATTTGGTAAGAAAGAGTTCCAAAGGTAATTTTTTTGGCTTTAAAAAAAGAAGACATCTTGTTTTGTGTTGTATTAAGTTTGTTTATTTATTGGTAAAGACTGCATGATATAATATCATAAGAACAACATGTGGTGCACATTCAAGTTATGATTTTTCTCTTCTTGTTGAAGTGCTTCTGTCTTGGCAAAAGGTGGATATCATTTATACTAGGGCTTTCAGTACTACCATAACCAATCTTCCTAACAGCGAGATCGTGTCCACCAGTAGGTACTCTAAAAAATAGCAATAAAGGTAGCAGTGTAACGATGGTGAGAGATTGTTGGCTACTCTTTAGAGGGCTGCGACTCCCTTGGCTCAACAACATAGAATCTCCATTGACTGACTCATCACCCTTTTTGATAGATCAAGCTGACATTTTTTAATGCAAACACGTTTTTTTTCTTCCAAAAAGAACTTGTAAAGGAATGTAATGGAGGCTATGGTTCACGATGATGAAAGAATGGATATGGATGACGCTCACTGGTGTTTAAGGGTTAAAAAACATAGAATCACTTATTTTATGCAGAGACCTTTCAAGCTTGCCACCTAAGATAGTTATTTGTACGAAAAACTATGATTTAGTTTTTTTTTTAAGAATACATATTTCTTAAACAATTTTTTTTAATTCATGCATATTTTTATGAAAATATTTTTTATTATTAGAATATTTTTTAATTTAAAAGTAAAGTCGATAATTTTTTTAAAATTAAATACTTTAAAATAAGTAGGAAATAATATATCTCTAAAATCTAAACTTTATTTACTTATTAATCATTTCTTTTTTTTTTTAATGAAAACAATTGTTTTTATCATATACATCATTTTTAATATTAAAAAAACCTTATGTTGATATGAAAAGCAAGTTTTAACCAAAAAAATGTTGAAAATCATGTCTTAGTATTTTATATACAATTTAAGGGGGGAAATAACTATTATGAGAAAATCTTGTAATATATATATATATATATATTTTCAACATTTTTTTGTTAAAACTTGCTTTTCATATCAACATAAGGTTTTTTTAATATTAAAAATGATGTATATGATAAAAACATAGTTATTTAAGGGGGGAAATAACTATTATGAGAAAATCTTGTAATATATATATATATTACAAGATTTTCTCATAATAGTTATTTCCCCCCTTAAATTGTATATAAAATACTAAGACATGATTTTCAACATTTTTTTGGTTAAAACTTGCTTTTCATATCAACATAAGGTTTTTTAATATTAAAAATGATGTATATGATAAAAACAATTGTTTTCATTATATATATATATATATATATATATATATATATATATATTATTCAAGATTACATTTTTTTAAAAAAAAGTGATACTAGGTTCATATATAATAGTTAACAAAATAACTGCTAATATTAAAAAAAGTACTATAATCTTATTTGAAAACAAAGGCAAAATTGAATGGTATTTAATGAAATAATATTTTAAATATATTTTTAATTAAAATTTAAGAATAAAATTTAAAAAAAAACTAAAATAAAAGACATAAAAAGAGGTCAGGTGCTTAGATTTAAATGGTTGAGTCAGTGTGCTGACCCAATACAAAAAAGCCCACATAACTTAGCCTTTTTTTTTAATTGGTGGACATCAAGTTATCCGCCTGATTTGTTTTTCAAATAAAAAATTAAATAGATAATATGTTGATTGTAGTAGTAAACAATGCACCATCTTCTAATAAAAATTATAGTTACTAGAGGTGATGTTGGGATCCAACTTTTAGACTCTTAAAACCTTTTTTTTTCAATCATTTGTTCACATAAAAACACTTAAGAAACACTTTAAACTAGATAAATCCATTTTAAACCTTCAAAACCCTTAAATTGGTAATAAAAAAATTTAAAATTAAACCAAATAAGTTTTTTTTTTTCGTTCTCCGATCTACTCTTTTCAACAAAATAAAAGTTCAAAAACACCTCAACAGTACTTCTCTCATCAAGAAAAACTTAACATCAAGATTAACTTTCTCTCTCTTCTATATTTCGACAATATTTTCTCTCAATTCTTAAAACCTAAGAATTGAAATGTAAATAAAACCTAAGAATTGAAATGTAAAATAAATAAAGTTTAGAACCAACATATAAAATCCTAAAACTAAAGGGACTACAAAAGAGCAAATTGAGAAAATTTGGACAAAAATAAATTATTTTGCACAAATTTTTTTAAAAAAAGACCAAGACTAGAAAACATCACAAATTTAAAAATGGATTTTTTTTATTTCTTATTTTGATCATTCTCTTAATTTTTTAATAGTAAAAATTAAAATTCTTTTTCATGAGATTGGTCTCTATTTCAATTTTGAAATTTTATCAAACAACTTAAATTTTCAAACAAAAATGCAAGGAGAAGAAAACATCATATGAAAAAATAAAATTTAAAAATAAATCAAAATGAGAAATCAAAAACAACATTGTTTATTAAACAATGCCATTTACAATGAAAGCAATGAAGAATAACAACATATATTTGTAAAAAAAAAAACCGTTCTATTTAAGATGTATGCATCATAAATTAAGGCTAATTCTAATAAAGCAAACTACGAGATAATCAATAAAAATGAATCAGAGTCTCAGATCATATTGTAATTTCTTTTTTGCATTTTGCGATGAAAAAAAATAAATGCTGGTGTTTCTAAGAAATAAATGCATTTATAAGTTCAAGACAACTCATTCTCAAACGGTTCTTTAGTATTACAAAAGGAACTCTAAAATGCTGATTCTTTTTCCAAGATTAATTTTTTTTACGAGAACACATGACATCGGTATCTGTGTCAGTTGATATTACAACTAGATTTCAAAATTAAATCATATTTTTTTGAGATTTTTATTATTAATTTTTTTACATAAAAAATATTTAAAAAAATTAAGATTTAAAAGTGTTAGGTCTTTTTATAAAGTTATAGCCAAGAGTTTTGACTGTAACGCCTAACCCAAAAGTAATATTTATAATATTAATAATAACATTAAATTTGCATGGCCCAAGTTTAAATAGGTACCAGACCCAATAGTCTTAGATGTGGGTTTAGTTGCAAGGTCGTGTCATAAAAATATGATAATTAAATAGATTAATTAAAAAAACAAAGAAAAAAAGCTAACAGGAAAAAAAAACTAATGAAGAAAAAGAAAAAAAATTTGAATTAACTGGGTTAACCCTTCAAACCATGTTAACCCGTCAAACTTTGGATTCATGTCGTGAAAGTTTGATAACTGAATAGAAAAAAAATTGACGAGTTAACCTAAAATTAACTGAGCTAACCAGTCAAACCAGGTTAACCCGTCAAACTCAGAATCTGTGTCATGAAAATTTGATAATTAAATAGAAAAAAATTGAACATTAACAAAATAAATTAAACGAAAAAAATTAATTAAAAAGAAAAAAAACAAATAAAAGACATCAGCTTTTTCATTGTGGCCTGCACTATGCAGTCCATAGTCAAAGGCATAAAAACAGCAACAAAGCAAAAAGGAAAAAAAAAGAAAAACTAAAGGCATTCGTTGATAACTAAATAGGAAAAGATTTAATATTAATGAACTAAATTAATTAAAAAAATATTAATTAAAAAGAAAAAAGAAAAGAAAAAAAACTTATAAGAAGAAAAAAACTAATGAAGAAAAATAAAAAAATCTAAATTAACTGGGTTAACCTGTCAAACTTGAGATCCATGTCATGAAAGTCTGATAACTAAATAGAAAAAAAATTTAATATCAATAAACTAAATAAAAAAATTAATTAAAAAAAAATATCAATCTTTTCACCGTGGACTGCACTGTGCAGTCCACAACAAAAGGCTTAAAGAAAAAAAAGCAAAAAAAAAAACTAAAGGCATCAGCCTTTTCACTGTAAACTGCATACAATATTAAAAGATGAAATTGAAAGAAAAAAACTAATGAGGAAAAAGAAAAAAAATCTGAATCAACTAGGTTAACCCGCCAAATCAGGTTAATCCGTCAAACCTGAGATTTGTGTAATGAAAGTGTGATAACTAAATAGAAAAAAAGATTTAATAGTAATGAACTAAATTTAAAAAAAAAAGATTAATTAAAAAGGAAAAAACAAAGAGAAAAAAACCTACATGATGAAAAAAACTAATGAAAAAAAATCTGAATCAACTGGGATAACCTATCAAATCAGGTTAACCCATCAAACCTGGGATCTATGTCATAAAAGTCTGATAATTAAACAGAAAAAATTTAATATTAAGAAACTAAATTAAAAAAATAATTAAAAAAAACAAAGAAAAATGACAAAAAAAACCCATAAAAGTGTGGGTCTGGCTGTAAAGTCGTGTCATAAAAGTGTGATAATTAAATAGATTAATTAAAAAGAAAAAAATAAAGAAAAAAAACCACCAGGAAGAAAAAAACTAATGAAGAAAAAGAAAAAAATCTGAATTAACTGGGTTAATCCGTCAAACTTGGGATTCACATCATGAAAGTTTGATAACTAAATAGAAAAATGAAATTGACGGGTTAACCTAAAATTAACTGGGTTAACCCGTCAAACCAGCTAAACCCGTCAAGGCTGGGATACGTGTCATGAAAGTCTGATAATTAAATTAAAAAAAATTTAACATTAACAAACTAAACTAAACGAAAAAAAATTAATTCAAAAGAAAAAAATCAAAAGAAAAAAAAATTTCAGGTTAAGTTGTCAAACCATGTTAACCCGTCAAAACCGGGATCCGTGTCATGAAAGTCTGATAACTAAATAAAAAAATTTAACATTAACAAACTAAATTAAAAAAAATTTATTAAAAGAAAAAACATAAAAAAACCCATAAAGGTATAAAAAAAAAGGTAAATAAAAAAAAAAACAGTTTATCATTTCAGTGTAGACTGGGCAATTTCTATCCTAAACCTAAAATGTTAATATTTTATTTTCTTCTGACACTTTATTACTTCTAACTTCTCTCTATTTTCAAGAGAGAAAAAAAAATTCAATCATAGCTTTGTATTTGTAAAAAAACTAGTCATAGGTTTGTATTTATAAAAAAATCTAACTTCTTTTATCATAGCAAAATATCTTTTTCCTTCTAAAAAAACCCATCACATATTCAAATTTTAAACAATTATTAGAAATTTATATAGTAAAGTCTTTGCTTTATTTTTGTAGATCTATAATTCTAATCCCTTGTATAAGCTACATTTTAGTGCCTAAATTCCTAAAACTTATTTTATAATTAAACTATACTTGACTCTCTCTTTTTTTGAGTTTAATTTCTCAGTAATGATTCTTAATATGTGTGACACATTAAATTCCTAATATGCTGATCCAAATATAAACTATAATCCTAATTAAAATACTATTATATGAATCAAATTATTTAATTTATCATCAATTTAATAATTAATTAATTTATATTTAAAAATTAAGTGAAACATCTAGCAGTGTGTCATGACCTCTCAAATATTAGTTAAGTCATTTATTATTTGACTAATTTTTTAACAAATAATTTCTCAATGTAATTAATGTCTTATTATTAATAATATTTTGATATAAATATTTAATAACAACATGTGTATGCTCTGTCATATTAGTTGTTAATATGATAGTCATTGATTATGTGAATAAAAATTTCTCTATTCTATCTTACGTAAAGATTTTATAATTAATACAATTTGATAACAAGTGGAGAATTTTTTTCTAATCTATTTTGGAAAATGAATCATTTATTGATTACTTAAATACTTTGATATTGTGTTTAATTTATTTAATATTTGCCTATTTGTCATTCTTAATCAAAACAACATGTAGTTAAGATCAGAGCATAATAGTCTATATATATATATATATATATATATATATATATAAAAAAGATAACTTAATGATTTTAAATCCTTGTTATTTATTGTTAAATAAGCATTTACATATTAGTTTCAAGTATTATTTATACCCTATACTACAAGAATAATTGTTTTTTCTTTTTGTAAAATAAAAAATATAATATATATTAATTTTAACTACACTAATTAATATTCAATCTTAATCAATTTAAAAATAATAATTCGATAGAATAAAAATTATTTACAAAGATGCAAAATAATTTAAGTGTCAAGTAATCCAACAACGATTTTCATTTTGATCCTAATCAAAAAAAAAAAATTATTTTATATTTTTTTTATAACGCAGACATTAAAAAAAAAAAAAAGCAAAAAGAAGGTAGCATTGGGTATGGAAAGTTGAGGATATAAACTGGGAATTAAATTTAAGCATGCAAGAAAAGCTGTAAAATTTAATACGCGCAAGCTACATGTGGTGAAAGAGAAGAGGACCATCCAAGGACAAGAGGAATCCAACTTCTTTTGTTTTTTTCCACAACGCAAAAGTAAACTGACCAGAAAAGGGGCAAATGAAAAGAAGCAGAAACAAGCTGAGCTCCAATAAGCTACAAGCTGGTTCCTATAAAACCAACTAATTATAAAGAAGTAAAAGACAAAAACCCATAAAATTAACCTAGCAAAACCAAAATGGTTCTGAGGTTTTTAAATGTCCAGGAGATTCTGGGGACCTGTCCTCTAAGGAGGCAATCCCTCTGGTAAAATTAACCTCCAGAAGGGGGTTGCTTGTACCATATACAGCAGCTATGCCTGATTCTCCAACCCCCTTCTGTCAATAAAAGTGCCATGAAAACCGTACGGAACCCTCGATGGCAGCCTAACTGAAGCTTCTAACTGTAAATTCTTAGCATTCACTATCTGAAGCTCCGACTTCCATGTCTTCTCATCATGAACAAAAGCAAGAATGTAACCGTCATCTTCTGTTTCACAATTTTGATTTGTTGGCAAGAAAAACGGCTCACCACCATAACTTTTATTACCATACATGTACTTTTTAACCTCCCCAGTGAAAAGATCGACCTTGGCAAAACCTGAAACCTTAGGCCAAGGCTCGGCGATTGCTAGGTAAGCGTAATTTGTCTGTCTTCCAAGCCGATTCCGGTTCACCATCCCAGCCTCTAAATTAACATGATTTGATGATTCCTGAATAATGGGGCGGCGAGTGGACTTACCTGTCTTTAAATTCAGCCGGATTTCTGATAACACACTCTTTAAACTCTCGTCGTAATCGTTGAAAATGAAGTCCGGTGGAGTCATGCAAGACCCAATAACCACAACTTCGTTGGATTCTGGCTCTTCCCATGCATTCCATAAATGGAAGCAGAAAGCACCCGGCGATTCCACCCAAATTATGTCCTTGGCATCAGTAGCATTCTTGTTAAGAATTCCAAACCGAGATTTCTTGTTCTTATCGTAAATAACAGGAGAGCCACCTCTTAGCATTTCTTGAAGCTTGAATACCACTTGGTCAGGGATCACCACGAAATTCTCAGTGATAGCAAAATCATGCATCATGGTTGGGATTGGTAGAGGTATATCAATGTCTGGTGATTTTTTACCGTCCGGAAAGAAGCGAAAGTACTTTAGATATGGCTTCTGAACAACGTTGTAGCTCAAAGCAAAGAGCTCTTTAGAAACTGGATCAATCTTTGGGTGTGCAATCATAGAATGCTTAAGTTGGCTATTGAAATTGTATCTACCAACAGTTTCAAGATCACCGCAAGGAGTGATTCGTACTTGGTAAGGAAGATCATCTTCAGACATGGCAAGAAGCCTGTCATTGAAGTAGACCAAGCCTGCGTTCGCCACTCCAGTTCCTTTTGTATGATCAAGAAGCCCACATAGTCCTCTAGCATAGAATAGGAGCAATCTTGCGATACCAGAGTGACCATGTAGCTCCCCAATTGCTTTAGGAAACACTGGCCGACCGCGTCCTCTCTCTTGTTTTAGCCTTTCCGTTTCGGTGAAACGACAAGAATAGCTTGCACTGCCTTTCTCAATTTTCATAGCGTGGACCATGCCGTCTCCATCGAAGAAGTGGTGACCGGCGACGGGCTCAAGAAGAGGGTTTGCTCCATTCCGGACATAAATGCCATCAATGCATTCGGGGATTGTTCCGGTCACCGGGAGCGATCGCCGGACTTTCTGCTCCTGCACGGGAGAGAAGTTTCCTGCAATTTGAACGCGTGGGTCCACTGTTTTGGGAAGTGGGCGTTGGCGCTCGTGTGAGACCAACGCAGCTTCTGCCATGTCTAAGGCTGTAGCTGCTGCTCTTTGAAGGAAATTCCACAGTGGTTGGTGACGGTTGGTTTTTGGATTTACAGTTACCGAGGAGTCTTCTTTGGGAGTTCCTGGTTGTGTTGGGAAATGGAGAACAGAAGGAGAGTGTAGAGTAGAGTGGATTTTCGTTTTTTTACTATTAGACTTGCTCTTGTTGAAGGAGATGGAGCCCAAATCCACTATTGAAGAGGAGAGATGATGAGGGATTTGTGTTTTGGCCCTAACACCGGAGTAGGGTGTATTAGAAGCAGCCATGCGATGTACCTTTTCTGAGATTGAAGCCAAGAGAAAGAGTCTTTAATTTCGTTTCTTTTGAGAAACAGAGGACGGAGGAAGGGCAGTAGGGAGGGGAATGATGTGTTTTGGACAGAAAGGGAGAGCAAAATGGGGTATAAATACAAATGGGAAAAACCGAAAAAGAGTGAAGGAGCGTTTTGTTTGCATGGAGGTCCGTCTCAGACATGTGAGGGAAGCCCGCGTGTTAGATTTGTGGGAAGGACACTTGGGAATTACATTCAAACATCACAAATCTAAGATTTATTAGAATGAAGAAAGTCCAAACACAGGAGAGAAAAAAAAGGTCCAAGGGGCGTGGGGCATCCCCAAACAAAGCAACATATAGAAACGCATTGATTTTGCGAAGAATTTAGACTAGATACTGGATCGCCCGTTGAGTTAATTTTTTTAATATAAAAAAAAATTAGCCAATAACAGTATTTAAAAAAAAAAGAAAGATTTTTGACTTAATTGATTTTAATAAGATATCTGAATTTAATAATATGATTAAAAAACATTTACCAGAAATAAAGTAAATTTTTTTTTCTATAATTAATGATAAAAATGAGTTATTAATATCATATTTAGGACGAGAATAAAGAAAAACCTGATGAAATTTTATTGTCGCTCTGTTGTGGACATCATATTACCATAAAAAGAGCTCACCAAGATGGTTCTAATGCTCCCGTGAAAAGATGCCTAGCAACATTGAAAGAGATCGTACATGTCATAAGAGCAACGACCCGAAAATCAAACCTAATAAAATATCATGAAGTGATTATACCATACTTATATTTAATCAATTAATTTAATTTAATTTAAAAATAAGATTTCTTTTAAAAAGTGAAATTTAACAAAGAACGATAAATAAAAAAACCCAAGATATCCAATGTCATTTTTAAAATTAGTGAAAAATACTATAGAAAACAAAAAAATAATGGATTTCAATCTCTAGTTAAATAAATGCTAAATAATATAACTGAAAAAAAGTAAGGAGATCCAGGTGAATCTTCTAAACCTAGGTTAATCTTCTAAACTCGTAACTCATGAAATTCTAGATTTGAGCTCAATAAAAAAAACTTGATTCCCAACCAATTCAATGTTGAAATTGAAAAAAAAATTAGTTTAAAAAATTTGCCAAGGTAAAAAAAAACAATAAAAAGAATAAGTATCAAATTTAATAGGAAAAAAAATTGAAGGATAATGAAATCATCAAAAGAAATCAATTTTAAAAATTATCTCAAATAAAAAAAATAGTAATCAAAAGAATGAGAACCAACTATGATAGAAAAAAAATGAATGAGAATGAAATTGAAAAAAAATTATAATTTTATCAATTATTTCAAATAAAACAAATAGTAATCAAAATAACATGAACTATATCTGAAGAAAATATAAATTGAAGGGCTGCTTTGAAATTTTAGAGGGTTAAACATGAAAAGCAAGGAGGAGGGAGAAAAGAAGGAAAATAAAATAAAAGGTCATCAGCACCAAATTGAAGGTTCGTTTGCCACACACGCTACTAAGTGATAGAGGAGCCTCTGAGATGATTTGAACATCACACATGAAGCTATGGTTTGGTCATCGAAAGCCTCCTCAAGCGCCACCCAAATGGCCTAGCTACAACCTACGCCTTGACACGTGTATTTTATTGTTTTTTAAAAAAAGTAAAAAGATAAAAAAATTGTAAACCTTGGGAAAATAAAGGTTGTGTAAATTGCAAACTATATAAATGGAAAATAAAAGTGAAGAAATTTATGTAAAGGTTTAAATAAAAACAGGAATTCAAAAATTTTTGGATATAAATTTTTAGACGAAATATTCGAGACATTATAAATTAACCCAGAAATGTTGAGGGTTAGATTAAATTAAAAAAAAAAACTAAACTAAAAGTTGTGAGGTGAAATTATAAGAAATTTAAAGTGGGGGCAAAAATAATACACTTAAAAGAAATGAGGTTTAAATACAAATAAGAGAAATTATAGAGCATAAATACTCCTCTTCTCACCAAAAATATGCAACAACCATAAGGAAAGAAAAGAGAGTTTTTGTATTCATTCTTGCAAATCAAGAGAGAAACACCAAAATTTCAAGAACTCATCTAAGATTAAGGGTTTATAGGTAGAATAAACACTTGTGGGCAAGAGATTAACAAGAAAATTTGAACAAGAAGAGAAGAGGGAGGGTCGGCTGTCATTAGAAAAAAAAAAGAAGGGAGTTGAAAATCTTCGACTGGTTGAAGATCAAAACCTTGATTCTTACCGGGTAAGGTGTTCTAAACATGGTCTTATGAGTCGTTTTAAATTCGATTATGAATTGATGATTTGATGTTGAATTGTAGATTAGAGTTCTTAGACTTGAATTGAAGAAAAAATATTAGTTGTTAAAATTAAGTAAATTCATGTGTTATGTGTAAATGAAAATGTTGACAAATCTGGACAGTTTCATCTCCTAACTTTCAGAGAGATTTTGAGTAGGAGGATGAAGAAATTAGGATCAAGTTCCCTCATATAAATTGTAGTATTGGATGTTGAGTAACTAAATAAATTGGTCTTGCTCAATTTAGAGCTATAGAACTTCAGTAATGGGTCACCAACTGAGACTGGGTAATGACAGACCCTGTAGGGCAGTAGGTCTGATTCGTTGATAAGCAATTTTGACTATCATGGGGGAAAAACTGGGTTCGCCTTCCTTCATGAAACTTGTAGCCCCGTATCATAGCTTTCCAACATCATCAACCTTGCTTGAAACGGAGTTCTATAACTTTAGATATAATTAAAACTCTAAGAAGAGGTCAGAATGCAACATCTACAGACAATAACAGTTCAAGACAGTAATAGTTGTACAATAATAGTTCAAGGTCTAGACAATAATGGTTGGAAAATAACAATCCAAGGTTTAGACAATAATAGTCTAAGGTCAAGACAGTAATGGTCAAATAGTAACAGTTTAAGGTCTAGACAATAACAGTTCAAGATCTAGACAATAACAGTTCAAGACAGTAATGGTTGGACAGTAACAGTCCAAGGTCTAGATAGTAACGGTTGGACAGTAACAATTGAAAGTCTAAACAGTAATTATTGGAAAATAACAGTCTAAGGTCTAGATAGTAACAGTTCAAGGTCTAGACAGTAACAATTCAAGACAGTAACGGTTGGACAGTAACCGTCCAAGGTCTAGAAAATAACAATTGAACAGTAACAATTGAAATATAAAGAAAGGGATGCTAACTATAGTGGACAAAGAATGACGATATTAATGGGTGTAATGAGAAAAATGTAAAATATAAAGAAAGAAATGATTGAAAGAAAGACTTATTGGCTGTTGATATGGTTATTATAGAATGTATCCTTAAATGAGAAAAATTTATGAGATAAGCATGTGATTGCAAGAGGGACTACAGATGTGGTGCAGCAACAGCAGCAGAGGAGCACAAGTAGAGCTTCTATTGCAAGTAGGTTATCCTCACCTAAGCTTTCTAGTTAAATTCAAGAACTTGACACGACCAAAGAGTTGATGTCTTCTCTCAAGTATAGGAGTGTCGAAGTAATAAATAACTTGGCAAGACCAGGGTCGAACCAAAAGGAGGTTAATTATATAAACTACAAACAAAAGAAATACATAATGACATAAAAGGAGTTGAAAAGAGCTTTGAGATGTGATATTGATATAAGGATTAAACAAGGATAAAATAATTGTCAAGGTTAGAGGATCCACTAATAATATTTCAAACAAGTATATATATAAACTCTTTTTATTACTCAACTGGAAACCACACACAAAGAAGGTTCCAATCGGATTATAAATTTTTAACATGATAACATTAGTTATCTTATTCGAATTATGCTAATACTTGTAAATGTTGTCAGGTATTCATGATTATAACTTATGTTAACAACAAATCAAGTTCCTTTCATAGCACATGTGTCGGTTATACCATACGGTTGGGCTATAAAAGTGCCAAGTATTTGTTGTACCAAGGGTTATACAACATAAATCTAGATTAACCATTTAACAAGCAAAGCATTAAAAGTGAACAAGATAACAAATGCAAAACATGTTAGTATCAAACATTAAAGTCCATATTGAGTTTATACTATACTTATTCTTACACCATTAGTGTAACCTTTTTACCTTAACATAGTAAACTTAGCTAAACATAATGAAAGAGAGAAACATAAATAAACAAGATAAGAACATAAATAAAATATAAGTTAACTAAGTAAAGGAAAGGAAATGAAAAGCATAAACAAGAGATTAATATAAACAAAACTTAAGCATTACAAAAATATAAAGAGAGAGAGAGAGCAAGAATATGATCTTAATCTGAAAACCAAGATGCCTAAATGCATGACAAATGCCTCCTTTTATATGCCAAAATTCGGAACTATTGATTTGATGACTAATTATTGAGTGGGTGGCCACCTCTTGACTTGGTAACACTCGTTATCTTCTTGTTTGCAGAAAATGCTATTGCTAACATCAGAATTTGAACAAATAGTCTTCATGAAAGTTCTAGGAAATTGTCTCATCTTTTCAACAAAACAATAATCGATGCATTTGGACTTCTAGAACTCGAGATATGGGTTGAATAGTGAACATTGTCTGGGCTGCAGGATAGATTCCAACTTCTCCGTTGTTACTGCCATTTGAACTCGAAAATGGCACTTTTAAATCTTGGATTCTTCGTGAAAGTTTTAGGCCTATGTCTTAGCTTTCCATACATATAAACTAGACCTAAATCCAAGTTCTATAGCTCTAGTTATGATCCAATAACCATATAGTGTTCTAGTTTGGACTAAACCAACATCTCTTCTTTAAGCTTAGCCCTCTCTTTGTCTTTTCAATTTCAATAATTAAACACATCAATTAATTCTTTAAATTGTGAGATATACCTGCGTTCAAAATGAGCATTTACCATAAATTAAAGATATCTTATATTATCAGACTTGTTATTATATTACATGCTCAAGGTAGGGAATTTAATGATATTTTAAGTGCAATTTGATGATATAAAACCTTAATGAAAATATACTTTTGAGTATTAATCATACCCCCCCAACCAGCTTATTACTAATCCCTAGTAATCAAAGCGTTAAAGTAGAAAAAAATATACAAAATCCAAAAAGCAAGGCATTCATCATTCAACTTTCATTAATCTATCCATATAAACAAACTCTCATTAGATTTATTTATCTACTTCATACTTCTTAAAAAAGATATTAATAAACCTTCCTTTTGTGCTCAATATATCAACACATAGTTTGGGGCTTTGTTTGGATGAAAACACAATTTTGTTCTAATGTTTTTCTAAGGTTAACTTCTTTGGGTTGAGATTATTATCTTTTTTTTTCCTTTTTCTTTTTTTAATATATATACATGTAACTTAAAACACATCGTATCTTTAACCCATGTAATGAGCTTTCGGCTAATGACTCCCAGACCAGTTGATCTTAGGGCATTAGGTGTTGAGACATCCCTACGAGCTCAGTAACTCGGGTTGCACATATTGATACGTGGATAGTGCATTGTTTGATTCCCTTAAGCTTTTCTCCTTAACCCATGTAACAAGCACTGGGCCAATAGCTTCCAAGTCAATTGACTTTAGGGTATTAGGTGTTAAAACACCCGTTCGGGCTTAATTGCTTAGGTTAGGGAGGCTACGAAACCAAACATATCTACGTTTTTATTATCATCAATATTATCAATTTGTTTTTTTTTTTTTTTGCAAATTACATACTATCACTTTCCCTTAGTTGTTACTTTTAACAAAAAAACATAAATAATATAACAATCCAATGTGCAACCCACAATCATATGTTAAAGTGTGTGTGTGAAAATGAAGGTTTAAGAATACTTGTTGAATGAGTATATGAGCAGAATCAAGTAATAACAATGCGAGAGTTTGTAAACCTGAATATTTCAAGAAGTATTCTTATAGACCTTGATAAGAATATTTACTAATATGCATCTCAAAAGTCAATAAAACTCTTCCTTACTCTACCATCCTAATAACAGTTTTGTCAAATAGTTTTAATAATATAAAAAATAGTTAGTAAGTTAGTTTTTTTATGTCAATTACTACCCTCTCCCGCCAACCAAAATGAGACATTGTCCTTAATGTCCTCAGGTAGAAAGATAAAGTATAGAAGACATCACCTGAAACACACTTAAACAAATATAAAAAATAACAAAACAAAATAAAATGCTATTAATAAAACTAAAGGACACAAGGTTTCACAAATGAAGGCTCAAATCTAATCTGAGCTTTTTACGGCTTTCTATAGTTGACCAATTTATGCGACTCATGGAAGGATCAAGTATAAGGATGAAAGATTGTAGTTGGTCAATCAATTGTTCAGCAATAGCAACAGAGATTATGATTTGTTGATTTGTTGTGCCAAAGATGTTAGAAATTCCTGTTCCACAGCTTGATCAAGAAAAGACAACAAATTATCATAAAAACCATTAACATTTAACAAACTTATAGGTTTTTGATGAATGTGTAGTTGGGCTCAAGAGAAAATATGAAAGATCTCTTCCAATTGCCCAGACCACCTAGTAAAGCATGAAGGCATTAGCATGGTTAAACATCACATTCATTCGATTAGACATTGTGGAGACATGTAGTTCCTCTCCAATTGTTTTTCCAATGATGTTCCATTTTGCTAAAGCTTTGGGTACGACCCTCAAAACTTAACTGCCTCCTAAAAATGCAACTATTGACATACCCCCGCATTAACCCAAGGCTACCTCCCCATACACTAAATGAATCTTTCTCTCGGCTAGTACCTGACCAAGATGATTTGCTGATTCTAAAAACTCCTTTTCTTTTTAGGACTGGATCCACCAAAAACACAAATATTTCTTATGTGATGACTTGAGGAGCCTGCCATTTCTACACACTTCTATATCTATTGGATGTATGGGTTGAGTTGAAATAAAGGGAAGGAAGAGAATATTTTATAGATGAGAAATTGAAAATGCAATCATACCACCTATATGTAGGCCAGCTGGAGTCTCACTAACTCACTCTCTCTCTCTCTCTCTATTTTATTTTATTTTACTTTATTTTTTTAAAAAAACATGTGTATGTACAGGTAGTTGTGATTGTGACTCACATCTTCACTTGGTTTTACGTCCAAGAACGACTTAAACGCCCTCTATGGGTCGGGGATAGACTTCCCATCCAATTTTCTTAAAAACTGGCTAACAGGGTCTTTTTTAGTCAGATTCCCAAGACTATATCGAGCATGTTCTTCATGGAATTGTGGCCACAAATGATGAATTGCATGATGCACATCTCCACTAGGGTGCATCTCAAGAGTCAATAAAAGATTATCTAAAGACTCCTTACTCGTTGGAAAGCTAAGACATAAGGCTTCAAGTTCTCTGAAGAAAGGAGAACCTAGTTCTGCCTCTAAGACAGTCAAAATTGCTCATTAACAAACACTTGAATAGTTACTGTCTCGTTTTTAAACTGTTACTGTCTAACCTCTCCTCAAATTTTTAACTATGTCTGGAGTTATAGAACTCCGATTCAAGCGAGATTAGTCTCATTGGAAAGCTAAGACATGAGGCTACAAATTCTCTGATAAAGGATAACCCAGTTGGACTGTTACTGTCCAACTGTTACTGTCTCGTTTTTGAACTTAACTGTTTGACCTTTTCTCAAATTTTAAACTATATTTGGAGTTAGAGAACCCCGATTCAAGCAAAATTAGTCTTGTTAGAAAGTTAACTTCTCCCTGCCTCAAATCTAAAAACTCCTGTTCTTTCTCCCTCCTATGCTCCCAAGAATAGTACCTCTCTTTAAACTCTTCATGAAAGTCCCTCCATCTCAATACCTCCTCTAATCTCCTCTCTTTAATGGTCTCCCACCAAAAGTGGGCACTATCAACCAATAGCTGAGTCACGCAATCCACCCGTAGCTCCTCTAGCACCTGTATCTGATTTATAACTCTTTCCACTTTCCTCAGCCAATGCCCAGCAAGCTCAACATCCTCTTCGCCACGGTAAGTTATACAACTCATCTCTCTCATACCCTTCACCCATATCTCTACTAAGGGATTCCAGTTTGGATCATTTTCATTTCGAAAACTCTGGTCACTACCCCGAACCAAAGATGAATCAGTCATGGCTCCTTGTCTTGTTCTCACCATCCTAAAACACATTTCAAAATCATATAATCATTCTTGTCCCCGGAATAGCAACCTGAGCTCTGATACCAACTGTAACATCCCCTATTTCAGGATAAAAAAACAATCTCATATCAACTGATAAACAGAGTAATAAATTTGTGTGTGTGTGTGTGTGTGTGTGTATTCATGGTTTTTATATAAAATCTACCAAAATTTTGATGGAGTCCCCCCTATACCGGAAGGTCCCAAGTTATCGACATGTAACCTGTTTACACTTCTAATAACTCACATCTCATGACTTAATCCCGACCCAATCATCCTGGGTTTCAATTCCATAAATATTCTCATGCCTATCAACCATAATATTTATGATATACATTATATAATGAATATTATTATGGAGGGATAAAACAAAATATAAATACATAGACATGAAATATAGTTATATGAACTACAAAGTTAAGTTCATTCAATCAAGTTTAAGCATTAATTATACAAATTAAGTTACACAAACATTTTCATGTTTACAAAATACAAGGGTATACTCCCTAGAACCTAAATTACAAGAAGGAAACATAAGCTAGGATCTACTTCTGTGGTGCATGAGATGATCCTGAAATAAAATACATATTATTGAAAGGTGAATATCATATAAATATAACAACACGAATATCTAACAATTTCAACAGGATAACATGTATTCATATTTTGTTCACTTCTCCCTTCTAGTTTTCATTAGAATCTCTTCCTTATTCAACTATTAATAGTCGTTCCCTCTTCCATTATTAACCTCCATTCCAGACTTCATAAAATCAAACATGATAATTTTTGTTTAACACATTACTGATACCAATTCACTGGTATCATCATCATCACCTCGTAGGAGTCGATGTAAGGTGATCCCCTTACCTGAGATCCTAATATACACTAAATTTATGCTAGCCAATACATGGTGATCCCCTTACCCGGGATCCTAACATACACTAAATGTATGCTAGTTAATACATGCTTGATCCCCTTATCCGGGATCCTAACATATACTAAATGTATGTTAGTCCAAATGTGGTGATCTTATTACCCGAGATCCTAACATACACTGAATGTATGCTAGTTTACACCTCAAATCACACTTCTTATATTTTCTTTGTCATTGATAATTTCATCACTTGGCAATTCACACAACAACCTTTCCCCTTGAATACACATACATTCAGTAATTCACATTTCACATCGGTAATATATATTAAATCATGGAATTTAATAAAAAGGTATATGTGCGATTCACTTACCTGCAATAGAAGCTCTACTTATTCTCCCTACTGCTGCTGTTGCACCACGCCTGTGGTCCCTCCTGCAAATCACAAGTTCATCTCATAAATTTTCCTCACTCAATGATATGTTTTATAATAACCATACCAACAACCAATAAGTCTTTCTTTCAGTCATTTCTTAATATTTTATGTTTTTCTCATTTCACCCATTAATATTTTCATTCTTTGTCCAACCACAATTATCATTCCTTTTTTTATATTTGAACTATTTCTGTTTAAATCTCGAACTGTCACTATATAGACATTGAACTGTTACTGTCTGACCTCTCCTTATTTTTTTTTTAACTATATCTAGAGTTATAGAACTCTGATTCAAGTGAGATTAGTCTCGTTGAAAAGCTAAGACATGAGGTTACAAGTTCTCTGAAGAAAGGAGAACCTAGTTCCGCCTCTAATATAGTCAAAATTGCTTATCAACAAACACTTGGACTGTTACTATCCAACTGTTACTGTCTTGTTTTTGAACTGTTACTGTCTGATCTCTCCTTAGATTTTTAACTATATCTGGATTTACATAACTCTGATTCAAGCAAGAATAGTCTTGTTGGAAAGCTAAGACATGAGGCTACAAGTTCTCTGAGAAAGGAGAACCCAGTTCTGCCTCTAAGACAGTCAAAATTACTCATCAACAAACACTTTGATTGTTACTGTCCATCTGTTACTGTCTGACCTCTCCTCAAATTTTTAACTATATCTGGAGTTATAGAACTCTGATTCATGCGAGATTAGTCTCGTTAGAAAGTTAAGACATGAGGCTACAAGTTCTTTATAAAAGAGAACCTAGTTCTACCTCTAAGACAGTCAAAATTGCTCTTCAACAAACACTTGGACTGTTAATGTCTAACTATTACTGTCTCATTTTTTAATTGGTACTGTCTGACCTCTTCTCAGATTTTTAACTATATCTGGAGTTAGAGAACCCCGATTCAAGCGGGATTAGTCTCGTTAGAAAGCTAAGACATGAGGCTACAAGTTCTCTAAGGAAAGGAGAACCTAGTTCTGCCTCTAAGCCAGTCAAAATTGCTCATCAACAAACATTTAGATTGTTACTATCCAACTGTTACTGTCTCGTTTTTGAATTGTTACTGTTTGACCTCTCCTTAGATTTTTAACTATATCTAGAGTTATAGAACTCCGATTCAAGCGAGATTAGTCTCGTTAGAAAGCTAAGACATGAAGCTACAAGTTCTTTGGGAAAGTAGAACCCAGTTCTGCCTCTAAGACAGTCAAAATTGCTCATCAACAAACACTTGGATTGTTACTGTCCAACTATTACTGTCTCATTTTTGAACTGTTACTGTCTGACCTCTCCTCAGATTTTTAACTATATCTGGAGTTATAGAACTCAAATCTATAAAACATCCAGGTATCAATTCATAATCGACTTTAAAATGACTCATAAGATAATGTTTAGAATACCTTACCCGGTACGAATCAAGGTTTCGATTCCTCCTTTTCTTTTTAATGACACCTGGCCCTCCCATCTTCTCTTATTGTTCAATTTTTCTTGTTAATTCCTTACCCACCAGTGTTTATTCTACCTATAACCCTTAATCTTGGATGTGTTCTTGAAATTTTGGTGTTTCTCTCTTGATCTGTAAAAATGAATACAAAAACTCCCTCTTTTCTTTCTTCACAATAGCTGCAGATTTGTTTTTGGTGAGAAGAGGAGTATTTATGCTCTATAATTATTCTTATTTGCATTTAGGCCCTATTTTCTTTAAGTGTATTCATTTTGCCCCCACTTCTTTTTAGTTTAGTTTATTTTCTTTAATTTAATCCAACCTTGATTTTCTTAGGATTTACATATAAGGATTTGCTTAATACATGTCCTCATCATGGTTTTGAAACATGGAGATTGGTTTCATATTTTTATGAAGGATTAGCATCTAAAGATATGCAAATAGTGGAATTGATGTGCAATGGAATTTTTGAAGATAAAGACCCTGATGAAGCAATGGAGTACCTAGACTCGTTAGCTGAAAATGCTTAAAATTGGGACACTGCAGGTATTTATGAGACACCGGGTAAAACTCAATCTCATATATCTAGTGCACAAGGTAAAACTCAATCTCATATATCTAGTGGAGGTATGTACAACTTTAGGGAACATCATGACCTCCAAGCCAAATTTGCATCTTTAGCTAGAAAAATCAAGGTACTAGAATTAAAAAAGGGTGGTCAATTAAAATATGTTCAAGAAATTGTGTGTCAAATCTGTGAAACTAATGAACATTCAACCAATGATTGTCCAAATTTGTCTTCTTTCAAGGAATGTCTCCATGAACAAGCCAGTGATTTAAATAGTTTCCAACAATGCACAAACTTCACAGCCACCATTTCAAGCACGCCATAATTTTTAAAATTCTTATAGATATGCACCTCCTTATGTTGCCCCTCCTCAAAGAAATCTTGAGGAAACATTGCATGCATTCATTGAAAAGCAAGAGACAATCAACACTCAACTTGCTCAAACCATGATAGATTTTAAAGATACTTTTGCAAAATTCACATCAGCTTTCAGTTTTCAGGAGAAAGGTAAGTTCTCATCTCAACCACATCAAAATCCCA
The DNA here is from genome assembly GCA_015852605.2 of Populus deltoides. Classification (NCBI taxonomy): domain Eukaryota; kingdom Viridiplantae; phylum Streptophyta; class Magnoliopsida; order Malpighiales; family Salicaceae; genus Populus; species Populus deltoides. The sequence continues at coordinate 9,492,671 of CM027580.2, forward strand.
AAGGGCAATAAAATTCAAGTGCAAGCAGCTCCGGAAGCCAATATATGGATCAAGTCCAATCAATCATTACTCTCCACAGTGGTAAGGTTATTGAAAAACTCATTCTTGAACCTTGTGAGAAAGATGATGAGTCAATCTTTGAAGGTAACGAAGGGGTTAAACCTAAACATTGCAAAGAAAAGACTGATTCCCCACCAATACTTCCATTTCCTCATGCCATGACCAAACAAAGGGAAGTCAATCACGATTCTGGAATCTTTGAAACCTTGAAACAAGAAGAAATCGAGGACAAAAAAGGCACTGAAAATATTGTCGCGGATTATTTATCAAAATTGGCAATAGATTCGACATCTGACACCACACCAATTGATGATTACTTTCCTGATGAATCTTCACTTTTTATTACTTCAATACCTTGGTCTCCTAATATTGAAAATTTTCTTGATTCATGATATTTGCCAGCTCATTTAGATACCCAAGATAAAAGAAAGTTTTTGAGCGACTTGCAGAACTTTTATTGGGATGACCCTTACTTATTCAAATATTGTCCTGATCTAATATATCAAAGATGCATTCTTGACAATGAGGTAAGTAGTGTCATTAAATTTTGTCATTCCACGGCATGTGGGGGTCATTTCTCGTCAACAAAGATAATTGCAACAATCTTACAATGTGGATTTTATTGGCCCACCATGTTCAAGGACATATATGCATTCTACAAAACCTGTGAAAATTGGTAAAAGGTAGGATTTATTTCAAAAATAAAGAGTCTTTAGATAATCTTCTATTGACTCTTGGGATGTACCTTAATGGAGATGTGCATCGTGCAATTCATGATTTATAGCCCCATTTTCATAAAGAACATGATCGACATAGTCTTGAGAATCTCACTAAAAAAGACCCTGTTTGCTAGTTTTTTTAAAAATTAGATAGGAAGCTTATCCTCGACCCATAGAGGGCGTTTAAGTCGCTCTTAGATGTAAAACCAAGGGAAGATATGAGCCACAATCACAACTACAATTTAAGCCTTAGCTTGTAAAAATTTGTGTATTCTGGCTTTATTAATAACATTTTTTTTTTGTTATTTCTTATATTTTTTAAGTGTGTTTCAGGTTTGTCAGTGTTCGTTATTTCATGTGATGTCTTCTATACTCTATCTTTCTACCTTAGGACATTGAGGACAATGTCTCGTTTTGGTTGGGGAGGTATTAGTTGATATTAAAAAAATTAACTAATTGTGTTTTCTATTGTTAAAACTAATTGCAAAACTGTTGTTACTAGAATGACAGAGTAAATGAGGAATTTTAGTGACTCTTGAGACACATCTTAGTAAACATTCTTAACAAGGTCTATCATAACACTTCTTGAAATATTTAGGTTTACAAACTCTCGCATTATTATCACTTGATTTTGCTCATATACTTATTTAACAAGTATTTATAAATCATCATTTTCACACACACATTTTAACATATGCTTGTGGTTGCACATTGGATCATTAGATTAATTATGTTCTTTTGTTAAACTTAACAACTAAGGGAAATTGATAATATATAATTTAAAAAAATGATAATAAATGTAATTAAATAAATAAATAATAAAAAACATAGATAAGTATGGTTTCATAGCCCCCCTAACCTAAGCAATTAAGTTCGAAGGGGTGTTTTAACACCTAATACCCTATAGTCAACTGACTTGGGAGCTATTGGCCCAATACTTGTTACATGGGTTGAGGAGAAAGCTTAAGAGAATCAAACATGACACTATCTACATTTTAGTATCTGCAACCCGTGTTATTAAGCTCGAAGAGTTGTCTTGGTAAAGAGGTATTGAGCAGACATATAAATTGAGCACAAAAGAAAGGTTTATTAATATCTTGGTAAAGAGGTATTGAGCAGACATATAAATTGAATGAGAGTTTGTTTATCTGAATAGATTAATGGAAGTTGAATGATGAATGTCTTGCTTTGTGGAACTTGCAAATTGTGTTCTATTTTAACACTTTGATATCATCATTTTGCACTTAAAGTATTAATAACTCCTTAACTAGAGCATGCTTTACAATAACATGTCTAATAATATAAGATACCTTTAATTTATGGTAAATGTTCATCTTAAATGCAGGCCTATCACATAAATCAAATGATTGATTGATGAGTTTAGCTATTGAAATTTAGAAGACAAAGATAGGGCTAAGCTTAGAAAAGAGATGCTGGTTGAATTCAAATTGGAACACCATTCGTTTATTGGATCATAACTTGAGTTGTAGAACTTGGATTTAGGTCTGGTTTATATGGATAGAAAGTAAGACATAGGCCTAAAACTTTCATGAAGACTCCAAGATTTTAAAGTACCATTTTCAAGTTTAAATGGTAGCAACAACGGAGAAGTCGGAATCTGTCTTGCAGCCTAGACATTGTTCAGTGTTCAGTCCATATCTTGAGTTCTAGAAGTCCAAATGACCTCATTCTTATTTTTATTGGAAAGCTGAGACAATTTTTCAGAACTTTCATGAAGACTATCTGTTCAAATTCTGATGTTAGCAATAACGTTTTCTGCAAACAAGAAAATAAGGATTGTCACCAAGTCAAGAGGTAGTCACCCACTCAACAATTAGTCATCAAATCAACATTTCTAAATTTTGGCCTATAAAAGGAGGCATTTGCCATGCATTTAGGTATCTTGGTTTTCAGATCAAGATTATGTTTTTGCTCTCTTTCTTTATATTTTTGTAATGCTTAAGTTTTGCTTTCATTAATCTATTATTTATGCCTTTCATTTCCTTTACTATACTTATATAATCATGTTCTCCTCTTGTTTATTTATATTTCTCTTCTTCATTATGTTTAGCTAAGTTTATTATGTCAAGGTGAAAAAGTTTCACTAATGGTGTTAGTATAAGTATAATATAAACTCAATATGGACTTCAATGATTATACCCTAAACAGCTTGCTATTAATATGTCTTATCATTTTTATCTTATTAATTCTTAATACCTTGCTTGTTAAATGTTTAATCTAAATTTGTGTTGTATAACACTTGGTACAACAAATGCTTTGCACTTTCATAGCCAACCATATGATATAACCTACACCTATGCTATGAAAAGAACTTGATTTGTTGTTAACATAAGTTAGCATCATGAATTCCTGACAATATTTAAAAGTTTGGTGTTACTTAAATAAGATAATTAATATGATCATATTAATAATTTATAATGAGCTATTAATGACAAATCATCTAATTGGAATCTCCTTTGTGTATGGTTTCCAGTTGAGTAATAAAAAGAGTTTATATTATACTTATTTGAAATATCATTAGTGGATCCTCTAATCTTGACAACTATTTTTTATCATTGTTTAATCTTCACATTAATCTTACATCTCAAAGTCATCTTTAACTCATCATCACCATCATCATCATCACTAGAGGTGTTAAAAAAAACCAACCAACCAATTAAACCAAAAAAACCGAGAAAAATTATCAGAAAAAACTGAACCTATAGAAAAAACCGAATAAACCGATTAAAAAATAAAAAAACCAATCGGTCCGATTCAATTCCGGTTTAAAAAAGCTTAAATCGATTGAACCGGACTAAATCGAACCAGTTTAATTAAATCTAAAAAAAGGTATAAAAAGAAAATCCTGACCCTAAATACCCTAACCCTTCCAGCCACCCCCCTCACTTTCCCCCTTTCTTTTCCCCTAACCCCTCCTTTTCCCCCCTTCATTTTCCCCTAACCCTTCCAGTCACCCCCCTCCCCTTCCCCCTTTCCAGCCCCCCTTTCCCTTCCCCTTTCCAACTGCCCCACCCCTCCCTCCCTCCCGCTCCCACTCCTCTATGCTCTTCTAGAAATGTGCTTTTTTAAATGACAACATTTATTTTTTCTATCATAAGATTGAATGTGGTTTTGTATGATCTAAATCTTCAGGGGAACATGAATAATCTCGAAGGGTCAAATCTGAACTTCTAGTTCAGGTAGATGGTGTAAACAATAGTCCCACTTGTGAAGATGGCCATCAGAAAATAGTGATGGTTTTGGCAGCTACAAAATTTTCTTGGGACATAAATGAGGCACTAAGATTGGTTCATTGTCTTCTAGTAAATATTTTTGAGATTTTTTTGCCTTCTAGAATTCTTAGATCCATCCTAAATGGCAATCTATCGAAAATGTAATACAACATCTCGTTCTGGTAAATATTAAGGTATACAACGGCAGCAACAAAAATGTTTCGGTTTTTCTGGTTTTGAATGCTAAAAACCGACCTGAACTGAATAAAACCGATTCGATTTGAACCGATTCTCAATTTGGTTTGGGTTATATTAATAAGGACTACTATTTTCCGATTTGGTTGAATTTTTGGGTTAAAACCGGACCGAGCCGGACCATGAACACCCCTAATCACCACCACCACCACCACCATCATCATCATTATTAGTATTATTTATAATTTATATAGTTATCCTCCCTGTGGTTTGACCCTGGTCTTGCCGAGTTATTTATTACTTCGACACTCCTACACTTGGAAAAAGACATCAATCTTTTGATCGTGTCACTTCATGACCAACCAGACCACCAACTAGGTACTTTGATGTTAGGTAATTTTCTTCCCTCCTTGCGTTGCAACCATGGTCATTGCATGCAGAATGTGAATTCATATTGCATATAACACAAGATTTAATTAAGCATGATCATTAGGCCAGTGACCATGCAATGATGGATTGGACCCATTCCAGCCTAGATGGTTGGGTCAGGTCTAGCCCAGCACTTAAAAAAAAGGACAGGTTTGTTGGGCCGTTGTCAGCCCAACCCAACCTAGATGGTTAGGCTAGCCCAACCCAATATATTTAATAATAATATAATTACATAATTAAAAAAATAAAATTTTCCAATGGCTATTTTAAAATTATTTATGGGCTCCTCGCATATTTTTCTAAAATTACCCTTAGGTTAAAAAAAAACTAAGGTTGCATGCAAAGGTATTTTTATCTTTTCATATGGTTTTGTTGTAAATCTCAATTAGGGTCAAGGGTAATTAGGTGTGTGTGTATTCAAAAATGGTTGGCACGTGCTAGACACATGCTAGCAAGTGGGAGTCGCCCACGCTATTCTGATGGCGCGTACGATATTCGATGCGTCTCACCACCCCCATCACGATGATGAGGTACGTGTGCAAAGACGACACGTGGAGGAGCTACAACTTGGGTTTTTTCCCTCCCTCCGTCTTTCTCCTCTCTCCTCTTAGAAAACCGTGTGGCCATTGTAAAAAAACAAAAAAGTCTACCAGTTTGTTTGTTAAGTCAAATTAGGTTCTCATTCTATTGATTGCAATACATTTAGCCTTGAATTATTTATTGAGTTAATTTGTTTTTTTAATTTCATCATTTCACACTTAATTTTTATATCAGATTTTGTCCTTATTTTTTTAATTGCAATGTATTTGGTTTTGAATCATTTATCAAGTTTTTTTTCAAATTCATCCCCTTACACTTGATTTTTATATTAGATTTGATACTCATTCTTTTAATTGTGATGTATATTGTCTTGAATCTTTTTATTGAATTAATTTATCTTTTAGTTTCATCTCTTGACATTTTATTTTTATATGAAATATGATCCTTATTATTTTGATTGTTATTTGTAGTTGTTCTTATACTTTTTTTTTTTATTGAAATTGTTTTTAAATTTCATCTCTTTAATTTGGTTTTGTTTTTGTTTTTTTTTCAAATTTGGTTCTCTTTCTTTTTAAATCTATATTTTTTAAATCATTTTTTTTCAAGTGTATCCCAATTATTTTGGCTAGTTAGGAACTTTACATTATTATTTTTTCAAGTTTGACTTTAATGTTGTGACACGACCTCATGATCTGTGTCATAAATTCTGAAGGTTGGGACAGGTTAGTTTCAGTCATTTTTAATTATTTTTAAAAAAATTTATCCGTCATCATTGAGTTCGTTAGAAATTGGTATTCTTTGTTTTTTTTTGTTTTTTTAGATTCATTTGTTAATTTGATTTTTTTTTTCAATTTTGTTCTTCAATTCAAAAATTTTGTTTGTCCTCTCAATTTTTTTTTCTAATGAGGTATTTATTCTCTTAATTGCTATTTCTCTATCTTTCAATATTTTTTTATTTTATCATTCAACATTTTATTTATTAAGATTTGATTTTCTAGGTTTTTCTAATTGTTTATAGGCCCTACTCAAGAGTCAATCTAGGACAATTTACGGGTCGCGGGTTTAATAGTTTGGCTAGAGTTAACTTAAACCAACCAAATCTTTTTGTTTTATAAAAAAATCAAAATGATACGATTTTGGAAAAAAAAAAAGAGAAAGGAAAATAGTCAAGGGATTTTGACCCTGTTTTGACTTGATTTTTCCCAGGTTAACCGAAACATGGGTCAGCCCGAGTTGTTGACCGTCTTACACTTGATCAATTCTCCCATAATTTTTTTTGAAACTTGGCCTGGTCTAAGCTGAGGGTCACGGGTCAACCTGTTGGGGTCGAACTAGGTTTTAAAATAGTTACTTTTCAAATATGTGCTTGCAAATTAGTCAGTACATAGGGTTATGGGTTTAAAAATTTTACATGGATTGATGTTGTTTTTTTTTTTTTTCAATTACATCATTTGAAGTTGTTCGTTTTAAAAATAAAGCTTCGTTATTTTTTTTTGTTTTCTTTTTAATCAGGTTATTTCTATCTTATAATTTAGGTGAAAGGTTTATCTAGATGGCCTAGGGTTTTTTTAAAGTCGTTTTTTTATCCTTTTTTATTTAATTGTTTTTAAAATTAAATATTTTTTTTATTGGATTATCTTATCCACATGATCCTACTCACGGATTTTGATAACCTCACTTAGTTTTGCACCATTAACAATTATTATTTTTTTTAGTTTTTTTATAATGTCATGAAATTTATTTTTTTATTTTTTAAAATATTCAATATTTTTTTATTAAAAAAAAATCAATCCACAGTAAAACACGTGCCATCTATATAGTAACGGCAAAACCCAAACAGGAGAACAGCAGGAAAAAAATTTTTATATATATATATATATATATATCCTCTCTCCGGCAAGAAATTGTGGAGAGAGAGAAGAAAAGAGGGCAGGACAGGAGCAGAGAAAATCAATGGCTGCAGTGACAAGTGCATTGATAGCAATAGCAGGAGTGGTTCTGGGTTGGATAGCAATAGAGATTGCTTGCAAGCCATGCCTCGAGAAGGGCCGTGAAGCCATCGATCGATCTCTCGATCCTGATTATGACCCTGATGATGATGAAATTCGCGTCCCAATTAACCCATCAAACTGATCTCCAACAACAACCGAATCCACGGCCCGACCTTGATTCCTCCATCGCCTCGGTTTCTTCAGCAGCAAAACCAGCAGTCAAGGCTGTCTGATTCTTAGTTTTAAAAAAGTCTTTTCTTGGATTGCCGTTATTTGAAAATATTTTTGTCTTTCTTTTCGGCTTTTTCTACGGGACCGACTCTCAGATCCAGTTTGGTATTGTGGTGTGCCTGAGTAATTTGAAGTTTTTGTTTTTTTGGTGTTAAGTTAATTTTATTAGCAATCGTATATTGTTGTTTTTTTCATTGATTTTAGATTGTTTGGATATTAATGTAAAAGATAAATTTTAATAAAAAAATATTATTCTAATATTTAAAAAAAAATATAATATCCGTGTTATTTGCTTTGCTGTACAGTTGTTGGAAAACTACCAGTAGAAGAAGCGCATCTGCTTCAAAGAAGATTTTAGATCAAATCTACAAGTGGGACTTGTTGAAGAAGATTTAGTCGAGAAAATCATACCTTTACACTGCCTCTGATACTTCGCGTTCGACTCGTGTAATCCATGCACCATCTACTTAATTTATCACTCAACACTAACACCTTAACACACTATACAAGGAAAACATATCCGTAGATGACCATAAGAATTGGAATTTTTCCTCAATGAGCGAACTAAAACATGATCAATCATGTCAATTAAAAGCAAACTCACAAAACCTAGAAGATAATGTAAACTGTTCATTCTGTATGGTGCCATGGCTTAGAAATTTAACGCTCGGAGGACTTAAAATCGGCAGATATCTTACGTCCATCCTTTTTTTCTTCGAAAATAACCTTAATTTAGGCACAAACATATGCTTACATCTTGCTGTGTCAAACGTAGTTAATTTTCTGCATGAATAAAAATACAGTTAATTTTGTTATATTAATGACCAAGATAGCAATTAAAGTGTTTTTTATTTAAAAATATATTAAAATAAAAAAATATTTTTTTAAAATTATTTTTAATATCAACAAATCAAAACGATAAAAAAAATATTTTTTTTTATTTTAAGCAAGAATAAATTAAAAAAATTAAAAAAATATAGTTTGCACCACATTATCAAACACACTCTAAATTTTAATTTTGCATATCACAACTGGTTGAGCTTGTTTCAGAGCCTTTCTGAGGAATCAACGAGCACAGAAAATGTGCAAATTAATTAGATTGAATCGATCAGTAACAATTGTACAAGGTTTGGGACTATATTGGTAAATAGGATTTATACGGGTGAAGTTACCTATAAAATTTAAGATGAAAATAAAGGAACCAAAGAAGTAAGATCAGAACAACGGGCAACATGAGAACTATGCCTTCAAATGCAACAACAGCCGTTGAATAAGAATAAAACTATGAGCTCGATTTGAACATCAATTGTAAAGTTCGAGGTGTAAGTAAACATGCATCGTCCCCAGTCCTATTAAAGCTCCATCATTCTTATTATGGCTGGTGAAAATGCCAGTTTGCTTTTCTCACCTCTCCTGTCTCTCGCATAAGCCACTCCTGGGAGCGGAGCTTAATTTCCCCTTTTCTTTTGAATCAAATTCCCCCCTTTATCTCAGGCGACTCAGAGAACATATAACAGCAGAGAAAGTAATGGACTGAGGCAGAATACGCTTTACAACTACAGTGTTGATTGCAGCAAAAATAAACAACTACATACTGTACATTAATCTGACCACGATGGAACACCTGCCTCTTGGATGGGACAGAAGTTTCCCGTGCCATTTACAAGGACACAAATGGTGTGGCAGTGTGTTAGGCCAAGTAATTGTATATCTGAGGGTTGTTCTTGTCTCGCTCCAGGTATTCCCTGTCGATAAGACTTTCTATCCTCTTCTTCAAATCAGCCGGCTTTATAGGAAACTTCAGCTGTTTGCAACAAAAAATATTTGTTTCATCAATATCAATATCCAGCAAGAAAGTTTCAGAACTGGGTAAAGTTTGCCTCCCAATTTCATTCATCTACCAAAGTGACCAATCACAGTACATTTGGGTGACATTTCATAAAGTAAAACGAAGAGATGATCAGGAACCCACAAAGTCTGGATTCATCCCTACTCATGAAAATAAAATGAAGCAGATTTACCTGCTGGAATAGTTCAGTTATAAGAAGCGTGTGACTTAGCACTTTCCTTGTCTTCATTATCCGAACAATCGCAGCATCGACCTGTAACATATTAGGCAATATCACAGATCTTACATCCAGCAATTTCACGTCTTTGTTGAATTTTCATTACAAGAAACTGATTTTATTAAAAATGGAACTTGAGTGAAGGTTAACCTGGTATTGACGATCCTGAAACACTCTCTCAGTGGTGCTTGTGTTCTCTTCTACAGTTTCCTTCATCTGGATTGCATTGACCTGCATCCCAAAACAAGTGTTACCTCAAAGATCCAAAATACAACTGGCAAAGAAAAATCATGGAAGTACCTTAATAATTATAAAAGCACTTTACTTCACAAGGTCAACTCTTCGCATTAGCCACGCTCATGCAAGTAGAAAAAAAAAAAGCTATTTTGACTGTAGATAGATATGAAACTGATACCTTTATTCGATAGAGTGGAGCTGTAAATCCTTCATTGAACACAAAGGAATCATCCTCCTCCACATCCCTCCCTTTGGGCAGCTGTAAACCATAAATTTTATAATAAGGAAAAAAGAGATGAGCAAAAGCCAACATTAAACAATTTTATCAGCATTTGTAAGATCTCACACGCAATGCAGTTAATCATCGCCTACCTTTTGCAGAACCCGAACTTTTCCACATGCCAGAGACTGCAAAGTTCTTCTAAGCTCCTTGTCTTCTATGCCAGTAGAGTCTTTGATATCTTGAAAACTAAGCTTTTGGGCATCATTAAACAGCATCAGAACGACAGTCTGGAGTAGAAGGCATGAGATGGTAAACAATTAGAAGATGTCCACTTACACAGGTCGCATCCATAAAAACAAATGAACAGTAAGAGACAATGTAAAGGGCTATGCATTGAAAACTAAAAAAGACCAACCTGAAATAGAGAAACTGCCAGCTCCTTTTTACCTTTTGGAAACTCAGCTTTCAATACACAATGACCCAATGAGTTTTGCCACATTAAGCGCCTTCCACTATACTTGCTTAAGTAGAATTCTTTGAATATATCCTATATATAAGGCAATTGTTTATTCAATATTTTAGTGGCTGTAGATGTGGGAGAAACATCAGGTCTTTTGCAAAATACCTGATAAACATTCAGCTCATGAGGAAGCCTAACATCCATGGGTGGATATGTGGGCCAGTACCTGCAGTCCAGCCAACCAAATAAATTAAATTTCTGTAGGAATTAAGGAACTAAATATACAAATTTTACATCAAATACAAACAAAAAGGATCCATAACCAACCCAGTGGTTAAAACATGTACACTCATTTCAATCCCTGATGGAAGTTTTGTCCTGGCCTGAGATGATTGTCGGAAGGACTCATTTATCTCCTTCGATAGTTCAATATCCTGAAAAAGCACCACCAAGACAAAGAAAACGATAAAAATAAGTCATCTTCATCACTGGTAATCCATATGAAGTTACTAAATGAAAGAAAGAGGATATTAGGATTTAATAGATACAATGGCATATAGAACCTCAATTCTAAATCTAAGAAATTCAAAGCAATGGTTACTCTTCCCAAAAATAAAATTCAATAAACAAAAATCCATGTATGAAACCAGCATCAAGAATATGCATTTTTTTTCCTCAGGGAAACAATTTTATCATTGTACATGCTCGTTACTGAGTTCAAACTTTAATTTCTCCTAACATTTCAACTACCTTCAAGAAATGACACAGCCTTGTGTCACTCACGGAGTCCAATCAAGAACCATTTCAACAGACACGTTATATTATGTATATATAAACCACACATTCAGCGGTCAAGAAATGTGTTTACAGGCAATGAGAATCAAAGTTTACATTTACTTTTTATCTTTATCATTATTTCTGTTTTAGGTGCACATGCATGCAATGCTGTAGGGATTGGGAGTTGGAGGCAAAAGTAGCACATGCACTCATGTAATGTGGGAAAACTGAAAATGGGTGAGAGGGATATAAAGTTTCTCCATGTTAATCTGAGCTTCATCCAATTAATATTGCATGAAAGCATTGCCGGGGGCATGAGAGCTTCACAAAATTTATGTTGTATAACAATAAATTACCATCCTCCAATTAGAAGTTAGTGAGAAAAGTAGAACAAAGACGAGTCGTTGATGAACTTGTATAAATAGTGCAGACCTTAAACATTCCTTCAAGCTTGTTTGTAAACTGGCTACCACATTCAGTTTTCAGCTGCAATGACAACACAAACATATTGATTTCATTGATAGAAGAAAAGGACTCGGAAAACATTTACTCATAAAAGTTGTTGTGCTTAACCTTAGATATCATAGATTTCTCTGCATCAATAGAAGCGCTTTTTCCCAACAGCAGTCTTTTTGCAAGATCCTTCTTATAAAATGCTTCAAAGACATCCTTACCCTTCATAAAACAAAAGAAAAGGAAGATGCACGTATCTCAGCATCATTTTGTTTTGTACAACACCAAAAATATTATAGCAAGGAAAAACCTGGTGAGCTAGTAGTGAAAATACTGACTTCTTTAACACATAAGATTACCTGAATAAACCTGAATAAAACCAAAACTTTATCAAGTGTACCCTCCAACTCTTCCTCGGAAGTACCCTTATTCCCAGCACGAAGCTTCTCGTCCAAAAACTTTGCAATCAGCTCAGCAGGACGGTTCTATCAAATGGAGAACAAAATTAGAAATTTAGGAAGTTAAAAACAACACTATAGAATGAGAATTGACTGCCAACTAATAAAAACTCATAGAACAATGAAAAACAACAATTTATGGGATTTCATCATCTACAGTTGACAAACTATTAGATATCATGTGTGCACCAAAATCTTTCGCCAATAAACAGAGACGTACAAGATTAAATTGTATTCCCATGACGAAATCAACTGTCACCAGAAACTGGTAAAAAAGCAACATAGAAAGCACCCTCAAGAATGATATACATTTGTTTTGGCATGGGTGTGAGGTTGTGTTATTTCTGATGTCTTCCAAATGGAATCAACACATTGCATCATATAACTTTATATTTTAGTCCTATTGCAAACCATAAGAAATCACTAGTATTTTCTAACGTCAATTAATGATCATAAAAGCATAAGGAAAGCGTGCGACCTCCTTGCACCGAAAGAATACAAGTCACATGGAATATCATTACTGGGGTTTTTGCGAATATACAAACATCTAATAATATGAACCGGAACAAAGAAGAAGAAGAGCATTAAGAAAAAAAAAGGGAAAAGAACGGTAATCTTCAAGAGCCCAATGACCACCCCACTAATAATCTATTATTGCCTAAATACACATTTCTGTAAATTCCAACAGATACATCATGAAATTCTTTTCAAATTACAACCTAATACCGAGGAGGATTTTTTCAGTTGGTCATTGACTTAGCAGCTGCCTAGCCTTGTTACATGCTTGGGCCCAAATAGGTGTGAAAACAGCACTGTCCTTATCATGCTTAAAGATATTTTATCTCACAAAAGAAACTAAAAGCTGATTTAAGAAAAAAATATAACAAGTAAAAGAAAACGCTTGACGAATGTTTTTTTCCATGGCTATCTTGTGATTACTACACAGCAAAATGAATATTCTTCCAATGCGATATGCTTGGCTGATCATTAAACATGTAAATTGTAGAACTCAAAAAACTCAATTTATTGAATACATAATTTCCCACAATAAAGAAATCAGACAGCTTTGTCCTCCTCTCCACCTCCCCTTCTCCCCAAAGAAAAGAATGCCATTAATAGTAACATAGATTCATGGATGAGGATGACAATAACAAGGACCAAGCACTTAACCCAAACAGTTTAGTGTTTCTTTATTTCTTTTTCTTTTTGTTCTGCACAGTATTTAGGTATATATCCAAATTCAATGATGAATTATGTACGCATATCCTCTAGCATCGATATGGGAGCTATGCATCAGGGAGGCTTTCCCAAGGGATTAAAAAACATACAGGAAAAACTTATAGGAAACTTTGTCTCTTTCATTCCTAATTAGAAATGCTGGAAGGACATTAAAGAGCGAGAGATCATGAAGAACAAGCATAGGAAAAACACTCGGAAGAAATACACAATAGACAAGAACATTTTATTTTATTGGTTAAAGAAAGAAAGGTAAACACACATGTAAGAAGACTGATGACCCATTTGGCTTACTACTTAAAAAACCACATAACAATTTGATGAAATTGTAAGTGACTAGGGCAACTGGCCAACTGTAACTTGTTCTGAACTAATAAATTATACATAACATCTTCAATGGAATTTCTGACACTGATAAATATTTGCTTCATGCAAGACCCAATTTTGTCTCTAACCCCTAGCTTTTTTATAACCCGATCACTTTATTTTGAGCGCCCCTTAGTCAAAATCAAAACCTGGAAATTCTATATTTTCCCATAACCTAGCCCCAGTGCTGTTAAAGGTGCACCTTAGGTGCTAAGCACAAAACTAAAACACTTTTCAAACCCTAGGGGAGGCACCATAAACAAGGAACAAGGGTCTGCTAAAAAAGCTCCGTGAAAAAAAATAAAAATAAAAATAAAAAAATAACATTTGCTAGATGAAGATATCATCTACTTCTTTTTCATATCAAGTTTTATAAGGTTATGTGAATGATATTTAGAAGTTTAGGTGATATTAGTTATGATCTACAGTGGTTTCTACCAAGAAAAAAAAGACTTTTCAGCCACATTCTTATGGCCACACAAGTTTTACCGGGGATATTTTGTAAGCAGAGGAAAGATTCGATTTATGATTCCCCCACCCCAAAAACAAAAAAACTAACGAGAGAGAGGAGAAAAACCATCATATATTAGGTATTATAGACATGTGCCTTGCTTTGCTCAGGTGTACAACTAGGCTCCATGAGCCCTTAGCACTTACCTGACACAGTGCTATTTATGACATAGCTTAACCAATAAATAAGCAGTTGTAACACCTGTTCAGTATTGATGTGTAGGGATGTGCAACTGCAGCTACTGAGCTACAGTTTGAAATGAAAGTAGCACTAGTAGAAGCAATGTTAGGTAACTAGCTACTGCAGTTTTAAAAAATTATATTTTTACTTGATAGACTTGACTACAAGTTCCTTTGTTTTTGGTTGAACACAGGTACCTTACTTTGATCCAGAAACAAAGCAATTCCTTTATAAGAGGTTAATGTTTCTTTTTTTTTCAAGACAGATCACCTTAACCAGTGCCCATTTCATACCGGAGAAGCCAATGTATGAACAAGGATTAATTTTACATCCCCACTAGCTACTCTAGGTTGGAGGGTGGGTCATGGCATGGAAGTTATATGCACCTTTCCATACTTTGAATCAGGTGTGCTTCACATAATTTCCTCTGCAATATTGGGCTTTGATGTTATTTATCATGCACTTCTAGGACCCAAGACTCTTGAAGAATCTTTTCCATTTTTTTGTTATGTATGGTAAGATAGAAATAAAATGACAACAATTTTAGGTGTTCACATAATCTTGCTAGGTAGGTGCTTTTCTTCTATTATTCAAAGCTCTATACTTTTAAGAAACAAAAGCGGCTAAAAGAAGCTGAGAGCAATAGCAACCAAACTACTTTTTCTCTCTCCATCAAATTACCCAGAGAATCCCACACTACGATTTTCTCAGGAAAGATATTGCATGATAAATTGTACCACAGGACATTTTCTTAATGTGTTACTTTTGAAGAAAACTAGCATATGATCCCAATATCAATTTTGATTGAACAGTAGTCTGATTCTATCAATAAAAGATGTGCCATTTTGTTGAATAACACTGCAAATGCAAATCACTGCATTAAATTTAACGCTAAATTAATCTAACTTTCACCACTCTAATATTGTCCATTTATATTGCAAATTCTACCATTAACCACTTCGGATATGACAGTATGTATGCTGCAAATTTAACAATTAAAATACTTCAGACATGTATGAAGCCCAGAAAAGTTTTACCTTAGCCTCACCAGATCTGCAAACTAAGAGTGTGTTTGGTATTGCGGTAGCTGTTGTGGTTGTGGTTTGAAAAAAGTTGTTTTATAAAAAGTACTTTTAGTTGAGGTTGGTTTGAAAAAATAGATGCTTGGTTAAAACTGGTGTTAAAATTGAGGTTGAACAAAAAATAGTTTAATGTGTTTGGTTAAGAATGCTTTTGAAATTAAAATTATAAAATAATTTTAAAAAATATATATTAATATTGATAATTTTTAATTTAAATATTGTAGATTTAACTACTGCAACTACATCATGAAATAAATAATACTTTATATAAAATATTTTTTATTGTTCCATTAAACTATCTATAATTTCATCACGTACGAAATTCATCCGACAAGGACTACAGTTTCAATAGTTTTTTGAGCGTACAACAAAATCAGGTAAAATATCATTATTGACAAAATTAGAATTATGATTAAATTCTACAAAGGTTACGCTATCACACGATCTCCTTCTAATTTATGCAGTGTCATTGAATAATATTAAACACTAATTTTTTTTAATAAAACACATTTTAAAAAATTAAATTTTTTACTGTTCACGTGAAAAGTGCATGCAAGTGAATAAATTCACTTTACTGTTCACATGAACAGTGCAGTGAAAATCACTGCTCTGTCAACGTACAACACAAACAAATGTGCAGAGCACATTGTTCACTTAAGAAAAGTGAACAGTGCCGGCAAAGCAGGTATAACTTGCTTCTCCCCTACCTGCGTTTTTATGCCATTTTCAGTGGGTCCCATAAACTAAAAACACTGCTTTTCACTTTAACCAAACAGCATAAAATTGTGGTTTCTTCAAAACGCAACTGCTGCCGCGTAAACAAACACAGTCTAAGAGTCATTTGGTGACATTTCTTTAACAATTACGTTTAAGCCTGCCTTTATGGCATTTAAAGTGTTTTAAGAAAACATGTTAGAACATTCATGGAAAAGTTCAATAGCTCTTTTTTCCTCTCGTACCAGCATTAACTTTTTAGGTACCACTAATTACTTTTTAACAAAAAAAACAAAAGATCAATGCATAATCAGTAGACATAAGTATGGAGCAAAAGGTTGAAAATACCTATCATTTGCTGGAAAATTTCATTCATATTTTTATCTCCACTTTAGTATTTCTAAAAGGTAAGTGTTGCTGTTCATTTGATTGTTGTTAATTTCCTAACTCCTCATTTACCTTTTATTTTACTTGACTTTCCATTTTCTTTCAACATGACAATGGTGAAAACTTGTAAAGATTTGAACTCAACATTTTGTGGGGTTTGATTATCAAAATTTACTGTAAATTGTATGTGAAACGGTATCATTTTTTTCTCTTATTCTTTTAGAAAATTTTCAAGAACATTTATAGTTAATGCAAACATTTTGTAGTAATCTCATGCAGCACACAGGTGATAAGCTTGTTGAATACGATAAAATTTTGCAACCAATTAAGATCGGACCAACAGAGCAATAGACTAACCTGGCGAAGATTAATTAGATGCTCAAATGCATCCTTTATGGTGATGCAGAATCCTTCATTCTTGGAGAAGCTTTCTTCCCATATTGAGTCAAGAGAAGCCTTAAATTCTAACAGGGAGGAAACCATATCTTTGTCCTTCTCTTCATCCATGACAATGCCCTGCCCGGTTCTTCTGATGTACATGCTAAGGGCCTGCCTTAATGACTCAAGGGCATTGACCCTTAAAAACAATGAGTACATTGTCTGAAGGTCCTTAATCCGATGTCCATCCATCAGCATCATGAACCCCTGGACAGAAGAGAGAAACAAATGATTATTCAAGCAATGAAAATAGATTGCCCTTTTGAAGGAAGCTATGTATAACTAAAGGCATTTGCACCTTATCAAGAATCGCAGATATATGGCGTTCAAGTAGCTGCGTTTCTGCAGTTGCTATTAGTGGCTTTTTAGTGCTTGCATCAATGTAAATATTACATCGATCTTGTTCTTCATTCAATCTTGACTGCAGGAATATGTAACCCACCAAATGTTCCAGGGGTAAACAAATATTAAGTAAAAGAACTAAAATAAAAGCTGCAGATAAAAGCAAAAGTGATTTTCATATTCCACTTTAATCCCAGATAATATCAGAGGAAAAACAAAAGGCACCTCCACATGCTTCAAGTAATCTGGAACATCCGATTGCTGCATGTATTTCATGCCTTCAGCAGCATAGAATTCAGATGTGCACTCAAGGAAAGGTCTTTCAAAACTTTCTGCATAAATTCCTAGTGAAGTGAACATCTTCAAGAGATGGTCAAGGAGAGATCTATCAGCTGATTCACCTAATCTGCAATCACAGAAAAAGGATCTCTATGAAGTGTCCAAGAAGTAAACTATAATACTTCAAAATACTCCAATAATCTAATGTCACAAAGTTCTCAATTGCAAGATTTGTGACCACTCCATAAATTGATCTCCTATTTCCTTTTTCCAATCTGTGGGAAAGGGAGTGGAATGATTTACTTCCAAGGTTTGCAGATATTTAGTTTTCATTTATTGGCAATTCATTCTTTGTCACTACATGTTTAATAATCAAATTGGAGAATGAAAGCATGTCTTCATGTTACAACTTGCAAGTAGTCTGTGTTCCAGTCAAGTATTGACACCAGTTCATCAAACTCAACTCTTATTAGCACCTATGTTATTAGTAGAAATAGTTTTGAAAGAAATTTAAAGAACAAATACACATACAGGACACAGAAGTTGCCAGGATAGATGTGAAACCCATTGACAGAAATCTGAAACATATGCTAGACTAAATATTTCAGTTTACAGAAGTACCTTTCCCTCTCAATCATTCGCAAGATGCCAGTGACAGTTTTGTGCTCAACTTCAGGAGACAAAGAAAGATGTTTGCGGAAAAGCTGCAAGCCCATGTCCCACAATGAACGCACATTTGGGGTTTGTTTCACATATGTTCTGTCCAGATACAAGGCTATGCCACGGATCATCAACATCTGGTCACAGAGATCCTTCCAGCACGTTGCAACAAGTTTTAAGAAAACCTCCAAATCTGGGCTTTGGCCAACTAAGGATTGTAAAGCTGCAGATATATGTGCTTCACACTCCTTTTCAATTCGTAGATAAAGATTACCCCCCATCTTATGCAGGCACAGATCATTGACAGCCTAATGACAACGCCATGGTTCATCCCAAAATCAACCAAAAACACATCAGAGTAGAAAAATTACTAAGTTGAGTTGAAACAAGGATAGGATGAAACATTGAGAAATAAATTGTAGCAATCATACCTGATAAAGCTTCTCTAAGTCACAAAGAGCTGGTTGTTTCAAGAATATAGCCTTAATAGCTGACTGCAGCTTTGCCCATGTATCCTCCTCAAAATTTGTGGGCAGAGTTGGTTTAGCTTCAGTAAACACAATAATCAGTTAAAGGTGAAACATATCTGGCTAAATTTTTACAAGGAACTGTAATTTCATA
This sequence comes from Populus deltoides, assembly GCA_015852605.2. Taxonomy (NCBI): domain Eukaryota; kingdom Viridiplantae; phylum Streptophyta; class Magnoliopsida; order Malpighiales; family Salicaceae; genus Populus; species Populus deltoides. The sequence goes on from CM027580.2 coordinate 9,511,559, forward strand.
ATCTAGATTTCACTGCTACTACTAAATTCAATGGATTCAATTCATTCATAATCATAAAAAGATAGGAAGCAGAAGAAAATAGCTCATTAATGAAGAATGAAACACCAATTCATCAACTAGAATCTACTGTATTAATGTTTACAAATCATTCCCTAAGAATTCATTCATTCCACGGTGTACCAAAGCACTTGCCCCATCGTCATGCATGATAATGAGGTGCTACAATTGACCTTGATGAGTTTGGGCTCAAGAAGAAGTGTTAACAGGAAGTGCTAAGTTAATGAGAAATAGAAGAGATGTTAGAAAGACATATAATCGAACGAAAAACAATCATAGCTATTTCCAAGCTTTTGGATAGTATATATAGAAACTAACATTGAAGAACATGGAATTATTATGAAGAATTCATGTAAACAAGGTGTAAATACTTAGCAGCAAATTGAATAGATACCAAATTCTGAAAAACGAAAGCCCAAAAGAAGCTACGAGGTCTAACAGAACTGCAATCAATTTCCCAGATCAAAAATTGAAAGTTATCATATGTTTTTCTCATAAAATTTGTATTTATAATAATCAAAACACTGAAATCAATAGCTCAGTTCACTCCTAAGATGAAATCACACCAACATGTTAAGCTAAGCAGCAACGAGATCCCAATATCCAAAAAAAAAATTCTACACTGCACAACCCATCACGTTAATCACACCAAAAACCCACATTAATTTTGTAATATATAAGCAAAACCCATGATTGAGCAGTTGGTAGTAGTTACCCTTGACGAGTTTGATGACGAGTTTCTTGGCGGGCTGTGGAAGAGTAGCTTTTTTGCGAGACAAATTAGCGGCGGCGGGAGGAGGGCGGTAGTCGACGAGCTTGGGATCGTCGTCGAGAGACATGGAGGAAGGATCGAAGACGACGTCATCGGAGTGATGGAGGCCGTTTTTGTTGTAGTCGAGAGGTGAGCAGGCGGAGGCGGCCTGACACTTGGCCTTCTTCATTGGAGGGTAAGTATTAGAGGTGGAAGTACCGGCGGTGCTAGTGGTGGCTGTGGCTGAGCGTTTGGTGGGGAGAGACATTAACAAAATAAAGTGATCTGTGTGTGTTATTAAGAGGGCATCGTATTAAAATGAAGATTTGAGAAAGAAAATAGAGAGTTTTGATAAAGACATCCTCTCGGTAACTCATTTTTATTTTACCCTTGGTGCTAGTGCGTGTATTGTTTTTTACTATAGCTCTCCTGTTTTCCTACTTATCTGCTGCTTCTAATGAGTAAATTTTTTATTTTACATTTTGTTTTTTTAACTATCCTTCTTGCCTAAAATGTCGTCACAATATTAAAATTTAAATTTAAAAAAAACCCCAAGACTCCACTTCTAATATAATGATTATTTTTTCATTCTTATTATTATTTTATTAATTTGAATAAATTAACTGTATTATTTTTTTTTAGCAAAATAAAAAGATTTAATTACTCTGAGAAGAAAAAAGGGGTCATGTTGTCTTTTTGAATTTCTTAATCACAGTGAAATGATTGAGTTACCTTTAATATTAAAATTTCATGGTATTTAAGAGTTTTTTATTTTTATATATATATTTTTTTTATTAAAATCAGGTTCACTTAGAGCTATTTGATAATTTATCAGAAAAATATTATTAAAAAAGGATGTTTGACACGTGCGTTACACATAAGTGGTCACCAATAACCAAATATTGCATTCAGTTGTAGCAGCTAAATCTTTTTTGCGACCCCTCCACTCCTAAATGATGTGGGTGGTCAACTAAATTTTAGTTTGGTGTCAATAATATATTTTTTTTTCTATTTCCTCCTTAATTTTCATATTTAAATCTCTAAATTCTCATAACAATCCTTCAATTTATTTTTTCTTCAAATTTTATCTATATTTTTTTAATTACTATTTGTTTTATATGAAATAATTTATAAAATTAGAATTTTTTCAATTTCATCCTCCTTTAATTTTTTCACGTGTCAGATTTGGTCCTCTTTTTTTATTATTATTTGTTTTATTTGAGATAATTTTTAAAATTGAATTTTTTTTTACTATTTCATCCTATCCTCCTTTAGTTTTTTTTCTTATCAGATTTGAGTATTATTTTTTAATTGTTATTTATTTACTTTGGAAAAAATTTAAATTAATATTTTTTTTCTGGTTTCTTCCTTCAACAATAAATTAATTGGAAATTGAGCTTCATGATTAGTCTAGGTCTAAGATTTCACAAGTTTGGAGTTTTTTAGATTAAAATAGGTTTAGGAGATTCACCTACGTTTACTTGGTTTTGTTATCCTTTTTTTAAAGTTCAAGTTTTTTCAATTTTATCCTTTAACATTTATTTAATTGGAAATTAGGCTTTGTTATTTTTTATTGGATTTTTTCACTAATTTTGAAAATAATCCAAGTTATGTTGCCCTTCAATAAAGGGTGATACAAACCTCTTGAACACACGGTCAAGTAACCCACATGCAAATATACCAATTCCTGGAAAGTTAAGTAAATCAGGTTTGATAGGAGTGTAACACAAAGATAACTTGTACATAGGCACCAACATTATTCGAAATGGAAACCCCCACTCAACGAATATTGATTCGCAAACAAGAAGTATAAGGATGACGCCATGAAGTCAATTGTTCTTCGATAAGTTGTTTTTCAGCTCTTTAGAGAACCAAGAAAGAGAGATTGTCCCACCAACACATAATAAGTGCGGCAAAAGAAGTTTATTGATATGAAAATTATGTGACCCTTACATGTCCAGTTATGCCTTTATTTATACTGACTTTAGACTGAAACAAACCCTAATGAACCCTTTATGTGGACTTATATGATGTCTACTTACAATTAAACTCAAATAATATAAATAAAACTCTAAACTAAGAAGAAAATAATAATAACAATAATAAATCTAAATTTAATATCCTAAATATGATAGGATCAGATTTGTTGCCCTATAGAAGTCCCATATAAGCTAGGAAAAATCTGATTTGGAAAATTTGTGTTGTCGCCCCCTTTAGATCCTTGATTAGCTTGGATTTCTTTGTTTAACTTGGACAAACAAGAAAACAAATTTCCCTCTTTGTTGCTGATTTAATTACTTTCCTTCTTAAGTTAGGAAAAACATTACATAATCCTTCACTCTTTAGGAATTAGATCTGCCAAAACTTCCTTGATTGTTTAAGAGAATAAATTGTTGACTTTCTATCCTTTTATCATTAGGAAAAACAAGCCTAACAAGGCTGGTATGGGGGCAGACACATCAGCCCCTTGTTCCACACGAAATAGGCTTTTCTTGGACCTGAATTATATGAATTAGAGGTTGTTCTTCATGCTTCTTAGATGTCTCAAGCTCCTTTATATCCATCTTGCTCCATATGTTATATACAAGCTCATTTAATGCTTCTTTAAGCTTCTTTGTCCTAGCTCTTGTAATTGGCACCTTCAATGGGTTGTTAGCATGATTACGCTTGGTGTTAGGTTGATCCTTATCATCCCCTCTCTCTTCAAAAGGATTCGACCTCAAATTATCACCTACATCAAACAAAGTAAGATCAAAAACATTAAAGGTAGTACTAACACCATACTCACCTGGAAAATCAATTTTATAAGTATTGTCATTGATCCTCTCAAGGATCTGAAATGGCTCATCTCCTCGTGGTTCTAGCTTTGAATTTGTATGGGCTGGAAATCTCTTCTTGCACATATACACCCAAACCCAATCGTAAGGCTGAAAGACAACATGTTTGCACCTCTTTTGGCTTTGGTCGTATACACACGGTTCCTCTTTTCAATATGTTGCCGCACACTTTTATGGAGTGTCTTCACCACCTATGTTTTATGATTACCATTCCAACTAACCTTTTCATTAACAGACAAATGAATCAAATTCATGGGAGTTAAAAGGTTAAATCCATATACAATTTCAAATGGTGATAATTCAATAGTAGAATGTACACTACAATTATATGCAAACTCTATAAATGGTAAACAATCTTCCTAATTCTTTAAGTTCTTTTGAATGACAACTTGTGTTAAGGTTCTATTAACTATTTCAGTTTGTCTATCTGTTTGGGGGTGACAAGTAGTTGAAAATAACAGTTTAGTACTTAATTTACCGCATAACACTTTCCAAAAATAGCTAAGGAACTTAACATTTCTATCAAAAACAATGCTCTTAGGGACCCTATGAAGCCTTATTATCTCCTTAAAGAACAAATCAGCAATGTTAGTTGCATCATTAGTTTTATGACATGGAATAAAATGTGTCATATTTGAAAACCTATCAACAAATACAAAAATTGAATCCCTACCCCATTTTAACCTAGGTAAACCTAAGACAAAGTCCATCGAAATGTCTACTTATGGTTTCTTAGGTACAAGCAAAGGAATATACAAGCTATGTGGTTGAGTCCTAGACTTTGCTTTCCTACAAGTTATGCATTTATCATTTATGCGTTGCACATATTTTTTCATTTTAAGCCAATAAAAATGCTCATGCAACATATCAAAAGTCTTAACAACACCAAAATGCCCCATCAACCTGCCCTCGTGTGCTTCACATACAAGAAATTCACATATAGAACTTAATGGAACACATAGACAAACTCTCTTTAAACAAAAATCCATCAAGTCTATAGAACTTCCTAAAAGCTGAAGTTTTGCAAGCATTGTAAACATTAGCAAAAATCACTATCATCCTTGTATAATTCTTTTATGTGTTCAAATCCTAGAAATCTAGCATCCAAAGTAGATAAAAGAACATACATGCGCGAAAGTGCATCAGCCATAATGTTTTCTTTTCCTTGCATATACTTGATCACATACATAAATGTTTCAATAAATTCAACCCATTTGGCATGTCTCCTACTCAACTTACCTTGCCCTTTTAAGTGCTTCAATGATTCATGATCTAAATGTATCACAAACTCCTTGGCCACAGGTAATGCTACCACGTCTCTAAAGTTTTTACCAAGACATAAAGCTTCTTGTTATATATAGGGTAATTCAAGGCTACCCCATTTTCATTGAAATACGCAATAAGCCTCATATCTTGCATTAACATAGCTCCTATACCTATACCTGAAGCATCACATTCAACTTCAAAAGCTCTTATAAAGTCTGGCAAAGCTAAAATAGGCGTCAAACAAAGTTTATCTTTCAACAAATTAAAAAGCCTTATCCTGTTCATCATTCTATTTAAATCCAATAGACTTTTTCATAATTTCAGTTAAAGGTGGAGCAATAGTACTAAAATCCTTCACAAACCTTCTATAAAAACTAGCAAGTTCATGAAAACTCCTTACCTCACTTACCAATTTTGGTGTAGGCCAATCTTGGATGGCCTTAACTTTCTTCTCATCCATCTCGATACCCGTGTAATTACGATATAACCAAGAAACACACTTTTTTCTATGCAAAAGGTACACTTTTTAAAATTAGCATACAATTGCTCACTACGCAATACACTAAGTACATTACGCAAATGATCAAGATGCTCATTTAAGTTATTGTTATAGATCAAAATGTCATCAAAATATACAACAACAAACTTACCTATAAACACATGCAATACATGATTCATTAAATGCATAAATGTACTAGGCATATATGTAAGTCCAAACGACATGACTAGCCATTCATACAAACTATGCTTAGTCTTAAATGCAATTTTTCACTATCACCTTTTTTTCATCCTAATTTAATTATACCCACTCTTCAAGTCAATTTTAGAGAAAATACATGATCCATGTAACTCATCTAACATGTCATCAAGCCTAGGAATAAGATGTCGATACTTTACTGTTATGTTGTTAACGACACGATAGTCAACACACATCCTTCATGTTCCTTCCTTTTTAGGCACAAGTAATACTAGCACGACATAAGGGCTCATACTTTCACGAATGTACTCCTTCATCATCAACTTATCAACTTGCATTTGAAGCTCCTTCGTCTCTTCGGAGTTGCTTATTTAAGCTGAATGGTTAAGAATTGAAGCTTTGGGTACAAGGTCAATCTAATGTTCAATTCCCCTTAATGGTGATGATTCACTAGGGATGTCTTCAGGAATACATCATCAAACTTCTGCAACAAAGAAACAACCACAATAGGAATAATAGAATCAAGATCGTTAGTGTTAAAATAAGCCTAATTTAAATTTGTCATTCAATATTGAGTTGTTTGATAATTGAGCTTTATGATTTTATTCAATTTGTTTTCGACAGAGTTACCCTAGCGTCACAACCAAGTTGCATATTTGACGTGCTAACCTAGATGGGCTTTGGTCATTTTTTTGGCCTTTTTTTTCCTGTCATTTTTTTAGTTTATTTACCATCATTGTATTTTTTTATTCATTTTATTAAATAAATCAATCTTATTAAAATCAATCAAGTCAAACCCGAATCTCGATTTTTTTTTTGCATTTTTAGAAATATTTAAATTGTCTTAGCATTTTTTTTACGTTGAAAAAAAAAATGCAGGCCACTTATCTATTTTTTTTTATCAAATGTAAGAAATTATATAGATCAAAAGTGAAACAAAGCTAGAAACCAGCAAGTCAAAATATACAGACATATACATACAAGCGAACAAAAGGAACATGCTCCTTTAAATAAGCACTAAAAAGGAAACAAGCTACCTGAACAAAGATAACAAAACTAGCAAGCTGAACAAAATCAGCATAAAGGTGCCAAAAAGCCATTAATTTAAAAACTAACAATGCATTCAGCAGCAAACCAATTAGACAGTCCACAACTAAAGCTATAAACAACATTAACCTAAAGCTAAAGAGGGAAGCCCACTCCAGCGGCTATGGCCAGCCTTAAGGGCCCCTCAAATAGCAGATTCACAATCTGCAGTAGACCTGCAGAAATGGACAAACCAACATAAAAAACTCCAACATACCAACGCTGCAATAAACAACAACTATTCTTCAACAAACCAACACAACAACTAAAGGTAACATAGTGCAGTAAGTCAAAGAACACTAGCAAGCCAACATTCCACAACAAACCAACAGAACAAGGTAGTAGCAAACAAGCATGAAGTCTTTTAACTCTAGCATACCAAGCATGACAATCAGAACAACCTAAGAGTCTAACAACCAGCTTTCAAGAAGCATAGCAAACTAAACTGCAAAAAGCAGTAGCACAAAGCTCGAGAAACCAAGGCACCACAGGACAAGCTTCATTGAGCACCCCTCTACTGAAAAGCAATCAGCCACGAGGAAAAATTCTACCTACAACACAACAGATAACCAGCAGTAGGAACATAGTAGCCTAGCCAGCAACTCTGGACCCATGAACTCAAATTGTGTAGGCTTCCTTAAGTAGTTGAGCAACATAGCAGAAGGTACCCAATAAAGTGGAAGCCAACTTGCAGAATTGACCAACCTAGTAGAGACTCACCAAGCCGACCCTAAAATGGAAGATAGTAGTCAAGCATATTGCAGGACGAAGAAACCACAACATCCTAACATGAAGAAAACCACAGAGCATGTAGCTCTAGAATACAACCAACACAGACAACAAATGCAAGCTAACCATAACTCAGACAAATAACTTGTGAGACAGATAGTAACCACAACAAGCAACAACACTAAACCTGACACCACAACAAGTAGCAACATTAAGCAACCAAACAACATGAGGTTGAAAGCCTTATGTTAATTTAAAGGGTATGAAGCCCTGTCAAGCCAAGACCATTCTAACAATAAGATGAAGTATAATTAGTACTTAAAAGTGTATTTTTATCAAGGTTTTATATCATCATTTTGCACTTGAAGTATTAATAACTCCTTAACTAGAGCATGTTTTATAATAATAGATCTGATAATATAAGATAGCTTTAATTTATGGTACATGTTCATTTTAAATGCAGGCATATCTCACAATTCAAAGGATTGATTGATGTGATTAACTATTGAAAGTGAAAGGACAAAGAAACGGCTAAGATTAGAAAGGACATACCGATTCAATTCAAATTGAAACACTGTTCAGTTATTGGGTCATATCTGGAGCTGTAGATCTTGGATTTCAGCTTAATTTATATGGATGGAAAGCTAAGAAATAGGCCTACAATGTTCATGAATAGTATAAGACCCAAATCTGCCGTTTTCAAATTCAAAGTTTGGCCACAAAAGAGAAGTCAGAATCTATCTTGTAATCCAGCCCAAACACAGCTCAGAATTTTACCCATATCTGGAGTTCTAGAAGTTCAAATGACGTGAAATTTGGTGGGTGGAAGGAAAAGACAATTTCCAACAACTTTCATGAAGAAGATTTTCTCATATTCGGATGGTAACAATGACATTTCGTCCAGACAAGAGCTTGAGGTCTATCCACCACGTCCACCAACAGCACTACTCAGTATTTTAGCCATATCTCGAGCTCTAGTGATCCAAATGCTCTGCAATTTTATGGGTAAAAAGATAAGATGATTGCCAACAACTTTCATGAGGAACACTTTGCCAAATTCTGAATGGATCAATGTCATTTCATCCAGCCAAAGTGCTTGAGTGCTGCTGTCCACCAAGTCCACTAAATCAATAGTTGGCCACTACATCAATAATCAATTACCAAATGAATAGTTCTGAATTTTAGCCTATAAAAGGAGGCATTTGCCATTCATTTAGGAAGCTTGGTTCTAAGATCAAGATCATGTTCTTGCTCTCTCTTTATTGTTGTAATGCTTAAGTTTTATTTTCATTAATCTCTTGTTCATGCTTTTCATTTCCTTTACTATACTTAGTTAACTTATATCATGTTTATGTTCTTATCTTGTTTATTTATGTTCTTCTTCTTTATTATGTCTAGCTAAGTTAATTATGTCAAGGTGACAAGGTTTCACTAATGGTGTTAGAATAAGTATAATATGAACTCAACATGGACTTCAATGCTTAAATCCTAAACAAGTTTGCTATTAACATGTCTTATCATTTTTATCTTATTAATCCTTAATACCTTGCTTGTTAAATGGTTAATCTAGATTTGTGTTGTATAACACTTGGTACATCAAATACTTGATCCTTCATAGTCTTCGGCCGATATCGTAATGCAAATCTGCCTTCGCTTGCCGATATCGTTATTATGAGAGGAACTTGATTTGTTGTTAACATAAGTTAGCATCATGAATACCTGATAAAATTTATAAGTATGGTGTTACGTAAATAAGATGATTAATATGATCATGTTGATAATTTATAAAGAGTTTATATTTTACTTATCTCTAATACTATTAGTGAACCCTCTAACCTTGACATTTGTTTTTATCATTGTTTAATCTTTACATTAATCTTTCATCTCAAAGTTCTCATTAATTTCTTCCTCTTCTTCTTTATTATTATTAGTACTACTACTACTACTACTACTACTACTACTACTACTACTACTACTAATATTGCTATTATTATTATTATTATTAGTAGTAGTAGTATTATTCGTGTTATATTTTATGTACTTTAAGTATGCTATGTGTTTGATCAAGGATCTTGACATTGTTGGTCTTGCCTTGTTCATTCGCATCAGAAATCTGTTTATATTATATAATATATCTCTTTGATCTTTTCATAAACTCGGGATATAGGTCGGAAACCCGTGACCCGATCTTTGAGATCATTCTCGGGTATAACAACGCCACGCATCGAGTATTATTATTATTACTATTACTATTAATATTATTATTACTGTTACTATTATTGTTGTTATTATTGTTGTTGTTGTTGTTTTATTAATTATAATTTATACAATTAACCTCTCTGTGGTTCGACCCCGGTCTTGCCGGGTTATTTATTAATGTGACACTCCTGCACTTGGGATAAAACATCAACTCTTTGATCATGTCAGCAGGAAGGAGATATCAAACCAGAAACCAACAAGGGAACCAAAGACCATACACAAAGGCAACCCATCTGCTCTAGCACAGCAACATGCAGCTTGAAACCAATAGGGGAGAGATGTAGCAACTAGATTTTAAAGAGTGTTATTTATTCTTTGTTACATACTTCTTCACATAAATGCTACAAGCCTTTATACCTGTGCTTTGCTGTAGTTAAAGGTTGAGAGTGGTTGTCTCAAATTTGTAATGTACAAGTTATGGTCTAACCAATTTATGCAATTGGGCTAAAGTTTTTTTTTTTTTGGGTTTTTACAATTTAAATAAGCTTCAGTTTTAATTTCACTCCTAATTGCCGATATTTATCAACTTAATTATAAAACAATATGCGCATATGTATAACAAAACAAACCTAATACGACTTTGTTTATGGAGTATTTGGCAATTAAATTTTATTTAACTATTGTTTTTTTTTTCACTTGCTCCGTAAACACTGGCCGATTATAACTAAATTGCTAACATTTTTGTGATGGTTTGTAATTGTCAGTTCCTCATCTAATGTGGTTTGTAATATCCAATATTAATAATTAAGTATAATAAAAAATGTCAATCTATTTTAAACTTCTAAGCTGACATCAATAACACTTTACTATAGATCTTTTAAAGTGTATTTTACAAACTTTCCACCGTGCTAAATTGTGGCTTTCAACCCATGTTGTGATTTATTTTTACTTTTAACCTATTATAGACACCACCAAGTAAAAAGACATTACATTTTATGATCTATTAAAATGTCATACTAAATATTACATATGTTTTCTCGGTTATAGTTTTCATTAAAAGGGTTTTAACTATAAAAATAATATGTAAAAGTCTGTTGTTTTTATATTTTAAAAATATTTTTAAAATTTTTTATTTTTATTATTTTGCTTCAAATTATTTTTTTATGATATTTTCATATCGTTTTGATGTACTGATATTAAATATAAATTTTAAAAAACTAAAAAAAATATTATTTTGATACATTTTTAAACAAAAAACATTTTGAAAAAGCAATCACTTAACAAACAAGCTCTAAGACTAAAACATTTATCACTTTATTTCTACTAAGGTAGAAGTCTAAACATTCCATGCTCAAAATGACATTTTGTATTCCAGCAGGCTATACATAATAAACATTGCTTGACAATAGTCAAAGAACTATTTAACATGTTTGTATATTCTTTGGATAATAATTTGTATTATTTTTCTATAAATCTATGTAAGATCGTGTTAGACATGTATATGGAAGCGAAATGTGAAGTTAACCTCTTTGTAAGACACGTGGGGGTTTTGAGTGCACAATGTCAATCTTAGACGGTATGTCTAATATAATTAATAATCTTAGTTATTTATAGAAAAGAGCGTAAAAAAGAGAGGCATGTGAATAACAGAAATGAATAAACAGATGTCCAACTATTTGCAAGGTCACAGGCTAACATCAGAATGGCCTAGTATCAGGTTTGGCTATTCCTAATAGACCAACCTATAGAAGTAATTTTGAGGAAACAAAGGAGCTTCAAAGGTAAATAGAGAAGTTAATGTCAAAGGTGTACATTCAAGAGAGCATGAGTTCATATATTGTTCCCATACTTTTAGTTCCTAAGAAAGATGGTATTTAGAGAATGTGTGTTGATTGTAGAGTAATAAATAACACAATGATAAGTATAGACATCTTATCCCTAGATTAAATGATATACTTGATGAATTGCACGAATCTTGTTTGTTTTTAAAAACTAATCTTAAAAGTGGATATCATCATATTAGAAAGAAAGAAAATGATGAATGAAAAATTGCTTTAAAAAATAAATATAGTTTGTATGAGTGGTTAGTCATGTCTTTTGTACTTACTAATGCACTTAGTACTTTTATGAGATTGATGAACTATATATTGTGTGCATTAATTGGTAGGTTTATAGTTGTTTATTTTGATGGTATATTGATTTATAGTAAAGGATTCGATAAGCATATAGATAATTTAAGACATGTACTTAATGTGTTTAGAAAAAAAAGTTTATATGCTAATCTAAAGAAATATGAGTTTTGCAAGGAAAATATTATGTTTTCTTGGATATGTTGTTAGTGCAAAAGGTATTAAGATGGATGAGGCTAAGGTTAAGACTATAAAAGAGTGGCCTACATCTAAGACGATAAGTTAGGTAAGAAGTTTTCATAGATTGGGTAGTTTTTATAGAAGATTTGTGAGAGATTTTTGTCCAACAATTGCTCCATTAACTGAAATTGTAAAGAAGACAATAGGTTTTAAATAAGGAATTGAGCAAGAGAATGCTTTTAATTTGTTAAAAGAAAAGCTTATTTCAGCCCCATTACTTGTTTTTCCTAACTTTAGAAAAACTATCGAGATTGAATGTGATGCTTTAGGGGTGTGTGTGTGTGTATTATAGCTGTTTTAATATAGGATAAAAGACCATAGTCTATTTCAATGAAAAGCTTATTGGTGCAACTTTAAACTATCCAATATATGATAAAAAATTATATGCATTAGTTGAAAACTTGACAACATTATATACCTTTAGTCTAAAGAGTTTGTGATTCATACCGATCACCAATATTTGAGACACCTGAAAAGTCAAGGTAAGTTGAATTGTAGACATGCCAAGTGGGTGGAATTTATTGAGACATTCCCATATGTCATCAAATATAAGTAATGTAAGGAAAATATAGCTATAGATGCATTATTACGAAGGTATGTTCTTCTTAATACTTTAAATACTAGACTTTTAAGATTTAAGTATTTGAAAGAATTATATCCTAACGATATTGATTTTGATGAAATTTATTTCCAATATAAACTTGTGACAACTAATGGATTTTTTAGGCATCCTAGATTTTTATTTAAAGATAAAAGATTGTATGCGCCTCATTGTTTAATGCGTGAATTGCTTATAAGGGAAGTTTATAGTGGCATATTATTGGGACACTTTAGGATTACTAAGACTTTAAAAGTTTTACATTAATATTTTATTGGCCTAACATGAAAAGAGATGTTTAAAGAATTTATGATAGGTGCATAACATATAAACAAGCTAAGTCTAAAGTGATGTTTATTGGGTTATATACACCTTTACCTATTCTTAAGGGGCATTGAGTTGATATTTCTATGAACTTTATTTTGGGTTTACCTAGGTCATTGAAAGGAAGAGAATTCATATTTGTTGTTTTAGATATATTTTCTAAGATGAAACATTTCATATCTTGCCATAAAATTGATGATGCAATGAATAAAACGAATCTATTTTTTAAAGAGGTAGTTCGGTTACATGGTGTTCCAAGGAGCATTGTGTCTGATCAAGATGTTAAGTTTTTCTTTAGTATTTTTCATCCACAAATAAATGGTCAAACTGAAGTAGTAAATAAATACTTTACTCAATTATTAAGAGTTATCATTCAAAAAAATCTTAAAAATTAAAAAGATTGTTTGTCATTTATTGAATTTGAATATAATCATAGTGTGCATTCTACCATCGATTATTTACTATTTGAGATTGTTTATGATTTTAATTATTTAACACCATTAGACTTGATTCATTTACCTGTTGATGAAAGGGTTAGTCTTGATGGTAATAAAAATACACAAGTGGTGAAAGACTTACATGTAAAGTTACAACAACAAATAGAGAAAAAGAATAAACAACATGCATTCAAGGCTAATAGAGGACACAAATTAGTAAGGTTAGAACCAGGAGATTGGGTTTGGATGCATATGAGGAAGGAAATATTTCTTGAACAAAGAAGATCAAAATTCATGTCTCAAGGATATGATTATTTTCAGATCATAGAGATGATTAATGACAATATCTACAAAATGGATTTACCAAGTGAATATAGTGTTAGTGCTACATTCAATGTTTCTGATCTTTGTTTATTTGATGTAGGTGATGATTTAAAAATGAATTCTTTTAAGGAAAAAGGGAATGATGCAATCCAAGCAACACCAAGAGATTTGTTAGAGGTTCTAGTTGGTTTAGAGACAAGACTTAAGGCTAAAAGGTTCAAAAAGACTTTTAATAGACTTATTCAAGACACATGGGTCGAGGTGGACTTTAAGAAGATATTAAATAATAAAGAACAAGTCTTGATGAATTTAATTCATGTTCAATAAGGACTTGTTGGTAAGCATTCATACATCACAAAAAAGATTGGAATAAAAAGACTCAAATATACCAATTTTGACCTTTAGCTACTATTTAAGTCATAATGGGAGCTATAAAAGGCATTTTAATGTTATTTTAGTTGCATTGTAAAGAAGACATTCATACATTTCCATGGATATAGATACACCTTCTAATGCATTTAGACGAGAGAGAACCATGCATTTAAATTTGGTATTTGATTCTACCAACAAATTACAAAAAACAACTTTAGTCTTATTTAAATTAGTTGGACTATTGCTTTATTTATCTTTTAGTTATTATAAGTCTTTTAGAGATATTAGGACCTTTATCTAAATTTAAGTTCTTTAAATTATTATTATTAGATTATTTCATATCCATTAGGGATATCCTATTAGAATTAGGATTCTTTCTAAAATAAATACTTTTTTGTAGAGACTTTTTAGAGGTTAGACTATTTTTAATAAAGAAATCATCATCATTATTATTTTTTATGTTGTTGAGTAATTCTCAAACTAAGTTCTTGGTTGAACTTGCAAACTCTTCAAGTAATTGATTAACTTCATTATGATTTTATACTACCCGTTCACCTCATTTGTAAAGACTTGTAACGAGAAATTGAAATGGAACACGGATGTGTATGTGCGAACATGTAGATATAATGTGTATGAATATACGTATATGATATTCTTCTTATGAGGATGTTATGTTGTCAAATTACATGAGGTCAAGGTAATGAAAGTACTAGCTATGTATCTTGTCATTCGACACTCTTGTATGAACTCGTGATGATAACGAGACTAGAACAAGAATGTGAATTTATGAGTATGTCAATATGATTTAATGTAAGACTATGAGTATGGAGATATAACATTATGAGCATGTGTATTACGAATCCGTTTTATGGGAATGTTGATTTATGTGATCCTACGTGGATTGTGCCTTGTTATTGAATGGAATGCAATTATAAATCTGTAGAATGATACAGTGAAAAACATCTAGAACCGGACCCTAAAAAAACAATTCCATCAATTTTGGCATTGAAAAAGCCAAATCGTTACAATATTTAGTTACTTTATGTAGGTCCATATCTCTTCCGAAGTGTAGAATTAGATACACTTGTGAAAAAAAAAACATAAGAAAATGACGTGGCCTAATTGATTTATGAAACAAAAAGAGAAATGGTTAGTCTAAGGAGTCAAAATCTTTTTCATCACACTAACTTATCATCTTAAAAGAGACTATAGGTGCATATCACAAAGCTTGATGTGAGCGAGAATAAGAGAAAAACAATTTTTTCAGAGCTGAATTAATGGTTTTGTTTATCAAAATATGCAATCATCATTATCTCTCTCTCTATCTCTTTGTTTCTTTTTTTTAAGGCACTCACCATGAAAGTTTCCAAGAAAATATCTTCATCTTTACTTAACATCTTTTGATAAATACAAAAACAACTTTTGAGATAAAACATTTGCTCATCCACTCTATCTTGCATTTCACCTTTTTGCAAAAATAGCAAGGATATTCTATCTTGATTTGAAATTTCTTAAGAAGATTATTAAAAAGAATAAAGACATATTTGCATAACACTTTTTTTTTTATATAAAAAAAATGGCTAATTCATTTTCCTGTTGAAGGGACATTATAAAGTAAAAGCTAAGAAGAAACTTGAAACCCTTTATTTCAAACTCTTCTGATAAGGAAGAAAAGAGACCTCATCTCTAGAAAAGACTTTAGTTCAACCCTCTAAGATTCAAAGGATACAAGAAAAGGGCAAAACAGTGACTAGTTCCTTTAAATCTATAGCACAATTTGGAAAACCTAATTGCTCCACTTATCCTAATACATAGATGGCAAAAATAACTCCTCCAAGAGAATCGTACTAGTGAAAGAGAAGTTTTGGTAAATTATCTTTCTGACCTTATATTTACATTTATAAAAGACATCTTTAAGAAAAGACAATGGGGGTAAACTGACTGAAAAAGCATATGTTTCATGTGTTGAAGTAGCTAAGGAGTTTTATGCTAATAATAAGTCTTTCAATCTTGATGATCACTCTATTACTTTCATTGTTAGAGGTTAAACCCTTGAGTTGTCTCTTACTGTCATTAAGAAGTTATATGAGCTACTTGAAATCATAAATACTGGCTTTCTGTATAAAGGAATATGAGCTCCAACAAAGATTGAGATGAGTGACCTATTTGTTGGCCCTAAATGACTAAAATAGTTTTCCAAAGCACATAAACTTCCTATATACATTATACTACCTTCTTACCAATTATTAGCAAAAATTATACTAACAAATATCTAGCATGTTAAAAGACATACTAAGCTGATATTTTGAGAAAACTCAGTTCATGTATGCTATTGCTACTGATGTTCCTATCGACCTAGCTACTCACTTTATTGATGTCATATAAAAAGCTACAACTAAGAAATAAGTGAGTCTACCTTTTGGTGGGTTGAAATCTAGGGTACCAATCATGGCCAAAGTACTCTTGTAACATCCCCATATCCGGGATAAAGCAACGATCTCATGTTAAGTGATAAACATAGTGATTAATTTTTTTTCTATATCTATTCATGGTGTTTGTATTAAAGTCTACTGAAATTTCGATGACGTCTTCCCTATACCGAGAGGTCCCAAGTTATCGACATACAACCTGTTTACACTTCTAATAAATTGCATCTCCTAACTTAATTCAACCCAATCATCCTGGGTCTCTATCCCACAAACATCATCATTCATATCAACCACAATGTTTATGATATACATTGTACAACAATTATCACTATGGATGGATAAAGATATAAACATGCATACATGGAACATGGTTATAAAAAGTACATAAATAAAATCATCTATTCCAGTTTAAACATCAATTATACAAATTGAGTTATAAAAAAGTTGTAATATTTCCAAAATACAAGGGTATACTCCCTAGGACCTAAATTACAAAAAGTGAACCTAAGCTAGAATATACTCCTGTCGTGCATGCGATGGTTCTGAAAACAAAATACAAATTATTGAAATATGAATATCACAATAATAAAGCAATACAAATATCTAGAAATTTTAAAAAAGGCAAACATGCATTCATATTTTATTCACTTCTCCCTTTTTGGTTGTCATTGGAAATTCTTTCTCCTTCAACTACTAAAAACCAATTCCTCTTCCATTATCAACCTCCATTCAAGATCTCATAAGACCATCCATGATAATTTATATTTAACACATTACCGATACTAATTTCACTGTTATCATCATCACCCTATAGGAGTCGATGCATGGTGATCTCCTTACCCGGGACCCTAACATACACTAAATGTATGCTAGTCAATACATGGCGATCCCCTTACCCAGGATCCTAACATACACTACATGTATGCTAGTCAATACATGGCGATCCCCTTACCTGGGATCCTAACATACACAAAATGTATGCTAGTTCATGCCCCAAATCACACTTCTCATAATTCCTTTGTCAACGATAATTTCATCACTTGGCAAATCACAGAACAACCGTTCACCTTGAATACACATACATTCAAAATACTATCCAAAATATTGACATCATTACGCAAACTTTCCTCCTTTCTCGTAATATCCAACGTTTGATAATTCACATCTCATATCAATAACATATTAAATCATGGAATTTAACTAGAAAGTATAAGTGTGAATCACCTACCTGCAATAGAAACTCTACTCGTGCTCCCCTGCTGCTGCTATTGCACCACGCCTATGGTCCCTCCTGCAAATCATAGGTTTATCTCAAAAATTTTCCTCACTCAAGGATATGTTTTACAATAACCATATAAATAACCAATAAGTCTTTCTTTCAGTCATTTCTTAATATTTTATGTTTTTCTCATATCAGCCATTAATATTGTCGTTTCTTTATCCAACCACAATTATCATTCCTTTCTTTATATTTGGACTGTTACTGTCTAACTGTTATTGTCTCGTTTTTGAATTGTTTCTGTCTGACCTCTCCTCAGATTTTGAACTATATCTAGAGTTATAAAACTCTGATTTAAGTGAAATTAGTCTCGTTGGAAAGCTAAGACATAAGGCTATAAGTTCTCTGAGAAAAGAGAACCCAGTTCTGCCTTTAAGACAATCAAAATTGCTCATCAACAAACATTTGGACTCTTACTGTCTTGTTTTTGAACTGTTACTGTCTGACCTCTTCTTAGATTTTTAACTATATCTGGAGTTATAGAACTCCGATTCAAGCGAGATTAGTCTCGTTAGAAAGCTGAGACATGAGGCTACAAGTTCTCTGTGGAAAGGAGAACCCAGTTCTGCCTCTAAAATAGTCAAAATTGCTCATCAACAAACATTTGGACTGTTATTGTCCAACTGTTACTGTCTTGTTTTTGAACCATTATTGTCTGACCTCTCCTCAGATTTTTAACTATATCTGGAGTTATAGAACTCCGATTCAAGCAAGATTAGTCTCGTTGGAAAGATAAGACATTAGGCTATAGGTTCTCTAAAGAAAGGAGAACCCAGTTCTGCCTCTAAGACAATCAAAATTGCTCATTAACAAACATTTGGACTGTTACTGTCCAATTGTTACTGTCTTATTTTTGAACTGTTACTATCTGACCTCTTCTTAGATTTGTAACTATATCTGGAGTTATAGAACTCCGATTCAAACGAGATTAGTCTCATTGGAAAGATAAGACATGAAGCTACAGGTTCTCTGAAGAAAGGAGAACCCAGTTATGCCTCTAAAATAGTTAAAATTACTCATCAACAAACATTTAGACTGATACTATCCAACTGTTACTCTCTCGTTTTTGAATTGTTATTGTCTGAACTCTCCTCAGATTTTTAACTATATTTGGAGTTATAGAACTCTGATTTAAGCGAGATTAGTCTCGTTGGAAAGCTAAGACATGAGGCTACAAGTTCTCTGAAGAAAGGAGAACCCGGTTTTGCCTTTAAGACAGTCAAAATTGCTCATCAACAAACATTTTTTGGGTAAATTATCATGGTTTCACGTCCCTAATCACATACCACACATGAATTAACTTAATTTTAATAACAAATATCCCCCCCAATTCAATTCTAAGAATCCTAATCTATAATTCACATCAAGACATCAATTCATTATCGAATTTGAAATAACTTATAAGATCATGTTTAGAACACCTTATTCGGTACGAATTAAGGTTTTGATCTTCAACCAGTTGAAGATTTTCAACTCCCTCTTTTCTTATCTAATGACAACCGGCCCTCCATCTTCTCTTCTTATTTAATTTTTTTGTTAATCCTATGCCCACAATTGTTTATTCCATCTATAAACCCTTAATCTTGGACGGGTTCTTGAAATTTTTGTGTTTCTCTCTTGATTTTGCTAGAATGGATACAAAAACTCCCAATTTTCTTTCCTTACGATTGCTGCAGATTTTTGGTGAGAAAAGGAGTATTTATGCTCTATAATTTTTCTTATTTGCATTTAGGCCCCCACATCTTCTTCTTCTTTTTTTTCTTCTTATAATTAAGTTATACCTCTTTTCATTTCTTATAATTTCAGCCCACAACTTTTAGTTTAGTTTATTTTCTACAATTTAATCCAACTCTCAACATTCTCGGGTTTATTTAAAATGTCTCAAAATATTTCGTCTAGAAACTTTTATCCAAAAATTTCTGAATTCCCGTTTTTATTTAACCATACGCATGAATTTCTTCACTTTTATTTCTCATTTAGTTAGTTTGAAATCTAAGCAACATTTATTTTTTCCTCGGGGTTTACAACTCTTGTAAACTCTCAGCCATAAATGTTGTTAAATCTAAAGTTGTAATCTATAAAAAAATGTCACATCCTGAAGAGTCTACCTCATCTTAGCCCAAAACTCTTCAAACCAGCCCGTTACTCCCTCTTTGATAATTTATGGTCTACATCTCTAAAGTTGTGGTCTATTGTCAATTGAATAATTGCAAGTACTATCAAACAAGTTTGATAATTTGACTGGTAAGTGGGAATAAAAGATTGATGTTGTTGACAAGATGCTAATAGATATGCAATAAGATATTGTGCAGGTTAATTACAGACTTGTTTAACTCAGCTTGGATGTCCAAGAAGTGTATCAGTCTATTGTTGGTGAAGATGAGGACTAGGATTAATGACACAACTAAAAGATTGATGTCTTCTCCCAAGTGCAAGAGTGTTGAAGTAATAAATAACCCAGCAATACTAGGGTCGAACCACATGGAGGTTAACTATATAAATTATAAATAACAATAATACAACAACAACAACAACGATAATGATGATGATGATGATGATGATGATGATGATGATGATAACAATAATAACAACAACAACAACAACTCAGCTTGGATGTCCAAGAAGTGTATTAGTCTATTGTTGGTGAAGATGAGGACTAGGATTAATGACACAACCAAAAGATTGATGTCTTCTTCCAAGTGCAGTAGTGTCGAAGTAATAAATAACCCGGTAAGACTGGGGTTGAATCACAGGGAGGTTAACTATATAAATTATAAATAATAATACAACAACAACAACAACAATAACAACGATAATAATAATAATAATAGTAGTAGTAGTAGTAGTAGTAGTAGTAGTAGTAGTAGTAGTAGTAGTAGCAGTAGTAAATAACCCGGTAAGACTGGGGTTGAACCACAGGGAGGTTAACTATATAAATTATAAATAACAATACAACAACAACAACAATAACAACGATAATAATAATAATAATAATAATAGTAGTAGTAGTAGTAGTAGTAGTGGTGGTAGTAGTGTAGTAGTAGTGGTAGTAGTAGTGGTGGTGGTAGTGGTGGTGGTAGTGGTGGTAGTCGTCGCAGTGGTAGTCGTCGCAGTGGTAGTCGTGGTAGTAGTAGTCGTGGTAGTAGTCGTGGTAGTAGTAGTCGTGGTAGTAGTGGTGGTAGTGGTAGTGGTAGTGGTAGTGGTGGTAGAGTAGTGGTAGTGGTAGTAGTAGTGGTAGTGGTGGTGGTAGTAGTGGTAGTGGTGGTGGTGGTGGTAGTAGTAGTAGTAGTGGTAATAGTAGTGGTGGTAGTAGTAGTAGTGGTAGTAGTAGTGGTGGTAGTAGTAGTGGTGGTGGTGGTGGTGGTAGTGGTGGTGGTGGTGGTGGTAGTGGTGGTGGTGGTGGTGGTGGTAGTAGTAGTAGTAGTAGTCGTAGCAGCAGCTTTGAGATGTGATATTAAGGACTCCAATTAAATTAGAATTGTTAACATGATTACATTAGTTATCCCATTCGAATAATACTAATACTTGTAAATGTTGTCAGACATTCATGATTATAACTTATGTTAACAACAAATCAAGTTCCTTTCATAGCACAGGTGTCGGTTATACCATACGGTTTGGGCTATGAAAGTGCCAAGTATTTGTTGTACCAAGGGTTATTCAACATAAATCTAGATTAACCATTTAACAAGCAAAATATTAAAAGTGAACAGGATAACAAATATAGAACATGTTAGTATGAAACATTAAAGTCCATGTTGAGTTTACACTATACTTATTCTTACACCATTAGCGTAACCTTTTCACCTTGACATAATAAACTTAGCTAAACATAATGAAAAAGAGAAACATAAATAAATAAGATAAGAACATAAATAAGATATAAGTTAATTAAGTAAATGAATGGAAATGAAAAGCATAAACAAGAGATTAATATAAATAAAACTTAAGCATTACAAAAATATAAAGAGAGAGCAAGAACATAATCTAGATCTGGAAACCAAAATACCTAAATGCATGGCAAATGCCTCCTTTTATAGGCCAAAATTTGAAACTATTGATTTGATGACTAATTGTTAAGTGGGTGGCCACATCTTGACTTGGTGACAATTCTTATCTTCTTGTCTAAACAAAATGTCATTGACAATGTCAGAATTTGAACAGATTTAAATCATGAAAGTTTTAGAACATTGTCTCAGCTTTCCAACAAAAAAAGAAACAATGTATTTGGACTTCTAGAACTCTAGATATGGGCAAACACCGAACAGTGTCTAGGCTACAGGACAGATTCCGACTTCTCCATTGTTGCTAAGATTTGGAATTTGAAATCCAAGATATACAGCTTCAGATATGACCCAATGACTGAACAATGTTCCAGCTTGGACTGAACCAGCATCTCCTTTCTAAGCTTAACCCTCTCTTTGTCTTCTCAATTTCAGTAGTTCAACTCATCAATCAATCCTTTGATTTATATGATAGGCCTGCATTTAAGATGAACATTTACCATAAATTAAAGGTATCTTATAGTATTAGACTTGTTATTATAAAACATGCTTTAGTTAAGAAATTATTGATACTTCAAGTGTAAAATGATGATATAAAACCTTGATAGAAATGCACTTTTAAGTACTAATCACACCCCCCAACCAACTTATTACTAGTCCCTAGTAATCAAAGCGTTAAATAGAAAAACAATTTGCAAGTTCCACAAAGCAAGACATTCATCATTCAACTTCCATTAATCTATCTAGATAAACAAACTCTCATTAAATTTATATATCTGCTCAATACCTCTTAAACAAAATATTAATAAACCTTCCTTTTGATGTGCTCAATGTATGAAAACATAGATGATGGGGCTTTTATTGGAAGAAAACAATATTTTAGTCTAATGTTTAAGGTTAACTTCCTTAGGATGGGATTATTATCTTCTTCTTCTTCTTCTTTTTTCTCTCTCTTTTTTTTTAAATATATATACATATAACTTAAAACACAATGCATCTTTAACCCATGTAACAAGCTTTCGGCTAATGACTCCCAGACCAGTTGGTCTTAGGGCAATAGGTGTTGAGACACCCTTACGAGCTTAATAACTCGGGTTGCAGATACTGATATGTAGATAGTGTAATGTTTGATTCCCTTAAGCTTTTCTCTTTAACCCATGTAACAAGCTTTGGGCCAATAGCTCTCAAGTAAGTTGACTTTAGGGTATTAGGTGTTAAAACACCCATTCGGGCTTAATTGCTTAGGTTAGGGAGGCTACGAAACCAAACTTATCTACGTTTTTATTATCATTAATATTATCAATTTTATTTTTTTTGCAAATTACATACTATCCATTTTCCTTAGTTGTTACCTTTAACAAAAGAACATAAATAATGTAATAATCCAATGTGCAACCCACAATCATATGTTAAAGTGTGTTTGTGAAAATAAAGATTTAAGAATACTTTTTAAATGAGTATATGAGTAGGATCAAATGATAATAATGCGAGAGTTTGTAAACCTGAATATTTTAAAAAGTAATTTGATGGACCTTGATAAGACTATTTACTAAGATGCGTCTCAAGAGTCAATAAAATTCCTTCTTACTCTGCCATCTTAATAATAGTTTTGTCAAATGGTTTTAATAATATCAAAAACAGTTAGTACGTTAGTTTTTTTTTAATATCAACTACTACCCTCTCCCCTCAACCAGAACGAGACATTGTCCTCAATGTCATAAGGTAGAAAGATAGAGTATAGAAGGCATCACCTGAAACAACGAACACTGACAAACCTGAAACACACTTAAACATATATAAGAAATAACAAAACAAAATAATATGCTATTAATAAAACCAAAAGACACAAGGATTCACAAACGAAGGCTCAAATCCAATCTAAGCTTTGTACGGCTTTCCTTAGTTGACCAATTTATGCGACTCATGGAAGGATCAATTACAGGGATGAAAGATTGTAGTTGATCAATCAATTGTTTAGCAGTAGCAGTAGAGATTATGATTTGTCATGCTGAAGATGTTAGAAATTCATGTTCCACAGCTTGATCAAGAAAAGACAACAAATTATCATAAAAACCATTAACATTTAACAGACCTATGGGTTTATGGTGAATGTGCAGTTGGGCCCAAAAGGAAATATGAAAGATCTCTTCCAATGTGCCCAGATCACCTGGTAAACCAATGAAGGCATCAACATGGTTAAACATTGCATTCAGTCGATCAGTCATTGTGGGGACCTGTAGTTCCTCTCTAATTGTTTTGCCAATGATGTCCCTTTTTGCTAAAGCTTTGGGGACGACCCCTAAAACTTGACTGCCTCCTAAAAATACAGCTATTGACACACCTCCATTAACCCAAGGCTGCCTCCCCCATACACTAAATGAATATTTCTCTCAGTTAGTACCTGGCTAAGATGATTTGCTGATTCTAAAAACTCTTTTTCTTTCCCAAGACTGGATCCACTGAAAACACAAATATTTCTTATGTGATGACTTGAGGAACCTGCCATTTCTACACACTTTTATATTTGTTGAATATATGGGTTGAGTAGAAATGAAGGGAAAGAAAAGAAGATTTTATAGATGAGAAATTGAAAATGCAATCATACCACCTATATGTAGGTCAGCTGGAATCTCACTCTCTCTCTCTCTCTCTGTATTTATTTATTTTGAAAAAGCATGTGTATGTACAGGTAGTTGTGATTGTGCCTCACATCTTCCTTTGGTTTTACGTCCAAGAACGGCTTAAACGCCCTCTATGGGTCGGGGATAGACTTCCCATCTAGTTTTTTTAAAAATTGGCAAACTAGGTCTTTTATAGTCAGATTCCCAAGACTAAGTCGATCATGTTCTTTATGGAATTGTGGCCATAAATCATGAATTGCACGATGCACATCTCCACTAGGATGCGTCTCAAGAGTCAATAGAAGATTATCCAAAGACCCTTTACTCAGGCCATCCTTAATGAATTGTATTTTATCTTCACAGTTTACAAATACCATTCCTAAAGAACGACATGTTGCATTACAAGTCCATCTGGCACATATGTGACAAACTTTCAGTTGTTTTGCACGATGTTTTTTTGCAAAAGTGCTTTTACTTGTTCCAGGCATGTATGATATGAAAGAATTAGAGGACTCACCTGATAATCGGACCTTTGCTTCAATTAGCTAGCAAATATCTTTAGAAATTCCATGATTCATTAACAACCTCAATCTTGCACACCTAGCACAGTAAATTTTTGCAATCGTATTTGGAGGCAAAACAGGAAAATACTTTTTTAATTTTTCAAGAGTGGTGTCCATTTTCAAATGAGAATTAGAGAAGAGATTCAAAGAAGGGAGAAAGAGCAAAGAATTGCACAAATATAAATACAGATATCAGTTATTATGGGAAACTGAAAGAACCAACTTAAGTCACGGAGTACCGTTATTCGCCATTTGACCAGAGTGAGAGAGACTAGCAAAATAAAATTCACACAAAAAAGAAACACAAAAACGACGTGAGAAAAATAAAATAATCAACCTTTATATACATGATCATTTAAACTAATGGATTCATTTTCACTAGCAAAATTATTAAAGTAAGCTTTCAAACAATGTCCATTTACCTTAAAAAACATTGCCATTCTTTGGATTCTCAATATCAAAGGCCCCATAAGGATACACATGTTTCACAATAAATGGACCGCTCCATCTTGATATTAGCTTTCCAGGAAATAAATGGAGTCGAGAATTATAAAGCAAAACTTTTTGACCAACATCAAATGTTTTTCTTAAGATTCTCTTATCATGAAACTCTTAGATTCTTACTTTATGAATTTTTGAATTCTCATATGCATCATTTCTTATTTCCTCAAGCTCATTTATTTGTAACTTATGCAGTTGGCTAGCATCATCAAGGTTTGAATTGCAAGCTTTAATAGCCCAATAAGCTTTATGTTCAAGTTCTACAGGCAAGTGACAAGATTTTCCATAGACTAGTCTATAAGGTGACATACCTAATGATGTTTTATAAGCAGTTTGATAAGCCCAAAGTGCATTATTAAGTCTTAAAGACCAGTCTTTCCTATTAGGGTTCACTGTTTTCTCCAAAATCTGTTTGATCTCCCTATTAGCAAGCTCTAGTTGTCCACTTGTCAGAGGGTCATAAGGGGTGACAACTTTGTATGTGATTCCATATTTCTTCATTAAAGACTCAAATGACTTGTTGCAGAAATGTGTTCCACCATCACTTATCATGGCTCGAGGGATTCCAAATCGACTCAAAATATTTTCTTTCAAAAACTTTATCATTGTTTTGTGGTCATTGTTTTGACTTGGAATTGCCTCTATCCATTTTGAAACATAATCTAATATGTACAAGAAACCAAATGATGGAGGAAATGGACCCATGAAATTTATACCCCAACAGTCAAATATATTAATGACAAGAATAGAATTTAAAGGCACCATGTGACATTTTGAGATAGATCCTAACTTTTGACAATTTTCACAAGCCTTGCAGAATGCATGTGAGTCCTTGAACATGGTGGGCCAATAATCCACTTCGTAAGATTTTTGCAGTGGTTTTTCTTAATGAGAAATGACCCCCACATGCCTCATAATAATAAAATTTAATGACACTACTTACGTCATTGTCAGGAATGCATCTTTGAAATATTTGATCAGGACAATATTTGAATAAATAAGGGTCATCCCAATAAAAGTTCTTCACTTCGTTCAAGAACTTTCTTTTGTCTTGGGTACTCCAATGAGTCTGCAATTGTTCTGAAACAAGAAAATTAAAAATATTAGCAAACCAAAGCATTGTAAAGACAAATAGTAAAGATTCATCAGGAAAGTAGTCATCAATTTGTATGATGTCAGATTTCGAATCTGTTGTCAATCTTGACAAATGATCTGCGACAACATTTTTGGTGCATTTCTTGTCTTTGATTGTGATATCAAATTCTTGAAGTAACAAAATCTACTGCACCAATTTAGCCTTAGAATCCTTCTTAGAAAGAAGATATTTCAATGCTGCATGATCACTAAAAACAACAACAGGTGAGCTAACAAGATAAGACCTGAATTTTTCACAAGCAAATACTACTGCAAGTAATTCTTTTTCAGTGGTGGTGTAATTCGTTTGAGCACTATTTAATGTTTTACTTGCATAGTAAATCACATAAGGTTTCTTATCTTTTATTTGTCCTAAGACAGCACCCATGACATAATCACTAGCGTCACATATTATTTCAAAAGATAATGACCAATCAGGAGGTTGAATGACATGAGCAGAAGTAAGCAAGTTTTTAAGTTTAACAAAAGACTTCTTCACAATGTTCAGTCCATTCAAAAATATTATCCTTTGTTAGAAGGTTACTCAAGGGCTTAGATATTACACTAAAATCTTTGATGAATCTTCTATAAAAACCAGCATGTCCTAAGAATGATCTAACATCTTTAATAGATTTTGGTGTTGGCAAGTTAGCAATTAACTCGATTTTAGATTTGTTAACCTCAATTCCTTTCGATGAAATAATGTGACCAAGTACAATGTTGTTTGTTACCATAAAGTGACATTTTTCCCAATTCAGTACAAGATTCTTCTCTTCACACTTGCTCAAAACCTTTTCTAAGTTAGTCAAACAATCATCAAATGAATCGCCAAAAACAGAAAAATCATCTATAAATATTTCAAGAAAACGTTCAACCATATCACTAAATATACTGAGCATGCATCTTTGAAACATGGATGATGCATTACATAATCCAAAAGGCAGCCTTTGATATGCAAAAGTACCAAATAGACATGTGAAAGTAATCTTCTATTGATCTTCCAATGCAATTTCAATTTGGTTGTAACCTGAATAGCCAAATAAGAAACGATAAAATTCATGACCTGCAACTCTTTCTAGAATTTCATCCATGAAAGGTAATGGAAAATGATCTTTTCTAGTCATTGAATTAAGTTTCCTATAGTCAATACACATGCGCTAACCAGTAATAGTCCTAGTTGGAATTAACTCATTTTTCTCATTTGTTATCACAATGACTCCAGATTTCTTGGGTACAACTTGGTAAGATTTACCCATTTGCTGTCAGAAATAGGATAAATGATTCTATTATCTAGAAGCTTAATGACTTCATTTTTCACTAGTTCTTTCATATTAGGATTAAGCCTTCGTTGTATTTCTCTAGAGGGTTTATCATTTTCCTCCAAATAAATCTTGTATGTGCAAATCAAAAGACTAATTCCTTTTATGTCATTTTTGGTCCATCCTAATGCATTTTTGTGCATTTTCAGAGTTTGTAATAACTTACCTTCTTGATGTGCATTAAGTTTGGAAGAGATTATTACCAGAAAAGTTTCATTTTCTCCTAAAAATGAGTATTTAAGATTGAATGGTAACGACTTCAAATCAGGTTTTGGTGGTTGAACACTTGAAGGTATGGACTCAATTGATCGTGGTGGCAATTCTTTAATTTTTGGTCTCCAACTATTTGCCTTTGGTTCTTCTTGAAAATAAACAATTTGCACATCATCAGATTCATCAATCTCAGTTTCACTGGAAATGGTTTGAAATTGATCATGAACTAATTTTTCAGTAATGTCCACTTCCTGTAAATCATTATCATCTCCAGGTTGCTTGCAAATGTTCAAAATATTCATCTTCAATGTCATGTTTCTAAAAGATAGCTTCATCAGTCCATTCCTACAATTAATCAATGCATTAGAAGTTGCAAGAAATGGACGTCCTAAAATAATAGAAAATGAATTACATGCTTCAACAGGTTGTGTGTCCAAGACAATAAAATTCACAGGATAAATAAATTTATCGACTTGTACTAACACATCTTTAATTATTCCTCTAGGCACTTTTACAGATCTATCAGCAAGTAAGAGAGTTACAGGAGTTGGTTTTAACTCACCTAGATTGAGACTCTGAAAAACTGAATATAGAAGTAAATTCACACTAGCTCCAAGATCAAGTAAAGCTCTTTTAATTTTATGTTCTCCAATAAAGCAAGAAATTGTAGGACAACCAGGGTCTTTATATTTCAAAGCATTATTATTCTGAAGAATGGCACTTACTTGTTCAGTTAAAAAGGCTTTCTTTTTCACATTCAATTTTCTCTTCACAGTGCACAAATCTTTAAAAAATTTAGAATAAGAAGGTACCTGTTTAATAGCATCCAACAAAGGTATATTGATCCTTACATGTTTGAAAGTTTCAAAGATTTTAGAGTTGTGATTGACTTTCCTTTGTTTGGTCATGGCATGTGGAAATGGAAGTGCTGGCGGGAAATCAGTCTTTTCTTTGCGATGTTTAGATTTAACCCCTTCCTTACCCACAAAGATTGACTCATCATCGTTCTCGCAAGGTTTAAGAATGGGTTTTTCAATAACCTTATCACTGCGAAGAGTAATGACTGATTTGACTTGATCCATGTGTTGGCTTCCAGAACTACTTGCATTTGCATTGTATTGCCCCTTTGGATTTTGCTGTGGTTGAGATGGAAACTTACCTTTCTCTTGAAACTAAAAGCAGATGTCAATTTTGCAAGAGTATCTTTAAAATATGTCATGCTTTGAGCAAGTTGAGTGTTGATTGTCTCTTTCTTTTCAATGAATGCATGCAATGTTTCCTCAAGATTTCTTCTAGGAGGCGGAGCATAAGGAGGTGCATATCCATGAGAATTTTAGAAATTATGGTGTGTTTGAAACGGTGGTTGTGAAGTTTGTGCATTATTGTTATCACTCTTCCAACTGAAATTTGGGTGATATCTCCAACCAGGGTTGTATGTTTACAAGAATAGCTCCAAGATCAAGTAAAGCTCTTTTAATTTTATGTTCTCCAATAAAGCAAGAAATTGTAGGACAACCAGGGTCTTTATATTTCAAAGCATTATTATTCTGAAGAATGGCACTTACTTGTTCAGTTAAAAAGGCTTTCTTTTTCACATTCAATTTTCTCTTCACAGTGCACAAATCTTTAAAAAATTTAGAATAAGAAGGTGCCTGTTTAATAGCATCCAACAAAGGTATATTGATCCTTACATGTTTGAAAGTTTCAAAGATTTTAGAGTTGTGATTGACTTTCCTTTGTTTGGTCATGGCATGTGGAAATGGAAGTCTTTGGGAAATCAGTCTTTTCTTTGCGATGTTTAGATTTAACCCCTTCCTTACCCACAAAGATTGGCTCATCATCGTTCTCGCAAGGTTTAAGAATGGGTTTTTCAATAACCTTATCACTGCGAAGAGTAATGACTGATTTGACTTGATCCATGTGTTGGCTTCCAGAACTACTTGCATTTGCATTGTATTGCCCCTTTGGATTTTGCTGTGGTTGAGATGGAAACTTACCTTTCTCTTGAAACTAAAAGCAGATGTCAATT
Organism: Populus deltoides; assembly: GCA_015852605.2. Taxonomy (NCBI): domain Eukaryota; kingdom Viridiplantae; phylum Streptophyta; class Magnoliopsida; order Malpighiales; family Salicaceae; genus Populus; species Populus deltoides. The sequence goes on from CM027580.2 coordinate 9,541,697, forward strand.
TTGCAAGAGTATCTTTAAAATATGTCATGCTTTGAGCAAGTTGAGTGTTGATTGTCTCTTTCTTTTCAATGAATGCATGCAATGTTTCCTCAAGATTTCTTCTAGGAGGCGGAGCATAAGGAGGTGCATATCCATGAGAATTTTAGAAATTATGGTGTGTTTGAAACGGTGGTTGTGAAGTTTGTGCATTATTGTTATCACTCTTCCAACTGAAATTTGGGTGATATCTCCAACCAGGGTTGTATGTTTACAAGAATAGATTATGATTGACCACTCTTTTTCAATTCTAGTGCCTCGATTTTTCTAGCTAAAGATGCAAACTTGGCTTGGAGGTCATGATCTTCCTTAAGGTTGTACATACCTCCACTAGATGTATGAGGTTGGGTTTTACTTGGTGCCTCATAAGGGCCTGTAGTATCCCAATTTTGCGCATTTTCAGCTAATAAGTCGAGGAACTCCATTGCTTCACTAGGGTGTTTATCTTCAAAAGTTCCATTGCACATCAATTCAACCTTTTGCCTATCTCTAGGTGTTAACCCTTCATAAAAATATGAAACCAATCTCCATGTTTCAAAACCATGATGAGGGCAAGTATTAAGCAAGTCTCGATACCTATCCCAACATTGGTAAAATATCTCTCCTGGTTTTTGAGTGAAAGTGATGATTTGTCTTTTGAAAGAGTTTGTTATGTGAGACGGAAAAAACTTCTTTAAAAATTGTTGTTGCATTTCATCCCAAGTACGAATGGATCCTGGTCTCAAATTTTATAGCAATGTTTTAGCTTTATCTTTTAATGAAAAAGAAAAAAGCTTTAATCTGATGGTGTTGATGCTATAATTTGAGTCATTATAGGTGTTACAGACCTCCTCAAATTCCTTAAATGCAAGTATGGATTTTCTAAATCTAAGCCATGAAAAAAAAATAAAAGTTGAATAATACCTGACTTAAAATTAAAATTAGATGCATCAAGGGGGAAAACTATGCATGAGGGTGCACTTATTCATGTGGGATTTATGTGGTCTCTAAGTGTTCTCACATGATTATTCTCATTATGAAGCGACTGATTATCTTCTTCGGCTATATTTTCTGAAAATGATGAGGATACCCTACAAAGTCTACCACTTAATGTATGTGACCAAACTTTTATGCACGTATAGGAAGAGAATAAAAGGAAGAAGAAAACAAAAGAAAAGGAAACAAAAGAAAAAACAAAGTTAGATACAAGAAAAGTGAAAAGTGAAAAGAGAAAATAAAATAAATATTATAATTTATACAAGAATTTACCTCCCCAACAATGACGCTAAAAACTTGACACGACCAAAAGATTGATGTCTTCTCCCAAGTGTAGGAGTGTCGAAGTAATAAATAACCTGACAAGACCGGGGTCGAACCATAGGGAGGTTAAATATATAAATTATAAACAACAACAACAACAACAACAACAACAACAACGATGATAATAATAATAATAATAATAATAATAATAATAATAAAGAGAGCTTTGAGATGTGATATTGATATAAGAATTAAACAATAATAAAAATAATTGTCAAGGTTAGAGGATCCACTAATGGTATTTCAAACAAGTATAGTATAAACTCTTATTATTAACTGGAAACCACACAAAGGAGGTTCCAATCAGATTATAAATTGTTAACATGATTACATCAGTTATCTCATTCGAATAATGCTAATACTTGTAAATGTTGTTAGGCATTCATGATTATAACTTATGTTAACAACAAATCAAGTTCCTTTCATAGCACAAGTGTCGGTTATACCATACGGTTTGGGCTATGAAAGTGCCAAGTATTTGTTGTACCAAGGGTTATACAACATAAATCTAGATTAATCATTTAACAAGCAAAGTATTAAAAGTGAACAAGATAACAAATATAAAACATGTTAGTATGAAATATTAAAGTCCATGTTGAGTTTATACTATACTTATTCTTACACTATTAGTGTAACCTTTTCACCTTGACATAATAAACTTAGCTAAGCATAATGAAAAAGAGAAACATAAATAAACAAGATGAGAACATAAATAAGATATAAGTTAACTAAGTAAAGGAATAGAAATGAAAAGCATAAACAAGAGATTAATATAAACAAAACTTAAGCATTACAAAAATATAAAGAGAGAGCAAGAACATGATCTTGATCTGGAAACCAAAATGCCTAAATGCATGGCAAATGCCTCCTTTTATAGGCCAAAATTTGGAACTATTGATTTGATGACTAATTGTTGAGTGGGTGGCCACATCTTGACTTGGTGACAATCCTTATCTTCTTGTCTAAACAAACATCATTGATAACGTCAGAATTTGAACAGACTTAAATCATTAAAGTTCTAAGAAATTGTCTCAGCTTTCCAACAAAAAAAGAATCAATGCATTTGGACTTCTAGAACTCGAGATATGGGCTGAACACCGAACAGTGTCTGGGCTGCAGGATAGATTTTGACTTCTCCATTGTTGCTAAGATTTGGACTTCCAAACAATAGAATTGAGTCTTGCACTCCCATGAATGTTTTAGGCCTATGTCTTAGCTTTCTAGCCATATAAACCAAATTGAAATCCAAGATCTACAGCTTCAAATATGACCCAATGATTGAACAATGTTCCAGCTTGGACTGAACCAGCATCTCTTTTCTAAGCTTAACCCTCTCTTTGTCTTCTTAATTTTAGTAGATGAACTCATCAATCAATCCTTTGATTTATGTGATAGGCCTGCATTTAAGATGAATATTTACCATAAATTAAAGGTGTCTTATAGTATTAGACTTGTTATTATAAAACATGCTTTAGTTATGAAGTTATTGATACTTTAAGTGCAAAATAATAATATAAAACCTTGATAAAAATTTAAGTACTAATCAATTAATGCCGAACCAAGAGGGAGACAAGGATGTATGAAAAGGGATGTAAAGAAAGACAAGGATAAAGCAAACAACCAACCAGATGTTATAGAATTTTACCGAGTTTTAATTAGTAATGAATATTTAATATTTAATATTGATTATTCTAGTCTATAATAACTAGGATATGTATTTTTTTATAGCATAGGAACCTCTATGTTGAATGCTTGATACATTGTGGACTTGATGCATGTAGTATTTGCATAACAATATTTGATGCATGATAATTTTTGAACATATTATGAACTGTTTAGATGTAACATGCTATATAAAGTATTCTTTGTATATGTTATGAACTATTTGCATGAAACATGTAAGAACTATTAGGATGTTGTTGCATAAATATTATTAATTGTTCTCATGCTACATAACACAGTTTCAATTATGCTTACAAGCATACTTTAATGAAGTATCTATTTATGATTGAACTATCAAAACTACTTGCATGCTAATTCAACTTTATTGTGTTTTGCCACAAATCAGGTAAAGGAGGAGATTGTAAATGTCAAAATGATTAACTTTGATTAGTAAAGAATTATTTGTGTTGATGAAAATGAATTTATTTAGATTGTTAGTTTATCCAAATTAGAAAAAAGGGTTAGTCAAGTTTATCTTACAGGATATAGTGTGATTATTTATGTAATTATCTAGTTTGTTTTGATAAATTATATAGAAAGTTCAGATAAGTTTTTTTTAAAAAAAGATAAATACAAGTTATCTGAAGATAAATATCTAAGAAGTGTTTTTGCGAAACATATTAGTAGTCTGTTAAGAACAAAACAGACTAAGAAGCTTGTAAATAATGTTTATTAAATATTCTTATCCTTATCACATGAATATGTATACAAGGAAAGACAATCAAAAGCATTTGTTAGAGTAGCACTTGTAGTGAAGCAAACGTGCCTAACCAACTAAAGAGTTACATAGAGTTTTGCAACATATACTCTTGACACACGAGTGGAGTGTGAAGAAAATTCTCAAGGAGAATTATTTGCTAAAGAGTTAGAGAGCTTACAAACTCTTAGGGGGAGTTCCTGTATTAATTGTGAGCATCTGGATGTTTCAGTTAGGATGCTAAAAGTTTGAAGATCATTAAGTGTTCTGGTAAGCTACTGCTGTAGAAGATAAAACAGAGTGTTTCTCTTGACAAGTAAAGTAGTATAGAAATGAAGGATTTGTAGTTGAAAACAATCCTCTTGTAATATTCTAAACTAGTAAAAGTTGTCTATCATTGGTTTGACTGCTTCAGAGGGTTTTTTTTTTTCATCTTTTAAAAAGTTCTTCAAAAGGTTTTCTCTTTGTAACCAAATAACTTAATTCATTTATGTTTTTCACACTTAAATTTATTTGGTTATTGATCAATATTTACTAAGTGTTAGCAAATTTCTTCTTAACATATAAGGAACATAAATGGGACTTTCACATAACAATTAATCAAACCAAATTTATTCTCCACATCTACCCCTTGCCAAAACTTTACATTAAAGAAGGAACATGGTTTTCTTCAAATTGTCCACATTTCTCATATTAATAATTAGTTTTTGATGTTTAAGAACACAATTCTAAAAACAAAACACCATTATTCTCAATCTTTTTGATACAATTTTTGATTAATTCCCTTTTCAATAATGAGGTAATTGTTTTCTGAAATGTATTTTCTACTTAAATCTCGGCAGAGTTTCCCCTGTAAATTCAAAATACCAAGTTATTGACATTATAACTTGTAATATAATACTCAAAATTATCAAGCACAACTCAATATTTTTGGACCTTATCCTTTATATTCAACCAAATCAATCACATATCCTTTTCATTCACATCACCATAATTAAAAGACAATATAATAGAATTGTAGAATTTGAATTATATTAGACTATCATACACCATAATGTAATTTAAAGAAATGAAGTAAATAAAGGAAATACATGTAATAACTAAAGACTTGCTAATATGTTTAAACTTTCATCTTAATCAAATAAGGGTGAGATTATTTTTCATCTTAAATTCTTCAATTTATACAAATATCATCCTAAATACAACTAAAACACAATAATAAGATATATTACAAAACATTCCTTTAATATAAAAAAAAGGACACTAGGTATATATATTGCTCTACTTGGGTATGTGAAGGACCTGACAATTTAAATCATTCATTACATTAGAAACTTTAAACAACAACTTGAATAAATTAGAATAAAATTCATTATTTAATTTCAAAACCAACTTTGAAAATTTTACAAATCACATACCTATTCTCAAAAGCATATAAAGAATTAATGTCCAAGTCATCTGTCAAATAGATGCCACTAGCTTCAGCTAGTCTAATCTAATATACTAGTCGACTGAATACAAACTCCACTAGCCTCAACTAGTCTAAATATAATATCATTGTCGGATGAACATAGACACCATTAGCCATAGCTAGTCTAAAACAATTTTTTTTTGCTCTTTTTGCATAATTTACATTAATAAGAAATGATACACATTTAATGAAATTACAGAAAATAAATCTATAAATTCCTAAAAGTGTTCAAGTGTAGAACACTTACCTAATGTTTGTGATTTAGTTGTAGTCCCTTAATGTTGAACAGATCATGTGGCCTCTCTTGTACCATAAATTTACAACATCATAAACTAACACAAGAATTTCACTAAAATTTTGAATCATCACCAGTAATTCCTTACATAACAATTTCAGGCAATCATTAAGAAATTCATAAAATCTCATATTTTCCATTTTCTTACCCTTAATGGCCGACACCAAACCTCTTTTAATAGCATGACTCATTTTCAATTCTTAATCAAAATATTCCTTTACATGTGAAATCAAGCACAATACAACAATTTCACCTTTACATTCAATATTCATGCTCAAGAATTATAATTTGTAACTACAAAAAAATTCAATCACTTAATACAAAATAACTAAATTTAATTATAATCATCTTTCACACAAATTTATGCATTAATCTAACACAATTCACTTGAATAGACACAATTCCATTATTTATTAATTTGTCCTCTCCGGGCCGGCCCTATAGGTTCTATTGAACCATATGATTTTTTCTTCATGATTTCTTTCTAATTTTTCTTCCATTGTAATCTATTCTACTTCAATCTCTATTATCACAACAAATTTCACATTTTCCCCAAATTCCTATCATGAACCTTAAGCTAAAATTCGCAAATCTGGCATTAATCCTTTTCCTTTTGAGTTAGGTTTAAAACCCCTTACCTGATAATAAAATGAGTTAGTTCACCTTTTCTCTTTCTTGATTCTCTCTTATTTTGGTAGTTAGTGCACTTAAACCCTTACTCTTTAATTAAAGCCTTAAATCTTGGATCCTCCTAAGGTTTTTGGTGTAGGACTCTCTAATTTTCTTTTCTCCTCCTCCCTCTCTTTACAAATTCTTGCTGGAAATGTATAAAGGAAAACTAAATGAATTTTTCAAAATTTTCCTTTTATTTATAAAATTGTCATTAATGAGTTTCTATTTTACTTTTCTATCCAACTTTTGATAGTTTGTTATGGCCTCCTTGAAGTCTGATCATCTAAAAATTTTACCCAAAGATAAAAAAATATGTTAGGAGACTCATCATAAAATTTCAACCTAATCCGATGATTAGATTGGAACTTATGCTTGTTAGCATAAAACTAGTTAGTAAGTGATTTTTAAAAAAAATTGAATTTTCTCATGTCATCCTTACATAAACCATATTAATATTTCAACTAAGTCCTAGGGAATATTTTATCATTCCACATATATCCATTTTGCATTTCTTTTATTTCATTTACAAGTTTATTACCGTCTCACAGTAATATTATTAGTTTCATTTGGGTTTACATTAAAACTTTTTCATATGTTTCCTTCTTTTATTTATGATTTATTATAAATTTTGAACTTTCAGAGGCTTACATTCTTCCTTCTTAAATAAATTTCATCCTCGAAAACAAGCTTGAGTACCTTTTAATAATCTCTGACTCTCTTTCCTAAATCTTTTCTTTTATTTTAGAGTTTTTCCATAACACTCTCACTAAAGGAAACTTCTTATTCCTTAGTTCTCTTATGTTGTGTTCAAGGATCCTTATTGGCTTCATGTTTACAGTTAAATCCTCTCGAATTTCTATGGAAACATGTGAATGGATTCTAGAAGGATCTAGCTTTGCTTTCTATAGAAATGACACATGAAACATGTTGTGTATTTTGACTAAATAGGGGGGCAATGCCGGTCAATAGGAAATAAGATCAATTCTTTGAATGATTTTATAAGGCCTAATATAACTTAGGGTTAATTTTCCATTCATTCCAAACTGCATGATGTTTTCCCAAGATGCAACCTTAAAAATACTTGGTCGTCTACCATAAACTCAAAGGACCTTCTTCTATTATCTACATAACTTTTTGTTTTTTGTCCTGAGCCCCATTTATTATATCTTTTATGCTTTTGACTTTTTTCAAGGTAATTTGCACCAACTCCGGCCCAATTAACTTCCTATCACCAACTTCTTCCTAATAAACTACGGTTTGACATTTCATTCCATACAAGACCTCGTAGGGAACATTACTATTGTAGCCCGATAATTGTTATGGTAAGTGAATTCAACAAGTGGAAGATGGTCTTCCCAATTGCCCCTAAATTATAATATGCAAACTCTTAACAAATCCCTTTAGTTTTGGATGGTTCTTTCTGACTATCCATTAATATGAGGATGAAAAATGGTGCTTAAATTTAATTTTATCCATAGATCACGCTAGATACATGGCCATAAGCATGAAGTGAGTTTAGGGTCTCGATCTAAGACGATTCATAACGGTAGCCCATATAATCTCACCACTTCATTTATATACAACTTCACCAATTTATCTATTAAGTCAATAATTTTCATAGGCAGGAATAATGCAAATTAGTTAGACAATCTAGGATGACCCATATGGCATCATTTCATTTCCTTCCTGTTTACCACCTATTAATAGATGATTTGATAACATTTTGCGAACACTGATCAGTAACCATATAAAAAAATAATGTAGAAAACTTAACTGCACAAGGTATTTAGTTATGAAGGGAAAGCATTTTAAAGAACTCTTCGAAAGTTAAAAAACCATCTGGGGTAGCCAAACCTAGGATAGATAATTTTTCTCATTAGTTTGAAAGATTACAGGAGGCAAATTTCTGAACACAACTCTTTGTGTCTATACTACCTTATTTGATGAGACAATGAACCATATTATGTCTCTTACCATAGTAGCTTATCAGTACATCTGATGATTTTCAAATTGTTGTCATCATAACTAGAAGCTCCAATTGCTAATAGTTCACATAGGAACTCTTTCTAGGAGTCTGCAGGCTCTCCAACGCTTCAGGGACTAATTCTCCTCAAGAATTTCCTACACACTCGTCATGTGTCAAAAGTATATCTTGCAAAACTTTGTGTAAAATGCTTAGCTGGTTGGCACACTTGCTTCAATATAATTTATGCTTTTACATTTTGTAACTCTCTTTTGAAGCACACATTTCTTCAGACTTAATCTTCCTTATATACATGTCTTATGTGATATGGATAAGGATAATTTTCAAGTTTCCTAGCCTATCATGTTGCTAATAGACAGCTCACATGTTTTACAAAAACACTGATTAAGTTATCTTCAGATAATGTTTTCTACTCTATATGAACTCATCTCTTAAATAATCTAAATAATCTAAATAATTACATAGAAAATAATGTTAATTAATCTTAATAAGCTTTTATCTTAACCAAATTATTTTTTTACCAACCGAAAAAAAATCTATACTAATCTAAGCCAACAAAGCGACATTTACAATCTCTTTTTTTAGCCTGATTTGTGACTAAACATACAAAAATAGATTAGAACGCATCAAGTTCAGATCAAACAAATTTTTTTGCAAACACAATCAGTTAGCATGAGAACAATTGTTAGTGTTCTTATATATATATATATATAATGTAAATACTTGTATAGATCAAAAAGTGAAACAAAGCTGGAAACCAGCAAGTCAGAATATACAGGCATGAACATACAAGTGAACAAAGGGAACATGCTCCCTAATACAAAAATAACAGTTTAGCAAGCTAAACAAAATCAGCAAACATGCGTCAAACCACATAGGATATGGCCATTAAACACATCTTCACAGAGCAACCCTCAAACAAACAAGTAAGAGGGATCACAATAACCAAAAATAGCCCAGACAGTAGCTAGTTAAGGGCACAAGTTGTTGCAAGTAGCAGCCTGAACCTATCTACAGGCACGATAAAGAGGGAGCAACAACTCTAGTAAGGCATCCAGTCCAGCAAAGGGGATTTCAGCAGCCTACTCTAAAACAGTAGCAACAGGCTACCCAACTAGTAAACCAATAGACACATGCAAAAACATGAACAACCTGCAAGTATACAAGCCAGCAATACCAAACAAACAACAAAATAGCATACAAAATACACTAAGGCAGCAACACCTAGGACAATTTATACAACAAGAAGGAGCCCAACCAGCTCCCATATAAGGAGGGAGGCACCGAGACTAAGAAGAAGACTAGCAGTAGGACAGTAATGACATGCAACTGAACATACTGGAAGTTATGGCTTTCAGCAGACTCTAGTGTGGAAGTAGACATCCAGCAGCAATAAGGAAAAACCCTTGTCACAGAGTGGGCACAACCACAACCACAAAATGGCCCAGGAGAGCTCAAACAAGCATAACTAACCAAAACCAATTTTTGGCAGACAAGGATAAATGAACAAGCTAGCTAGCATCCTGAAGCAGCCTCCACCCACAATGAAGACCATCAAACTAAGACCATTCCAGCAATAAGATGAAGTAGCAAGCTAACGAATCTAAGTAGCTGTAATTTGCACACCCAACAGTAGGAGAACGTGTAGAGGGGGAAAGATGCCTAAGTAATAGTGACATCAATCACCAATCTAAGGAGCAGCCTCAATTCACCAACAACCAATTCAACATAGCAGGAATGATGTAACATCCCCCATTTCTGGGATAAAACAACAATCTCATGTCAATAGAAAAACAGAGTAGTTAAATTTTTTATATATATACAAATTCATGGTCTTTATATTAACATCTACCAGAATTTCGACGGAGTCCCCCCTATGCCAGAAGGTCCCAAGACATGTAACCTGTTTGCACTTCTAACAGTTCGCATCTCGTAACTTAATTCCCGACCCAATTATCCTGGGTTTCAATTCCACAATTATACTCACACCTATCAACCATAATATTTATGATATGCATTATATAACAAAAATATCATTATGGATGGATAATTTAAATAAATATAATTACATAAACATGAAATATGGTTATATAAACTACAACGTTAAATTCATCCAATCAAGTTTAAACATTTATTATACAAATTAAATTATACAAACATTTTCATGTTTACAAAATACAAGGGTATACTCCCTAGAACCTAGATTTCAAGAAGGGAACACAAGCTAGGATTTACTCCTGTCGTGCATGCAATGATCCTGAAACAAAATACATATAATTGCAAGGTGAATATCACAATAAAAATAACAATATGAATATCTAATAATTTCAACAGGGTAACATGCATTCATAATTCATTTACTTCTCCCTTCTAGTTTTTTTTTTTTGTTAAAATCTCTTCCTTATTCAAACTTTTAATAACCGTTCCCTCTGCCACTATCAACCTTTATTCCAGACCTTATAAGATCAACGTGATTACTTTTGCTTATCACATTACTGATACCAATTTCACTGGTATCGTCATCACCACTGATGTAACCATATTATTCGATAGTTTCACCCACATCTACCTAGTGTTTTGCCTATGTTTTATATATATAATGCCTTGATATTCTTCGTTTTATGTTTTGAAGGCACTTTTGGATGGAAGATGCAAAAAGGAGTAAATTGGAGGTAATTGGCAGATTTGATGTTCAGTCGATGTTTTGTGCAGAGCGTGAGTTCTAGAGATCAAAATGAAGTGATTCCAGTGGCACTAAAAAGCTAACATCCATACCTTTCTGGAAATGCAATGCAAGAAAAATAAAAAGAGAAAGATCATGGAAATCACATCCTGCAAAGTCAAATCTTGCATTCTGCCAGTGTTGACCTTTGGCCATTAAAAATTTAATATCTGGAGCTACAGAAGTCCAATTGATGCAAACTCAATTTTCGTAGATTCCTAATTCAAAGACCTATCCACGCTCCAAATTTCAGCCAAAAACAATGTCATATAAGGGAGATATGAGTTTTCAAAGATGACAACTGAATTCTACCAGCAAACAGGTTTCGTGAAGAAACAAGTCCAAATTACATTCCGAAGCATCTAAACCGACATCCAAGTTTTTATATCAGCAATTTAGCTCCTCTAAGTCAGAGCTTGAAGCTTTCATGCAAGGCTATTTCTCCTTTTAGGAAAAATAGTTATTGAAGTACTTAAATGTAAACTGACAACTCAAGGAAGGACTATTTTGTAAAATAGAGACTAGGGTTTCTTAGCATATAAAAAGAAAGAGAGAAGGAGGCAGCAGCCAGCAGAAAAGAGGGAGAGCAGAAGGAGGCAGTAGCCAGCAGAGAATAAACACAAATTCTCTCCTCTACAAACCTAAAAATCATGCTCTTTTCATTCTTTAGAAGTAGTTGTTCAATAGTTATGCAAGGCTAAGCTCTTTTCTTGGTTGCAAGGACATAACAAACCTTCGGATTTCAAGAACCGTGAGATTTATTCTTCCTTTTATTTTCAGTTTATGTTATGAATAAGTATGATTGTTTTCCTATGCATATTTCCTATGATTGTTGTTGATGATTGCTAGAGCGGACTCTAAGTTATTGTTGTGAACAATCTATTGCTAAGTTTAATATCAAAACCGGAGTTGTGATATATGAACTTGTGAAGCAACTAAGCTTGATAATTGTGGCGGAACTACGTTATTGAACTTAGGGAGAACATTTGAACAAAGTGACATAAGCTGCGGACAGCTTGTAAGTTAATCTTGATGAAATTATCTAGTTCTTAAAGCTACCATTAAATTGAATCATTAGTACGGACACTTTGATTGTTTGTTGGTTAGGATTAGTTATACGGCGGATCCATTAATTAATCAACGTTAAGAAAAGATAAAATTTCAGAACATAAACTACAATTTTCGTTTCAAGGATCGGTTCTAATTTCCGTTGGTGGATGTGTGCTTGCGACCAAGGTTTGTTTTCTTGATAAGTTTCGGTTTTAATTAATTTTGTTTGCTAGTTTAATTGCTGCCATAGTTTAGATAATCACAAACCAAATCCCCCCAATTACATAACGTACAACATAAAAATCTGACTTGAAACTTCCTCGTGGGATCGACCCCTTGCTTGCTCTATACTATCCTGTGTGTTGTATTTGAAGCTAGGGTAATTAATTTGTGCGACCGCGACATCGCAACAACCACTCCATAAAAGTCGATATAAGGTGATCCCTTTACCCGGGATCCTAACATACACTAAATGTATGCTGGCCAATACATGGTGATCCCCTTACCAGGGATCCTAACATACACTTAATGTATGTTAGCCAATACGTGGAGATCCCCTTACCCAGAATCCTAACATATACTAAATGTATGCTAGTCCATTCATGACGATCCTCTTACCCGGGATCCTAACATACACTAAATGTATGCTAGCCGATACAGGGAGATCCCCTTACCTGGGATCCTAACATACACTCAATGTATGCTAGACAATACATGGTGATCCCCTTACCCGGGATCCTAACATACACTAAATGTATGCTAGTCCATTCATGACAATCCCCTTACCCGGGATCCTAACATACACTAAATGTATGCTAGCTAATACAGGGTGATCCCCTTACCCGGGATCCTAACATACACTCAATGTATGCTAGACAATACATGGTGATCCCCTTACCCGGGATCCTAACATACACTCAATGTATGCTAGTTTATGCCTCAAATCACACTTCTCATATTTCCTTTGTTAGTGAGAATTTCATCACTTGGCAATTCACATAACAACTTTTCACCTTGAATCCACATACATTCAGTAATTCACATTTCACATCAAAAATATATTAAATCATGGAATTTAACTAGAAAGCATAGGTGTGAATCACCTACCTGCAATAGAAGCTCTACTCGTGCTCCCCTGCTTTGTTCTTTTGCACTACGCCCGTGGTCCCTCCCGTGCGAATCAAGGCTTCAATCCCTCCTTTTCTTTCTAATGACAAACCTCCCCCTCCTCTCTCTCTTCTTGTTCTATTTTTTCTTGTTAATCCCTTTCCCACCTGGGTTTATTTTACCTATAACCCTCAATCTGGGATGGGTTCTTGAAATTTTGGTGTTTCTCTCTTGATTTGTAAAAATAGATATAAAAACTCCCTCTTTTCTTTCTTTACGTAGCTATAGATCTATTTTTGGTGAGAATAGGAGTATTTATGCTCTATAATTATTCTTATTTGCATTTAGGCCCCATTTTCTTTAAATGTATTCGTTTTTGCCCCCACATCTTTTTAGTTTAGTTTATTTTCTTTAATTTAATCCAGCCTTGGTTTTTCTCGGGATTTACAAATGAGCTATCAAAACATAAACCCAACAAGGGAACAAGAGTCCACTCAACAACAAACCTCCCAAATATGAGATCATGCAGGGAAGTACTAAGACTAATCAGCCAACAGCCACCACCCAATAGAGAAGACCATCAAACCAAGTCACTCCTACAATATAATAAACTAGAAAGCTAACGACAGCTACAACCTGCACACTTAATAATAGGGAAACATGCAGGGGAGGAGAGACCCCTGAGTAACAGGGACGTCAATCACAAACTAAGGAGCAGTTGCAATACACCGACAACCACTTCAACACAGCAGGCATGAATAAAAGACATGAACTCAACAAGGAAAACCCAAAGGCAACCTTGATAGGAGAACCTCAACAGCACACAAACCAACCTTGCATTAAGCTAGAAGCAACAAGCTAGAGAAGAAAGTCAAGGACCACAACAACTCTAGCAAACGAAAAGTATCCTGCAAGAGACATGATAAACTGCAATAACAACACAACATCAAAGAGAAGCTTGATAGCACAGTCAGCTATGGACACCAAGCTATCCAAACTTATCATCAGCCTATAATGAAGGCACAACACCATAATCACTCCAAGAGCCCAAAAACCCAACCAACAGAAAAGGAAATAGAAAGAGAGCAATTTATGTCCGATAATTTAACTAAGCAAACTCCTTGGCACCAATATACAAACACAACTGTCTGCAAAAGCAAGCTTTGTGAGACAGAAAACAACCACATTAAACAACTCTACAATAAGCAATAACACCAAGTAACCAGACTACATGAAGTAAAAGCCTCATGTTAGTTCAGAGGCAATAAAGCCTCTGATATACCAACAGGAAATCATAGATGGTAGGAGACCTACCCCTTTCCAAAGCTCCAACACAAAACTCCATAAGCTTAAGCCAATAACCAAAGTAGCAAGGGATAACAAACCAGGCATTCCAAATCCTGAAACCAAGATTGGAGGACTAAGAATGAGTGACAACACCAGAGGATAAGAAGCCCTCACTAGGGCGAACACTGGACATGTCCATGTCTGAACAAAGGTTCTATACATAAACAGCAAATAAATAATTGACCCCAAAACTGGAAGTAGTGAACAGTACCATACTTGAGCTAGAAAGACATCCATGAGCACCATTAATTGGGTCATTAGTTTGTGGATGAACGACAGAGGTGACCCCAACAACATCAGGGGAAATATGCACTCTCGCACTAGATGAAGAGACCCAATTGATACAAGCAAAGTTCAATTCCATGCTAGAGAGGGACGAACCACTAGCAAGATCAACCTCTAAGAAGGTGGAGCCGACTAGGCTAGCTCAAAAATCCTCCACCAGAATATACTTTGTAGAAGGAGACGCACTCTTAGCCCTAAATCTATCAGAGGTATCCTCAGCAAAAAAACCCTTTAGCTAAGGTTTTGGGGTTTGGATACTTGATATCTGAGGGAGACAAGAAAAAAGGGGTGTGATGTGCAAAAAACACACCCAAGACCAAAATCATGTTTTGGTAAAAGTTAATCGAAGGCTTATCTTGGAATGGTTGTTTAAACTGAGAGAAGAAAGACAAAAAGTTCTGAATCTCGATGGCTATAAGGCCAGAACCAAGGGAAGAGACCCAAAATAGGAACTCAGGAGCTGCAGAACGCCTATACGAGGAGAAAGAAGGAGAGCATCTCTCTCTAAATTCTCTCTCTAGCTACAGGCGCTCAATTGTTAGTGTTCTTAATGGTTCATAAGATGCATCATGCTAATAGTTCATAAAATGCTCAAAAAGTACTTTCATGTAAAAAATTTAAACAGTTATTTAGATAATTATGCGTATGCATGAAGTTCAAATTAAAAGTATTGCATACAGCCATAACATAGAAGTTCCTATACTTATCCCAAATATTATAGACCATTAAAATCAATTTAAAATCAATAACAACAAGAATAGACAAATAACAGCATCAGCGGCACCATAATTCATGTATCTCCCCCTTGATTTGGCACTAATCAAGGTTTTCATCATCAACATTTCCCACAACCATATGATGAATTTGATCAACATCCAACCTTAATTGTACAAGCCTGTCGTTAACTTGCACCACATCATGTTGGATATTATAAAGCAATTTGTCAACTTTTTTTGTAAATCCCGAGAAAAAAAAAGGTTGGATTAAATTAAAGAAAATAAAATAAACTAAAAAGAAGTGGGGGCAAGAACGAATACACTTAAATAAAGTGGGGCCTAAATGCAAATAAGAATAATTATAGAGCATAAATACTCCTATTCTCACCAAAAACAGATCAGCAGCTACATAAAGAAAGAAAATAGGGAGTTTTTATATCTATTTTTTTTACAAATCAAGAGAGAAACACCAAAATTTCAAGAACCCATCCCAGATTGAGGGTTATAGGTAAAATAAACCCTGGTGAGAAAGGGATTAACAAGAAAAAATTGAACAAGAAGAGAAGAAGGGAGGGTCGACTGTCATTAGAAAGAAAAGGAGGGATCGAAGCCTTGATTCGCACCAGGTAAGATATTATAAACCTGGTCTTATGAGTCATTTCAAGTCGATTATAAATTGATGCCTGGATGTAAATTTATATTGAGTTCTTAGACTTGAATAGAAAAAAAAAAGGAAGTAAGAGTTGTTAAAGTAAAGAACTTCGTGTGTTGTGTGTAAATGGAAAGGTGATGAATCTGGACAGTTTCGTCTCTTGACCTTCAAAGAGATTTTGTGTAGGAGAATGAAGGAATTAGGATCAAGTTCCCCATAGAAATTTTAGTTTTGGATGTTTACTAATTAATGAAATTGGTCTTGCTCAATTTGGAGTCATAGAACTCCAGTTATGGGTCACCAACCGAGACTGGGTCATAACAGACCCTATAGGGTAGTAGGTCTGGTTCATTGATGAGCAATTTTGACTATCTCAGAGGTCAGACAAGAATGTCAAAAACGAGACAAGAATAGTTGGGCAAAGAATAACCAAGTGTTTGTTAATGAGCGATTTTGACTATCTTAGAGGCAGAACTGGGTTCTTCTCAAAACATAGAACTTGTAGCCTCATGTCTTACCTTTCCAACGCCATAAATTTCGCTTGAATCAGAGTTTTATAACTCCAGATATAGTTAAAAATCTGAGGAGAGGTCGAGGCATACGATTCAAAAACGAGACAGTAACAATTGAACAGTGATAGTCCAAATATAAAGGAATGATAACTAGGATTGGACAAAGAATGACAGTAATAATGAGTGAAATGAGAAAAACATAAAGTACTAAGAAATGACTGAAAGAAAGACTTATTGGTTGTTGATATGGTTATTATAAAACATATCCTTGAGTGAGGAAAATTTATGAGATAAACCTGTGATTCGCAGGAGGGACCACGCAGGCGTGGTGTAACGGAGAGTGAGGGGAGCACGAGTAGAGCTTCTATTGCAGGTAGGTGATTCACACCTATGCTTTCTAGTTAAATTCCATGATTTAATATATTTTTGATGTGAAATGTGAATTACTGAATGTATGTGTATTCAAGGTGAAAAGTTGTTATGTGAATTGCCAAGTGATGAAATTATCACTGACAAAGGAAATATGAGAAGTGTGATTTGAGGCATAAACTAGCATACATTGAGTGTACGTTAGGATCCCGGGTATGGGGATCACCATGTATTGTCTAGCATACATTGAGTGTATGTTAGGATCCTGGGTAAGGGGATCACCCTGTATTGGCTAGCATACATTTAGTGTATGTTAGGATCCCGGGTAAGGGGATCGTCACGAATGGACTAGCATACATTTAGTGTATGTTAGGATTCTGGGTAAGGGGATCTCCACGTATTGGCTAATGACACAATCAAAGAGTTGATGTCTTATCCCAAGTGCAGGAGTGTCACAGTAATAAATAACCCGGCAAGACCGGGGTCGAACCACAAAGAGGTTAATTGTATAAATTATAATTAATAAAACAACAACAACAACAACAGTAATAATAACAGTAATAGTAATAGTAATAGTAATAGTAATAGTAATAGTAATAGTAATAGTAATAGTAATAATAATAGTAGTAGTAGTAGTAGTACTAATAATAATAAAGAAGAAGAGGAAGAAATTAATGAGAACTTTGAGATGGAAGATTAATGTAAAGATTAAACAATGATAAAAACAAATGTCAAGGTTAGAGGGTTCACTAATAGTATTAGAGATAAGTAAAGTATAAACTCTTTATAAATTATCAACATAATCATATTAATCATCTTATTTACGTAACACCATACTTATAAATTTTATCAAGCATTCATGATGCTAACTTATGTTGACAACAAATCAAGTTCCTCTCATAATAACGATGTCGGCCAAAAACTATGAAGGATCAAGTATTTGATGTACCAAGTGTTATACAACACAAATCTAGATTAACCATTTAACAAGCAAGGTATTAAGGATTAATAAGATAAAAATGATAAGACATGTTAATAGCAAACTTGTTTAGGATTTAAGCATTGAAGTCCATGTTGAGTTCATATTATACTTATTCTAACACCATTAGTGAAACCTTGTCACCTTGATATAATTAACTTAGCTAGACATAATAAAGAAGAAGAACATAAATAAACAAGATAAGAACATAAACATGATATAAGTTAACTAAGTATAGTAAAGGAAATGAAAAGCATGAACAAGAGATTAATGAAAATAAAACTTAAGCATTACAACAATAAAGAGAGAGCAAGAACATGATCTTGATCTTAGAACCAAGCTTCCTAAATGAATGGCAAATGCCTCCTTTTATAGGCTAAAATTCAGAACTATTCATTTGGTAATTGATTATTGATGTAGTGGCCAACTATTGATTTAGTGGACTTGGTGGACAGCAGCACTCAAGCACTTTGGCTGGATGAAATGACATTGCTCCATTCAGAATTTGGCAAAGTGTTCCCATGAAAGTTGTTGGAAATCATATTACTTCCACTTATCATGGATCAATTACAGTTTTTAACCAACAAGTTTGATAGTTTTATAAGAAGGTGAGATCAAAAGGCTAAAAATGTAACATCCCCCATTTCTGGGATAAAACAACAATCTCATGTCAATAAAAAAAACAGAATAGTTAAATTTTTTAATTGTATATACGTATTCATGGTCTTCGTATTAACATCTACCAGAATTTCGACGGAGTCCCCCCTATATCGGAAGGTCCCAAGTTACCGACATGTAACCTGTTTACACTTCTAACAGTTCGCATCTCATAACTTAATTCCCAACCCAATCATCCTGGGTTTCAATTCCACAATTATACTCACACCTATCAACCATAATATTTATGATATGTATTATATAACAAAAATATCATTATGGATGGATAATTTAATAAATATAGATACATAGACATGAAATATGAATATATAAACTACAACGTTAAATTCATCCAATCAAGTTTAAACATTTATTATACAAATTAAGTTATACAAGCACTTCATGTTTACAAAATACAAGGGTATACTCCCTATAACCTAGATTTCAAAAAGGGAACAGAAGCTTGGATCTACTCTTGTGGTGCATGCGATGATCCTGAAACAAAATACATATAATTGCAAGGTGAATATCACAATAAATATAACAATATGAATATCTAATAATTTCAACAGGGTAACATGCCTTCATATTTCATTTACTTCTCCCTTCTAGTTTTTTTTTTTTATTAAAATCTCTTCCTTATTCAAACTATTAATAACCGTTCCCTCTGCCACTATCAACCTTCATTCCAGACCTTATAAGATTAACGTGATTACTTTTGCTTATCACATTACCGATACCAATTTCACTGGTATCCTCATCACCACCCCATAGGAGTCGATATAAGGCGATCACTTTACCCGAGATCCTAACATACACTAAATGTATGCTGGCCAATACATGGTGATCCCTTTACCCGGGATCCTAACATACACTGAATGTATGTTAGCCAATACGTGGAGATCCCCTTACCCGGGATCCTAACATACACTAAATGTATGCTAGTCCATTCGTGACGATCCCCTTACCCGGGATCCTAACATACACTAAATGTATGCTAGCCAATACAGGGTGATCCCCTTACCCGGGATCCTAACATACACTCAATGTATGCTAGACAATACATGGTGATCCCCTTACTCGGGATCCTAACGTACACTCAATGTATGCTAGTTTATGCCTCAAATCACACTTCTCATATTTCCTTTGTCAGTGATAATTTCATCACTTGGCAATTCACATAACAACTTTTCACCTTGAATACACATACATTCAGTAATTCACATTTCACATCAAAAATATATTAAATCATGGAATTTAACTAGAAAGCATAGGTGTGAATCACCTACCTGCAATAGAAGCTCTACTCGTGCTCCCCTGCTGCTGCTGTTGCACCACCTCTGTGGTCCCTCCTGTAAATCACAGGTTTATCTCATAAATTTTCCTCACTCAAGGATATGTTTTATAATAATCATATCAACAACCAATAAGTCTTTCTTTCAGTCATTTCTTAGTACTTTATGTTTTTCTCATTTCACTCATTATTACTGTCGTTCTTTGTCCAATCCTATTTATCATTCCTTTATATTTGGACTATCACTGTTCAACTGTTACTGTCTCGTTTTTGAACTGTTACTGTCTGACCTCTCCTCAGATTTTTAACTATATCTGGAGTTATAGAACTCTGATTCAAGCGAAATTTATGGCGTTGGAAAGGTAAGACATGAGGCTACAAGTTCTATGTTTTGAGAAGAACCCAGTTCTGCCTCTAGGATAGTCAAAATCTCTCATTAACAAACACTTGGACTGTTACTGTCCAACTGTTACTGTCTCGTTTTTGAACTGTTACTGTCTGACCTCTCCTCAGATTTTTAACTATATCTAGAGTTATAGAACTCTGATTCAAGCTCAATTTATGGCGTTGGAAAGGTAAGACATGAGGCTACAAGTTCTATGTTTTGAGAAGAACCCAGTTCTGCCTCTAAAATAGTCAAAATCGCTCATTAACAAACACTTGGACTGTTACTGTCCAACTGTTACTGTCTCAGTTTTTGAATTCATATCGTCCGACCTCTCCTCAGATTTTTAACTATATCTGGAGTTATAGAACTCCGATTCAAGCGAAATTTATGGCATTGGAAAAGTAAGACATGAGGTTACAAGTTCTATGTTTTGAGAAGAACCCAATTCTGCTTCTAAGATTGTCAAAATAGCTCATTAACAAACACTTGAACTGTTACTGTCCATTTTTAAACTGTTACTGTCTTATTTTTGAACCGTTACTGTCTAGACATTGAACCTAGACATTGAACTATTATTGTCTTGTTTTTGAACCGTTACTGTCTAGACATTGAACTATTATTGTCTAGACATTGAACTGTTACTGTCTTGTTTTTGAACTGTTACTGTCTGACCTCTCCTCATATTTTTAACTATATCTGGAGTTATAGAACTCCAATTCAAGTGAGATTTATGGAATTGGAAAGGTAAGACATGATGCTACAAGTCCTATGTTTTGAGGAGAACCCAGTTCTGCCTCTAAGATAGTCAAAATTGTTCATCAATGAACCAGACCTACTACCCTATAGGGTCTGTCATGACCCAGTCTCGGTTGGTGACCCATAACTGGAGTTCTATGACTCCAAATTGAGCAAGACCAATTTCATTAGTTAGTAAACATCCAAAACTACAATTTCTATGGAGAACTTGATCTTAATTCCTTCATTCTCCTACACAAAATCTCTTTGAAGGTCAAGAGACGAAACTGTCCAGATTCATCACCTTTCCATTTATACACAACACACGAAGTTCTTTACTTTAACAACTCTTACTTCCTTTTTTTTTTTCAATTCAAGTCTAAGAACTCAATATAAATTTACATCCAGGCATCAATTCATAATCGACATGAAATGACTCATAAGACCAGGTTTATAATATCTTACCTGGTGCGAATCAAGGCTTCGATCCCTCCTTTTCTTTCTAATGACAGCCGACCCTCCCTTCTTCTCTTCTTGTTCAATTTTTTCTTGTTAATCCCTTTCCCACCAGGGTTTATTTTACCTATAACCCTAAATCTGGGATGGGTTCTTGAAATTTTGGTGTTTCTCTCTTGATTTGTAAAAAAATAGATATAAAAACTCCCTCTTTTCTTTCTTTACGTAGCTGCAGATCTGTTTTTGGTGAGAATAGGAGTATTTATGCTCTATAATTATTCTTATTTGCATTTGGGCCCCATTTTCTTTAAGTGTATTCGTTCTTGCCCCCACTTCTTTTTAGTTTAGTTTATTTTCTTTAATTTAATCTAGCCTTGGTTTTTTTTTCTCAGGAATTACAATCTCCCCTCTTAATAAAAATTTCATCCTCGAAATTCAAGTTACGTATCTATGTCGGAGAATAAATGCGGAAACTTTTCCTTCATCTCGGATTCTCTTTCCCATGTTTCTTATTCTATTCGAGAGCTTCTCCACAATACTCTCACCAAGGGAACTCTTTTATTCCTCAACAATTTCTCATCTCGATCTAGGATCTTGACGGGCTTAGTTTTCATGGTTAGATCCCCTTTTATCTTCATAGGAACTTGTGGCAATACCCGTGAGGGGTCTATCTTGGCCTTTCGCAGCAATGATATATGGAACACATTGTGAATCTTATCCAAATATACATGCAATTCTAATCGATATGCAACTGGCCCGATTCTTTCTTTAATCTCAAAAGGGCCAATATATCTCGGGGCTAATTTCCCTTTTACTCCAAATCGAATGATGCCTTTCCAAGGAGCCACCTTTAAAAATACTTTATCCCTTACTTGGAATTCCAACGGCCTTCTTCGGCGATCTGCGTAACTTTTTTGTCTATTCTGGGCTTCCTTCATTCTCTTTTTGACCACCCTCACCTTGTCAGTTGTCAGTTGTACCATCTCAGGTTCGAAAAGCTTCCTTTCTCCTACTTCCTCCCAACAAATTGGGGTACGACATTTCCTCCCATACAATGCTTCATATGGAGCCATACCAATGGTAGTTTGATGGCTATTATTATAAGTAAACTCCACCAATGGCAGGAGATCCTCCCAATTCCCTCCAAACTCCAGCACACAGGACCTCAAGAGATCCTCAAAAGTTTTGATGGTCCTTTCAGATTGACCATCCGACTGAGGATGAAATGCCGTGCTCAGGTTCAACTTTGTCCCCATTGCCCTTTGTAAGCTAGGCCACAATCTTGATGTGAACCTTGGATCCCGATCCGATATAATCGAAACCGGCACTCCGTGAAGTCTGATTACTTCATTTACATACAATTTTGCCAGCTTATCCACCAAATCAGTCATCTTCATTGGCAAAAACAAAGCAGATTTTGTTAGTCGATCCACGACCACCCATATGGCATCATTCCCCTTCTTTCCCCTGGGTAATCCCGTCACAAAATCCATAGAAATATCCTTCCATTTCCATTCCAGAATTGATAATGACTGTAATTCCCCTGCAGGTTTCTGGTGTTCTATCTTTACTTGTTGACATATCCCACAATTCGACACAAATTCTGCTATTTCCCTCTTCATATTTGGCCTCCAGTAGTTTTCCTTTAAATCCCTATACATCTTTGTACTCCCAGGATGAGTAGTAAATTGAGATTCATGAACTTCTTTGAATACTTCGTCTTTCAAGATCTTATCCTCAGGCAAATAAATTCGCCTACCCATAGCTATTAGCCCATCGGATAACATTTAAAATGATGTCCCTATACCCTTGTTTACCCTCTCCCTGATCTCTTTTACTTTCCCATCTGCTTGTTGAGCCACCAAGACCCTGTCTCGAAGCACAGATCGGATCTTTAACTGAGCTAACAGTGATCCTTCGGGCCCTACACTTAGCCGCAAGCCCATTTTCTTTAATTCCACTATACTTTCTTGTTCCTTAATCTCCATATCATTCATCACTGTTTTTCCCTTCCTACTCAAAGCGTCGGCTACTACATTGGCCTTACCATGATGGTAGTCAATAACACAATCGTAATCTTTTATTAACTCTACCCATCTTCTCTGCCGCATGTTTAACTCCTTTTGTGACATCAAATACTTCAAATTTTTATGGTCTGTAAAGATTTGAACTTGTGTCCCATATAAACAATGTCTCCATACTCTTAAGGCAAACACCACCGTTGCAAGTTCTAGGTCATGAACCGGGTAATTCACCTCATGCGACTTTAACTGTCTTGATACATAAGCAATCACACGCCTATTTTGCATCAATACACATCCCAGACCCCTTTTTGAGGCATCACTATATACCACAAACCCTTCTGTCCCTGATGGAAGGGCCAACACAGAAGCAGAAATGAGCCTCTCCTTTAGTTCTTGAAAGCTTGTTTCACACTCTTCTGACCAAACAAACCGAACTTCCTTACGGGTCAGCTTAGTTAAAGGTGATGCTATGGTGGAGAATCCTTCAATAAACCTTCGGTAATATCCACCAAGACCCAAGAAACTCCGAATTTCTGTCACGTTGGTAGGCCTTTCCCATTTTAACACGGCCTAAACCTTTTTTGGATCTATAAATATTCCTTCTGTGGATATTACATAGCCTAAAAATACCACTTCCTTGAGCCAGAACTCACACTTTTCCAGCTTTGCATATAATTGATTTTCCCTTAAAGTCTGTAGCACAACCTTTAGATGTTGTTCATGCTCCGAGTGAGAGTTTGAATACACCAAAATATCGTCAATAAATACAACCACATATTGGTCCAGGTAAGGCCGAAACACCCGATTCATCAAGTCCATAAACATGGCCGGAGCATTGGTTAACCCAAAAGGCATCACCGAAAACTCGTAATGCCCATAACGGGTTCAGAAAGCAGTCTTTTGTATGTCTTGTTCCTTGATTCTCAACTGGTGATATCCAGATCTCAGATCTATCTTAGAAAATACCCTAGCACCCTTCAACTGATCAAACAAGTCATCTATTCATGGGAGTGGGTACCTGTTCTTCACCGTCACTTTATTCAATTGACGATAATCAATACACAAACGAAGGGTGCCATCCTTCTTCTTTACAAACAATACCGGAGCTCCCCAGGGTGAGTTACTAGGCCGGATGAAGCCTTTATCTAACAATTCCTTAAGCTGGACCTTCAGTTCCGCCAATTTCATAGGTGCCATCCTATAACGAGACTGGGCTATAGGAGAAACTCCTAGAATAGTTTCTTTGGAAACTTTAATTTCTCTAACTGGAGGTAATCCAGGCAACTATTCTGGGAATACATCTTGAAACTCCCTCACAAAAGGAATACTAGCCAAATCTATGCTACCCTTTTCCAGCTCTATTAAATGGGCTAACCAAGCAGAACAACCTTTCCTCAGTAATTTTCTAGCCACCAAGACTGAGATTACATAACTTGGAATTACTTTTCTTTCCCCTTTAAACACTACTCTTTTATCACTTATTCCTTGGATTGTCACCGTCTTGGTGAAACAATCCACTTGTGCCTTACGTTTACTTAACCAATCCATGATCAGAATCACTTCAAAATCATATAAGTCCAACGGCATAAGATCTGCCCTCAATTCTAATCCTCCTATGATTTGTAAAAAAATAGATATAAAAATTCCCTCTTTTCTTTCTTTACGTAGCTGCAGATCTGTTTTTTGTGAGAATAGGAGTATTTATGCTCTATAATTTTTCTTATTTGCATTTAGGCCCCATTTTCTTTAAGTGTATTCGTTCTTGCCCCCACTTCTTTTTAGTTTAGTTTATTTTCTTTAATTTAATCCAGTCTTGTTTTTTTTTCCCCAGGATTTACAAGTACATAGAGAGAGGTTGGGCGACAGTGATGGAGATGTTTATGAAGAAGAAGGAAATCAGGAGCGAGTTCGGCGTCATAGGCGAAACATGCACAGAGGACATACAGATCATGGTACAGGTTATCAACCTCTTGATGAATTGACCAAAAGAATGAAGGTTGACGTTCTAGATTTTCTTGGAAAACTAGAACCCAATGCTTTTAAAGATTGGCTAACAGCTATCGAGGATTACTTTGATTGGTTTGCTATTTCAGAGGATAGAAAGGTTCGTTATGTTCGGACGAAATTAAAAGGCCATGCACGAGCATGGTGGGGGAGTGTAGAGGAACAATTGCGCCGAACACGTAGACCAGCAATTTCTAATTGGGAAGAGATGAAAGAGAGACTGAAAGAAAAATATTTGCCCATTGACTATGAGCAGATGATGTTCGAGGAGATGTTGCAACTCAGACAAGGTTCATTAAGTGTTGATCAATTTACAGATCGCTTCCACGAGTTGACTGTACGTAGTAGGGTTGTGGAAACTGAACAACAATCATTAGCCCGATACCGCACTGGGTTACGCAATGACCTGCGTAAAGAGATGTGGACTGCACGATTAATCAACGTGGAAGAGGCATACCAGTTGGCACTCTGTATTGAGAAACAAGTAGGACCTTCTGTCGGGAGAAAAGTCATGTCCTGGGATTCAAAATCAGAATTTGTCTCAACATCTTCAACCCAAAGGCTCCCACCACTAAGGGATCAAATTAGAAGTGGGGTTAGTGAAGATTATAAAGGAAAAGCCACAGCCTCTAACGAAGGACCACAATGCTATAAATGTAAAGGCTTCGGTCACTATGCTGTTGTATGTCCTACAAGGGATAAGAAATTAGCCTTTATTTGCGAAAAAGAACTATTAGTGGAGGACACTGTTGACGACATAGAGGAGGAAGAAATTGATGGGACTATACTTAGTGACGAAGAACATTTAAGTGCATCCGAATTACCCAGCTGTGTTATCCATCGAATATTAACAGGAACAAGGAAGGAGCTCCAGACTAATCCCGAATGGTTACGCACCAATATTTTTCACACTCGCATGGAGCATAATGGTCGGGCTTTGAATGTCATTATTGATAATGGCAGCGGCATGAATGTGATCTCTGAAGCTGCCATTGAACGCTTGGGGCTGAAAACTGAGAAGCATCCCACCCCTTATCGGATTAGCTGGGTTAATGAGGTCAATTCTGTCCACGTAAAGCAGCGTTGCTTGGTTAAATTTTCATTGGGAAAAAAATATGTTGACGAAGCCTGGTGTGATGTAATTCCTATGACTGTATGCCATATGCTACTAGGGTGTCCGTGGCTCTATGACCAGAGAGTTCTTTATGACGGGTATGCTAATACCTATTCTTTTAATTTCCAAGGTAAGAAATTTGTTTTGGATCCTCTATAGATTTTAGAGTTTGATACAAAAAAGGAGGCTGTCCCAGTCTTAACATTACGACAATTTTCTTGAATTGTCGAAGCGAAAAATATGGTACTATTAATAGTGAACCGTGAAGTGAAGTAGGAGGACAACATTATTCCAACAGATCTTCCAACAGAGTTCTTGACAATGCTGAAAGAATTTCAGAACATCATGCCTGATAAGGTTCCAAATCGACTACCCCCAATGAGGGAAGTACAGCACGCCATTGATCTAATTCCGGGATCAACCCTGCCTAATTTGCTGCATTACCGCATGAGCCCAACAGAGAATGAAGAGCTTAGTCGTCAAATTCAACAATTACTGGACAAGGGTTTCATTCAAGAAAGTCTCAGTCCCTGTGCTGTCCCGGTTTTACTTACACCAAAGGACGGTAGCTGGAGGATGTGCGTCGATAGTCAAGCCATTAATAAGATAACTGTGAAGTACCGGTTTCCTATTCCTCATCTTGATGATATGTTGGATTTATTATGTGGCTCTTCTATTTTCACTAAGATTGACCTCCGGAGCGGTTATCACTAGATTCGCATGCAGGTGGGTGACGAATGGAAGACAGCATTCAAAACAAAAGATGGGCTCTTTAAGTGGCTAGTCATGCCATTCGGACTAACCAACGCACCAAGCACCTTCATGCGCGTAATGACTCAAATTCTCAAACCATTTTTGGGAAAATTCGTTGTTGTTTATTTTGATGACATCTTAATTTTTAGCCGAAGCGTGCAGGAACATTTAAGCCATGTCGAACAGGTTCTGAAGGTCCTAAGAGCTGAACAGCTCTACATTAACAAAGCCAAGTACTCATTTATGAGGCAAAGTGCCAAGTTTCTGGGTTTTATCATCTCTAATCAAAGTGTTGAGGCCGACCCTGCAAAGGTACAAGCTGTACAGCAATGGCCAACTCCCCAGAATCTATCTGAAATTCAGAGCTTTCACGGCTTAGCCACATTTTATCGTCTTTTTATTTGCAATTTCAGCACAATCATGGCCCCAATCACCGAGTGCCTGAAAGAAAAGACATTTGTATGGAGTATGGCAGCTACCAAAGCATTCACTGAAATTAAAAACAAGATGGGACATGCACCAGTGCTCAAGTTACCAGATTTCTCCAAAATTTTTGAAGTAGCTTGTGACGTATCACATGTGGGAATCGGGGGAGTGCTAAGTTAGGAGGGCCATCCCATTGCTTTTTTTAGTGAGAAGCTTAACGACACTCGCCGGCGATACTCGGTATATGACATGGAATTCTACGCTTTAATTCAAACACTCAAGCATTGGCGCCCTTATTTGATCCACAGAGAGTTTATCCTCTTTACAGACCATGACTCCCTGAAACACTTAAATTCCCAAAACAAAATTAATGCACGACATGCTCGTTGGATGGATTATTTACAACAGTTTGATTTTGTTATTAGACATAAAGCAGGGACAGAAAATAAGGTGGCTGACACCTTAAGCAGGAGACCACACCTGTTGCACATGTTTTCAGCCAATGTTGCAGGTTTCGACAGCATGAAAACCGAATATACCAGCGACGAGGACTTTGGTAGTGTATGGAATAATATTTCTAATCAGGGGAACTCAGCTGAGAAGGAGTATGTGTGTTTCAGGGAATTTTTTTATTACAGAGCTCCATGGCAGGGGCCTCGCTGGCCACTTCGGTCATGATAGAACTTTTGCTACTGTCGCTGACCGCTTCTATTGGCCTCGAATGAGGAGGGACGCCCATACTATGGTTGATCGGTGTCGAGTTTGCCAAATAAATAAAGGCATTGAGCAACCTGCAGGGCTTTATACGCCGCTCCCCATCCCAGACAGACCATGGCAGCATCTTAGCATGGATTTTGTCCTTGGTTTCCCAAGAACTTTGCGGCAATATGACTCAATCATGGTGGTAGTTGACCGTTTTTCCAAAATGGCCCATTTCCTCCCCTGCCACAAAAATTACGATGCATCAAGAGTTGCTACCTTATTCCTGCAGGAGGTTATTCGTCTGCATGGTATCCCTGTTTCAATCGTGTCTGACAGGATGTCAAGTTTGTAAGTTATTTTTGGAAAACATTATGGGCAAAACTGGGAACAAAATTGATGTTCTCTAGTGCCTTCCATCCCCAAACGGATGGCCAGACTGAGGTCACCAATAGAAGTTTAGGAAATTTATTGCGTTGCCTAGTCACGGATCATGTGACCAGCTGGGATCTGGTGCTTCCGCACGCTGAATTTGCCTTTAACAACTCTGTTAACCGTTCAACAGGCTGCACCCCATTTGAAGTTGTTTATGGCTTTTGACCCAACACTCCACTTGATGTTATTTCGTTACCATCACCACCCAGGCCAAGCGAGGCTGCGCTGGATTTCTCCAGCTATATGCGAGATGTTCATGAGGAATGCAAACAGCGCCTGACCACCCATACAAATTCTTATGCAGCTGTGGCAAATGCAAAACGCAAGGATCGGCAATTTAATACAGGTGATATGGTTCTAGTTCGTTTGCATCCAGAGCATTTTCCTCCAAGGAGCTTTACTAAGCTACATGCACGCAGGGCAGGCCCTTTGCAGGTCACCAAGAAATTGGGTTCTAATGCATATGTCATTGCTTTACCCTCTGATTTTGGTATTAGTCCCATTTTTAACCAAGGGTGATGTTGAAAACATTACTGCACTACCAGCGCCAACCATAACACCAGTACCACGAGTTCCAGAGATTACAACACCACGAGATGAGATTGCTGCCATTCTTGACCATCAATTTGTTACCACTCGGCGAGGAGGGTATTATAAGTTCTTAATGCAATGGCAGAATCGTCCAAGGTCAGACTGTCCCGCCGCAAGCTTCGAGAGATCAAGCGTTTACATCCACACTGCTCACAGATACACCGGCCAAAACTTGCCAGAGTCAAGTTCTTCAAGGGGACCGGCAGTTGATGCAAATCAAGACACATGACTTCCTACGACTTCAGGATCAAAGCCTCCATCAATATAGGAGTCGCTGCAATTTATTTCTTTCCTGTTATTACTTTTCTAGTTTATTAGTTTCCTAGTTGGATTTGAAATTCTATTCTGTTATTCTTTCCTAGTTTATTATTGTTTCCTAGTTAAAACCGAGACCCGGATTAGTATTTAAAGAGGATAAAAGTAATATGAATGGCAATGAATTTTTTAGCCATCCTACAACCTCTAAGTTGAGCTTTCATTGGAGTGATTCCAATACACATAGAGATTCTGTGCTAGTCCCTACTCTTGATATTCAGCGTGAGGCTGCCCCAAACATATCGTTGGCACCACTGGTTTTCTCTGGTTTCCCTGTTGTAGTGTTGCAATGCCTGTTTGATCTATCAACTGCTTCCATGTTCTGGTAGTAGTGGCTGGTTTTGTTGCTCTATTGTTGCCTTATGCAGGTCTGTTTCCTTATTTTGGTGTAAAGTTGCTAGTCTTAGCTTCTGCATGTGGCCTTGTTGTGCATGGTTCTCTCTGGTTTCCCTGCTGCAGCGTTGTTGATGCTGGTGTAGTGCCTGTCTGATCTATCAACTGTTACCATGTTTTGGTAATAGTTGGTTGGTGTGCCTTTTGGTTTGGATATTAGCCTCCTTTTGACCCTTGTCCTCTGTGGGTGCTTGCTTACTTTCTCTTGGCTGCTGGTTTCGTATATCATAGCTGGTTGAGTTGAGACCCAATCTCCTAGCTATTGAAGTTGAGGCTGGCTTGCGGCTTGGCTGGGCGCTTGATTTGCTGGTGCTTGCCTGTTTTGTTAGGGCGTTGTTCCTGACTGTTTATTATGTCTAGTTGCTGCTTAATGCATTGTTTGGATTGTTAGAGATTTTGCTTGTAACATCCTTATATCCGGGATAAACAACAATCTCATGTTAATTGATAAACAAAGTGATTATATATATATATATATATATATATATGGTATTTGTATTAAAGTCTACCAAAATTTCAATGGGGTTTCCTCTATACCAGGAGGTCCCAAGTTATCGACATACGACCAGTTTACACTTTAATATACCACATCTCTTAACTCAATTTAACCCAATCATCCTGGGTCACAATCCCACAAACATCATCATTCATATCAACCATAATGTTTATGATATACATCGTACAACAATTATCATTATGGATGGATAAAGATATAAACATGCATACATGGAATATAGTTATACAAACTACAAAATTAAATTAATGTATTCAAGTTTAAACATCAATTATACAAATTGAGTTAAATAAAAGTTGTAATATTACCAAATACAAGGGTACACTCTCTAGAACCTAAATTACAAAAAGTGAACCTAAACTAGAATCTACTCCTGTTGTGCATGTGATGATCCTGAAAACAAAATAAATATTATTGAAATATGAATATCACAATAATATAGCAATACAAATATCTAGCAATTTAAAAAGGCAAACATCATTCATATTTTATTCACTTCTCTCTTTTGGTTTTCATTGGGGACTTTTTCTCTTTCAACTACTAAAAACCACTTCCTCTTCCATTATCAACCTCCATTCAAGATCTCATAAAACCACTTATGATTATTTCCGCTTAACACATTACCGATACCAATTTCACTATTATTATTATCCCCTCGTAGGAGTCGATGCAAGGTGATCCTCTTACCCAAGATCCTAACATACACTAAATGTATGCTAGTCAATACATGATTGATCCCCTTACCCGGGATCCTAACGTACACTAAATGTATGCTAGCCAATACACAATTAATCCCCATACTCGGGATCCCAACATACACTAAATGTATGCTAGTCAATATATCTTGATCCCCTTATCCGGGATCCTAACATACACTAAATATATGTTAGTCCAAACATGACGATCCCCTTACTCGAGATCCTAACATACACTAAATGTATGCTAGTTCACTCCCCAAATCACACTTCTCATATTTCTTTTTCAACGATAATTTCATCACTTGGCAATTCACACAATAACTGTTCACCTAGAATACATATTCATTCAAAATACTATCCAAAATATTAGCATCATTACGCAAACTCTTCCTCCTTTCTTCTAATATCCATCGTCAAGTAATTCACATCTCACACCAATAACATATTAAATTATAGAATTTAACTAGAAAGTATAGGTGCGGATCACCTACCTGCAATAGAAGCTCTATTCGTGCTCCCCTGCTACTACTGTTGCACTACGCCTGTGGTCCATCCTGCAAATCACAAGTTTATCTCAAAAATTTTCCTTACTTAAGGATATGTTTTATAATAACCATATCAACAACTAATAAGATGTTCTTTCAATTATTTCTTAATATTTTACGTTTTTCTCATTTCACCCATTAATATTGTCATTCTTTGTTCAACCCCAGTTATCATTTCTTTCTTTCTATTTTGATCATTAATGTCTCATTTTTGAACTGATTACTTCATTGGGGACCTTTTCTCTTTCAACTTCTAAAACCACTTCCTCTTCCATTATCAACCTCCATTCAAGATCTCATAAAACCACTTATGATTATTTCCAGCTTAACACATTACCGATACCAATTTCACTATTATTATTATCCCCTCGTAGGAGTCGATGCAAGGTGATCCTCTTACCCAAGATCCTAACATACACTAAATGTATGCTAGTCAATACATGATTGATCCCCTTACCCGGGATCCTAACATACACTAAATGTATGCTAGCCAATACACAATTGATCCCCATACTCGGGATCCCAACATACACTAAATGTATGCTAGTCAATATATCTTGATCCCTTATCCAGGATCCTAACATACACTAAATATATGTTAGTCCAAACATGACGATCCCCTTACTCGAGATCCTAACATACACTAAATGTATGCTAGTTTACTCCCCAAATCACACTTCTCATATTTCTTTTTCAACGATAATTTCATCACTTGGCAATTCACACAATAACTGTTCACCTAGAATACATATTCATTCAAAATACTATCCAAAATATTAGCATCATTACGCAAACTCTTCCTCCTTTCTTCTAATATCCATCGTCAAGTAATTCACATCTCACACCAATAACATATTAAATTATAGAATTTAACTAGAAAGTATAGGTGCGGATCACCTACCTGCAATAGAAGCTCTATTCGTGCTCCCCTGCTACTACTGTTGCACTACGCCTTGTGGTCCATCCCCGAAATCACAAGTTTATCTCAAAAATTTTCCTTACTTAAGGATATGTTTTATAATAACCATATCAACAACTAATAAGATTTTCTTTCAATTATTTCTTAATATTTTACGTTTTTCTCATTTCACCCATTAATATTGTCATTCTTTGTTCAACCCCAGTTATCATTTCTTTCTTTCTATTTTGACTGTTAATGTCTCATTTTTGAACTGTTACTTCATTGGGGACTTTTTCTCTTTCAACTTCTAAAAACCACTTCCTCTTCCATTATCAACCTCCATTCAAGATCTCATAAAACCACTTATGATTATTTCCGCTTAACACATTACCGATACCAATTTCACTATTATTATTATCCCCTCGTAGGAGTCGATGCAAGGTGATCCTCTTACCCAAGATCCTAACATACACTAAATGTATGCTAGTCAATACATGATTGATCCCCTTACCCGGGATCCTAACATACACTAAATGTATGCTAGCCAATACACAATTGATCCCCATACTCGGGATCCCAACATACACTAAATGTATGCTAGTCAATATATCTTGATCCCCTTATCCGGGATCCTAACATACACTAAATATATGTTAGTCCAAACATGACGATCCCCTTACTCGAGATCCTAACATACACTAAATGTATGCTAGTTCACTCCCCAAATCACACTTCTCATATTTCTTTTTCAACGATAATTTCATCACTTGGCAATTCACACAATAACTGTTCACCTAGAATACATATTCATTCAAAATACTATCCAAAATATTAGCATCATTACGCAAACTCTTCCTCCTTTCTTCTAATATCCATCGTCAAGTAATTCACATCTCACACCAATAACATATTAAATTATAGAATTTAACTAGAAAGTATAGGTGCGGATCACCTACCCGCAATAGAAGCTCTATTCGTGCTCCCCCTGCTACTCTTTGTTGCACTACACCGTGGTCCATCCCCGCAAATCACAAGTTTATCTCAAAAATTTTCCTTACTTAAGGATATGTTTTATAATAACCATATCAACAACTAATAAGATTTTCTTTCAATTATTTCTTAATATTTTACGCTTTTTCTCATTTCACCCATTAATATTGTCATTCTTTGTTCAACCCCGATTATCATTTCTTTCTTTCTATTTTGACTGTTAATGTCTCATTTTTGAACTGTTACTTCATTGGGGACTTTTTCTCTTTCAACTACTAAAAACCACTTCCTCTTCTATTATCAACCTCCATTCAAGATCTCATAAAACCACTTATGATTATTTCCGCTTAACACATTACCGATACCAATTTCACTATTATTATTATCCCCTCGTAGGAGTCGATGCAAGGTGATCCTCTTACCCAAGATCCTAACATACACTAAATGTATGCTAGTCAATACATGATTGATCCCCTTACCCGGGATCCTAACATACACTAAATGTATGCTAGCCAATACACAATTGATCCCCATACTCGGGATCCCAATATACACTAAATGTATGCTAGTCAATATATCTTGATCCCCTTATCCGGGATCCTAACATACACTAAATATATGTTAGTCCAAACATGATGATCCCCTTACTCGAGATCCTAACATACACTAAATGTATGGTAGTTCACTCCCCAAATCACACTTCTCATATTTCTTTTTCAAAGATAATTTCATCACTTGGCAATTCACACAATAACTGTTCACCTAGAATACATATTCATTCAAAATACTATCCAAAATATTAGCATCATTACGCAAACTCTTCCTCCTTTCTTCTAATGTCCATCGTCCAAGTAATTCACATCTCACACCAATAACATATTAAATTATAGAATTTAACTAGAAAGTATAGGTGCGGATCACCTACCTGCAATAGAAGCTTTATTCGTGCTCCCCTGCTACTACTCTTTTGCACTGCACTACGGTGGTCCATCCCGCAAATCCCAAGTTTATCTCAAAAATTTTCCTTACTTAAGGATATGTTTTATAATAACCATATCAACAACTAATAAGACTTTCTTTCAATTATTTCTTAATATTTTACGCTTTTTCTCATTTCACCCATTAATATTGTCATTCTTTGTTCAACCCCAGTTATCATTTCTTTCTTTCTATTTTGACTGTTAATGTCTCATTTTTGAACTGTTACTATCTGACCTTTTCTCAGATAGTTAACTATATCTAGAGTTATAGAACTTCGATTCAAACGAGATTAGCATCGTTGGAAAGCTAAAACATGAGGCTACAAGTTCTATAAATTAAGAAGAACCCAATTCTGCTTTTAAGATAGTCAAAATTGCTCATCAACAAACACTTGGACTGTTACTGTCCAATTGTTACTGTCTCATTTTTGAATTCTATCGCTCGACCTCTCCTCAGATTTTTAACTATATTTGGAGTTATAGAACTCCGATTTAAGCAAGATTTGTTTCGTTAGAAAGCTAAGATATGGGGCTACAAGTTCTATGAATTATGAAGAACCCAGTTCTGCATATAAGATAGTCAAAATTGCTCATTAACAAACAATTGGACTCTTACTGTCTCCTTTTTGAATTGTTACTGTCTGACCTCTCCTCAGCTTTTTAACTATATTTGGAGTTATAGAAATCAGATTGAAGTGAGATTAGTCTCGTTCGAAAGCTAAGACATGAGGCTACAAGTTCAATGAATTAAGAAGAATCCAGTTCTGCCTCTAAGATAGTCAAAATTACTCATCAACAAACACTTGGATTGTTACTGTTTTGTTTTTGAGTTGTTACTGTCTCACCTCTCCTCTGACTTTTAACTATATCTGGAGTTATAGAACTCCGATTTAAGCGAGATTAGTCTCATTGGAAAGCTAAAGACATAAGGCTACAAATTCTATGAATTAATAAAAACCCATTTGTGCCTCTAAGATAGTCAAAATTGATCATCAACAAACACTTGGACTATTACTTAATCATATCGCTTCTTGCTTTTTTGAATCGTCATTCGCTCGACCTCTCGCGGCCTTTTTTAACTATCTCTAGAGTTATAGAACTTCAATTCAATCACGATTAGTCTCGTTGGAAAGCTAAGACATGAGGCTACAAGTTCTATAAATTAATAAAAACCCAATTGTGCCTTTAAGATAGTCAAAATTGCTCATCGACCAACAATTGGACTGTTATTGTCCAACTGTTACTGTCTCGTTTTTGAACTGTTGATGTCTGACCTCTACTCAGCTTTTTAACTATATCTGGAGTTATAAAACTTAGATTGAAGCAAGATTAGTCTCGTTAGAAAGCTAAGACATGAGGCTACAAGTTCTATGAATTAAGAAGAATCCATTACGCCTCTAAGATAGTCAAAATTGCTCATCAACAAACACTTGGACTGTTACTGTCTCGTTTTTGAACTGTTACTGTCTCACCTCTCCTCCGACTTTTAACTATATTTGGAGTTATAGAACTCCAATTCAAGCGAGATTAGTCTC
The DNA here is from genome assembly GCA_015852605.2 of Populus deltoides. Lineage (NCBI taxonomy): Eukaryota > Viridiplantae > Streptophyta > Magnoliopsida > Malpighiales > Salicaceae > Populus > Populus deltoides. The sequence continues at coordinate 9,578,059 of CM027580.2, forward strand.
GTTAGAAAGCTAAGACATGAGCCTACAAGTTCTATAATTAAGAAGAATCTAGTTCTGCCTCTAAAATAGTCAAAATTGCTCATAAAAAAATTAGATTGTTAGTGTCCAATCATATCGTCTCGCTTTTTTAATTGTTATTCTTTGCCTAACCTCTCCTCAGATTTTTAACTATATCTGAAGTTATAGATCTCAGATTCAAGCGAGATTAGTCTTGTTGGAAAGTTAAGACATGAGGCTATAAGTTCTATAAATTAAGAAAAATCCACTTCTACATCTAAGATAGTCAAAATTGCTCATCAATAAACACTTGGACTGTTACTGACTCTTTTTTTGAACTATTACTGTCTGACATCTTCTCAGATTTTTAACTATATCTGGAGTTATAGATCTCAGATTCAAGCAAGATTAGTCTTGTTGGAAAGTTAAGACATGAGGCTACATGTTCTATGATTAAGAAGAACCCATTTCTGCCTCTAAGAAAGTCAAAATAGCTCATCAACAAACACTTGGATTACATTATCCAACCATTCTTCGTCTCGCTTTTGAACTGTTCGCTTTATCGACCTCTACTCACTTTTAACTATATCTGGAGTTATAAAACTTAAATTGAAGCGAGATTAGTCTTGTTTGAAAGCTAAGACATGAGGCTACAAGTTCTATGAATTAAGAAGAATGAAGTTCTGCCTCTAAGATAGTCAAAGTTGTTCATCAACAAACACTTGGATTGTTACTGTCTCGTATTTGAAATGTTACTGTCTCACCTCTCCTCCGACTTTTAACTATATTTGGAGTTATAGAACTCCAATTCAAGCGAGATTAGTCTCGTTAGAAAGCTAAGACATGAGCCTACAAGTTCTATAATCAAGAAGAACCTAGTTCTGCCTCTAAAATAGTTAAAATTGCTCATAAAAAAATTAGATTGTCAGTGTCCAACTGTTACTATCTTGTTTTTTAATTGTTACTGTTTGACCTCTCCTCAGATTTTTAAATATATCTGGATTTATTGAACTACGATTCAAGTGAGATTAATCTCTTTAGAAAGCTAAGACATGAGGCTACAAGTTTTATAAATTAAGAAAAACCCACTTCTGAATCTAAGATAGTTAAATTGCTCATCAATAAACACTTGGACTGTTACTATCCAACTGTTACTGACTCTTTTTTGAACTATTACTGTCTGACCTCTTCTTAGATTTTTAACTATATTTGAGGTTATAGATCTCAGATTCAAGCAAGATTAGTCTTGTTGGAAAGTTAAGACATGAGGCTATATGTTTTATGATTAAGAAGAACCAAATTCTGCCTCTAAGATAGTCAAAATTACTCATCAACAAACACTTGAACTATTACTGTCTAACTATTACATGAGGCTACAAGTTCTATGAATTAAGAAGAACCAAGTTCTGCCTCTATGATAGTCACAATTGCTCATCAACAAACACTTGGACTGTTACTGTCTCGTTTGTGAACTGTTACTCTCTGACCTCTCCTAAGATTTTTAACTATATCTAAATTTATAGAACTCTGATTCAAGCGAGATTAATCTCATTGGAAAGCTAAGACATCAGGCTACAGCTTCTATGCATTAAGAAGAACCCAGTTCTGCCTCTATAATAGTCACAGTTGCTCATCAACAAACACTTGGACTGTTACTGTCCAACTATTACTGTCTTGTTAGTGAACTATTACTGTCTGACCTCTCCTCAGATTTTTAACTATATCTGGAGTTATAGAACTACAATTCAAGTGAGATTAGTATCGTTGGAAAGCTAAGACATGAGGCTACAAATTCTATGAATTAAGAAGAACCCAGTTCTGCCTCTAAGATAGTCAAAATTACTCATCAACAAACACTTGGGACTTTGTCTATCGCTTAATCGTATCGCCTTGTTTTTTAATCATATCGCCCGACTCGCCTCAGATTTTTAACTATATCTAGAGTTATAGATCTCAGATTCAAGCGAGATTAGTCTTGTTGGAAAGTTAAGACATGAGGCTACAAGTTCTATGATTAAGAAGAACCTAGTTCTGCCTTTAAGATAGTAAAAATTGCTCATCAACAAACACTTGGATTGTTCTTGCCCAATCATATCGCTTCTGCTTTTGAATCGTTATCGCCTCTCACCTCTCCTCAGCTTTTTAACTATATCTGGAGTTATTGAACTCCGATTCAAGCCAGATTAGTATAGTTGGAAAGCTAAGACATGAGACTACAAGTTCTAATAATTAATAAAACTCGATTCTTCCTAGAAGATAGTCAAAATTGCTCATCAACAAACACTTGGACTGCTAGCTTCCAACCATATCTGTCTCGTTTTTGAACTGTAACTATCTGACCTCTCCTCAACTTTTAACTATATCTGGAGTTATAGAACTCCGATTCAAGCGAGATTAGTCTAGTTGGAAGCTAAGACAAGAGGGTTCAAGATCTATGTATTAAGAAGAAGCTAGGTCTGCCTCTAAGATAGTCAAAATTGCTCATCAACAAAAACTTGGATTGTTATTGTGTCCTTTTGAACTGTTACTGTTTGACCTATGCTCAGATTTTTAACTATATCTCGAGTTATAGAACTCCGACTAAAGCGAGATTAATCTAATTGGAAAGCTAAAACATGAGGCTACAAGTTCTATGAATTAAGAAGAACCCAATTCTGCCTCTATGATAGTCAAAATTACTCATCAACAAACATTTGACCGACATCTTTGCCCAACTCATTCGCCTCGTTTTTGAACTGTTACTATCTGACATCTCCTTAGATTTTTAACTATATTTGGAGTTATAGAACTCCGATTCAAGCGAGATTAGTCTAGTTGGAAGCTAAGACAAGAGGGTTCAAGATCTATGTATTAAGAAGAAGCTAGGTCTGCCTCTAAGATAGTCAAAATTGCTCATCAACAAACACTTGGATTGTTATTGTCCAATTGTTATTGTGTCCTTTTGAACTGTTACTGTTTGACCTATGCTCAGATTTTTAACTATATCTCAAGTTATAGAACTCCGACTAAAGCGAGATTAATCTAATTGGAAAGCTAAAACATGAGGCTACAAGTTCTATGAATTAAGAAGAACCCAATTCTGCCTCTATGATAGTCAAAATTACTCATTAACAAACATTTGGACTGAGCATCGCCCAATCATATCGCTCTCATTTTTGAATCGCATTACTATCTGACATCTCCTTAGATTTTTAACTATATCTGGAGTTATAGAACTCCGATTCAAGCGAGATTAGTCTAGTTGGAAAGCTAAGACATGAGGCAACAAGTTCTACGAATTAAGAAAAACACAGGTTTACGTCTATGATAGTCAAAATTGCTCATCAACAAACACTTGGACTGTTTTGTCAAACTATTATTGTCTTGTTTTTGAATTGTTCCTGTTTGACCTATCCTTATATTTTTAACTATATATGAAGTTATAGATCTCAAATTGAAATGAGATTAGTCTAGTTGGAAAGCTAAGACATGAGACTACAAGTTCTAATAATTAATAAAACCCGGTTCTGCCTTTAAGATTGTCAAAATTGCTCATCAACAAACACTTGGATCTTGTATCGCCTTTGAATCAACTATCTGTCGACCACTCCTCAGATTTTTAACTATATCCGGAGTTATTAAACTGCGATTCAAGTGAGATTGGTCTCGTTTGAAAGATAAGACATGAGGCTACAAGTTTTATGATTAAAAAGAACCTAGTTTTGCCTTTAAGATAGTAAAAATTATTCATCAACAAACACTTGAACTTTTACTTGTTTAATTGTTATCGCCTCATTTTTGTTTTTGAACTCTTACTGTCTCACCTCTCCTCAGTATTTTAACTATATCTGGAGTTATAGAACTCCGATTCAAGCGAGATTAGTGTCGTTTGAAAGACAAGACATGAGGCTACAAGTTCTATAATTAAGAAGAACCCGGTTCGCTTTTAAGATAGTCAAAATTGCTCATCAACAAACATTTGGACCGTATTGTCCAATGCATCGCTCTCATTTTTGAACTCTTACTGTCTCACCTATCCTCAGCTTTTTAACTATATCTGGAGTTATTGAACTCCGATTCAAGCGAGATTAGGCTAGTTGGAAAGCTAAGACATGAGACTACAAGTTCTATGAATTAAGAAGAACCCAGTTTTGCCTATAAGATAGTAAAAATTGCTCATCAACAAACACTTGGATTGTTACTGAAACCAAGTTATTGTCTCTGCTTTTTTAACTGTTATTGTCTCATTTTTGAACTATTAATGTCTCATTTTTTAACTGTACTATCTGACCTCACCCAACTTTTTAATTATATCTAGAGTTATAGAACTCCGATTCAAGCAAGATTAGTATAGCTTGAAAGCTAAGATATGACGCTACAAGTTCTATGAATTAAGATGAACCCAGTACTGCCTCTATAATAATCAAAATTACTCATCAACAAACACGTGGACTATTACTCGCCTCATTTTTTGAACTGCTACTATCTTAACTCTCCTAAGATTTTTAACTATATCTGGAGTTATAGAACTCCGATTTAAGAGATATTAATCTAGTTGGAAAGCTAAGACATGAGGCTATAATTTTTATGAATTAAGAAGAACCCAGTTCTGCCTCTAAGATAGTTAAAATTGCTCATAAAAAACACTTGGACTATTCTGTCCAACTGTTAGTGTCTTTTTTTGAACTGTTACTGTTTGACATCTTCTAAGATTTTTAACTATATCTGGAGTTATAGATCTCAAATTGAAGCAAGATTAGTCTTGTTAGAAAGTTAAGACATGAGGCTACAAGTTCTATGATTAAGAAGAACCCAATTCTGCCTCTAAGATAGTCAAAATTGCTCATCAACAAACACTTGGACTGTTACTGTCCAACTATTACTGTCTTATTTTTGAAGTGTTACAGTGTGACCTTTCCTCAGATTTTTAACTATATCTAGAGTTATAGAAATAAGATTCAAGGGAGATTAGTGACACGACCAAAAGATTGATGTCTTCTCCCAAGTGCAGGAGTGTCAAAGTAATAAATAACCCAGCAAGACCGGGTCAACCACGGGGAGGTTAATTGTATAAATTATAAGCAACAATAATATAATAATAATAGTAACAACAATAACAATAACAACAACAACAACAACAACAACAACACTAGTAGTAGTAATACTAATAATAGTAATAGTAATAGTAATAGTAATAGTAATAGTAATAGTAATAATACCAATAATACTATTAATAATGATAATAATAAAGATTAAGAAGAAGAAGAAGAAGAAGTTGATGAGAACTTTGAGATGGAAGATTAACGTAAGGATTAAACAATGATAACAACAAATGTCAAGGTTAGAGGATCCACTAATGGTATTTCAAACAAGTATAGTATAAACTCTTATTATTCAATTGGAAACCACACACAAAGGAGGTTCCAATCAGATTATAAATTGTTAACATGATTACATTAATTATCTTATTCGAATAATGCTAATACTTTTAAATGGTTTCATTCATTCATGATTATAACTTATGTTAACAACAAATCAAGTTACTTTCATAGCTTAGGTGTTGGTTATACCATACAGTATGGGCTATGAAAGTGTCAAGTATTTGTTGTACCAAGTATTACACAACATAAATCTAGATTAACCATTTAACAAGCAAAGTAGTAAAAGTGAACAAGATAACAAATATAAAGCATGTTAGTATTCAACATTAAGGTCCATGTTAAGTTTATATTATACTTATTCTTACACCATTAGTGTACCCTTTTCACCTTGACATAATTAACTTAGCTACACATAATGAAAGAAAGAAACATAAATAAACAAGATAAGAAAATAAATGAGAAAGAAGTTAACTAAGTAAAGAAAAGGAAATGAAAGGCATAAACAAGAGATTAATATAAACAAAACTTAAGTATTACAAAAGAGAGAGCAAGAGCATGATCTTGATCTGAACACTAAGATGCATAAATACATGGCAAATGCCTCCTTTTATAGGCCAAAATTCAGAACTATTGATTTGTTGACTAATTGATGAATGGGTGGCCACATCTTGACTTGATGACAATTCTTATCTTCTTGTCTGCCAAAAATATCATAGATAACGTCATAATTTGAACACACTTCAATCGTGAAAGTTCTAGGAAATTGTCTCATCTTTCTAGGGTAAAAGTTTGAGATTATTTAGAATTCTAGAACTCAAGATATGGGCTGAACACTAAACAGTGTCTGGGCTGCAGGACAGATTCGGACTTCTTCATTGTTGCTACAATTTGGACTTGAAAACGGCCTTGTTAAATATTGGGCTCCATATGAAAGTTATCGGCCTATGTCTTACCTTTCCATCCATATAAAGTAGACCTAAATCCGAGATCTACAGCTCTAGATATGACCTGATTACCGAACAATGTTCTAGTTTGGACTGCACTAACGTCTCTTTTCTAAGTTTGGTCATCTCTTTATCCTTTCAATTTCAGTACTTCAACTCATCAATCAATTCTTTCATTTATGTGATAGGCCTGCATTTAAGATGAATACTTACCATAAATTAAAGGTATCTTATATTATTAGATATGTTATTATAAAACATGCTTTAGTTAAGGAGTTATTGATACTTTAAGTGCAAAATGATGATATAAAACCTTGATAAAAATGCACTTTTAAGTACTAATCAATTAGTCTCTGGAAAGCTAAGACATGAGGCTACATGTTCTATGATTAAAAAAGAACGCAGCTTCTGCCTCTAAAATAGTCAAAATTGCTCATAAACAACCACTTGGACTATTATTGTCCAATCATACTTCTCGACCTCTCCTAAGCTTTTTAACTATATCTAGAGTTATAAAACTCCGATTCAAACGAGATTAGTCTAGTTGGAAAGCTAAGACATGAGGCTTCAATTTCTATGAATAAAGAAAACCCAGTTCGCCTCTAAGATAGTCAAAATTGCTCATCAACAAATACGTGGATTGTTACTATCTTACCTCTCCTCAGATTTTTAACTATATCTAGAGTTGTAGAACTTCGATTCAAGCGAGATTAGTCTCGGTGGAAAGCTAAGTGTTGCGATGTCGCGGTCGCACAAATTAATTACCCTAGCTTCAAACAAAACACACAAGATAGTATAGAGCAAGTAAGGGGTCGATCCCACGAGGAAGTTCAAGTCAGATTTTTATGCTAGATGATATGCAATCTTGGGGGGGTTTGGACGTTATCTAGGCTAAAGCAAAAGAAAACAGAAAACTATCAAACGAAATTTAATAAAATCAGAAAATTATCAAGAGAACAAACCTTGGTCACAAGCACACATCCACCTACGTAAATCAGAACTGATCATGGAAACGAAACATTAATTTATATTCTGAATATTTATCTCTTCTTAACATTGGTTAGTTAACGGATCCGCCGTATAACTAACCCTAACCATTAAACAACCACAGTGTCCGCACTAGTAATTTAATTTAATGGCAGCTTTAAGAACTAGATAAGTTGATTAATCAAGAAAACATAATTGTCCGCAGTCTATGTTTGATTTGATTGAATGTTCTCCCTAAGATTAATAATGTAGATCCGCCACAATTATTAAACTCAGTTGCTTCACAAGTTCATATACCACAACTCCGGTTTTGATATCAAACTTAGCAATAGATTGTCTACAATAATAACTTAGAGTCTGACATGACCAAAAGATTGATGTCTTCTCCCAAGTGCAGGAGTGTCGAAGTAATAAATAACCCGGCAAGACCGGGATCGAACCACAGGGAGGTTTATTGTATAAATTATAGTTAACAACAACACAATAACAACAACAACAACAACAATAGTAGTAATAATAATAATAATAATAATAAAGAAGAAGAAGAAGAAGTTGATGATAACTTTGAGTTGCAAGATTAACGTAAGGATTAAACAATGATAACAACAAATGTCAAGGTTAGAGGATCCACTAATGGTACGTCAAACAAGTATAGTATAAACTCTTACTAATCAACTGGAAACCACACACAAAGGAGGTTCCAATCGGATTATAAATTGTTAACATGATTACATTAGTTATCTTATTCGAATAATGCTAATACTTGTAAATGTTGTCAGGCATTCATGATTATAACTTATGTTAACAACAAATCAAGTTCCTTTCATAGCTCGGTGTCGGTTATACCATACGGGATGGGCTATGAAAGTGCCAAGTATTTGTTGTACCAAGTGTTATACAACATAAATCTAGATTAACCATTTCACAAGCAAAGTATTAAAAGTGAACAAGATAACAAATATAAAGCATGTTAGTATCCAACATTAAGGACCATGTTAAGTTTATATTATACTTATTCTTACACCATTAGTGTACCCTTTTCACCTTGACATAATTAACTTAGCAACACATAATGAAAGAAAGAAACATAAATAAACAAGGGAAGGAAATGAAAAGCATAAGCAAGAAATTAATATAAGCAAAACTTAAGCATTACAAAACATAAAGAAAGAGCAAGAGCATGATCTTCATCTGAACACCAAGATGCCTAAATACATGGCAAATGCCTCCTTTTATAGGCCAAAATTCGGAACTATTGATTTGTTGACTAATTGATGAGTGGGTGGCCACATCTTGACTTGGTGACAATCCTTATCTTCTTGTCTGCCAAAAACGTCATTGATGACGTCATAATTTGAACAAACTTCAATCATGAAAGTTCTAGAGAATTGTCTCATCTATCCAGGGTAAAAATTTGAGATCATTTGGACTTCTAGAACTCGAGATATGGGCTGAACACTAAACAGTGTCTGGGCTGCAGGACAGATTCGGACTTCTTTATTGTTGCTGCAATTTGGACTTGAAAACGGCCTTTTTAAATCTTGTGCTTCACATGAAAGTTGTAGGCCTATGTCTTATCTTTCCATCCATATAAAATGGACCTAAATCCAAGATCTACAGCTCCAGATATGACCCGATTACCGAACAGTGTTCCAATTTGGACTGCACCAGCGTCTCTTTTCTAAGTTTGGCCATCTCTTTGTCCTTTCAATTTAAGTACTTCAACTCATCAATCAATTCTTTCATTTATGTGATAGGCCTGCATTTAAGATGAACATTTACCATAAATTAAAGGTATCTTAATATATTAGATACGTTATTATAAAACATGCTTTAGTTAAGGAGTTATTGATACTTCAAGTGCCAAATGATGATATAAAACCTTGATAAAAATGCACTTTTAAGTACTAATCACACCCCTTAACCAGCTTATTACTAGTCCCTAGTAATCAAAGCGTTAAAAAAAACAATTTGCAAAGTCCACAAAGCAAGGCATTCATCATTCAACTTCCATTAATCTATCCGGATAAACAAACTCTCATTAAATTTATATATCCGCTCAATACCTCTTAAACAAAATATTAATAAACCTTCCTTTTTATGTGCTCAATGTATGAAAACATAGATGATGGGGCTTTGATTGGAAGAAAACAATATTCGGTTCTAATTTTTAATTTTAACTTCCTTGGGTTTTGATTATTATCTTTTGTTTTTTGTGTTTTTTTTTTTTTTTCAATATATAGACATATACTTAAAACACAATGCATCTTTAACCCATGTAACGAGCTTTCGGCTAATGACTCCCTGCACCGGTTGGTCTTAGGGCATTAGGTGTTGAGACACCCCTACGAGCTTAGTAACTCGGGTTGCAGATACTGATACGTAGATAGTGCAATGTTTGATTCCCTTAAGCTTTTCTCCTTAACCCATGTAACAAGCTTTGGGCCAATAGCTCCCAAGTCGCTTGACTTTAGGGTATTAGGTGTTAAAACACCCTTCGGGCTTAATTGCTTAGGTTAGGGGGGCTACGAAATAAAACTTATCTACGTTTTTATTATCATCATTTTTTTTTTTTGTTTTTTTTTTTTTGCAAATTATAGACTATCCCTATCCCTTAGTTTTGACCTTTAACAAAATAACATAAATAATGGAATAATCCAATGGGCAACCCACAATCATATCTTAAAGTGTGTGTGTGAAAATGAAGGTTTAAGAATACTTGTTAAATGAGTATATGAGCGTAATCATGAGATAAGAATGCGAGAGTTTGTAAACCCGAATATTTAAAGAAGTATTATAATAGGCCTTGTTATGAATATTGCAAATGACCATTAGAAAATGTTTACTAAGATGCGCTTCCAGAGTCAATAAAATTACTCCTTACTCGCCATCTTAATAATAATGCTTTTGTCAAATGGCTTTAAAAACAAAAACAAGTTAGTTGGTTAGTTTAGTTTTTTTTTTTTTTTTTTTTTATAATGTCAACTACTACCCTCTCCCCCCAACCAAAACGAGACATTGTCCTCAATGTCCTAAGGTAGAAAGATAGAGTATAGAAGACATCACCTGAAACAACGAACACTGACAAACCTGAAACACACTTAAACAAATATAAGAAATAACAAAACAAAATAATATGCTAATAATAAAACTAAAAAAACACAAGGATTCACAAACGAAGGCTCAAATCCAATCTAAGCTTTTTACGGCTTTCTGTAGTTAACCAATTGATGCGACTCATGGAAGGATCAATTACAGGGGAGAAAGATTGTAGTTTGTCGATCAATTGCTCAACAGTAGCAGCAGAGATTATGATTTGTCGTGCCGAAAATGTTAGAAATTCCTGTTCCACAGCTTGATCAAGAAAAGACAATAAATTATCATAAAAACCATTAACATTGAGCAACCCTATAGGTTTATGGTGAATGTGAAGTTGGGCCCAAGAGGAAATACGAAAGATCTCTTCCAATGTGCCCAAAACCACCGGGTAAGGCAATGAAGGCATCAAGATGGTTAAACATTGTATTCATTCGATCAAACATTGTGGAGACCTCGTAGTTCCTCTCCAATTGTTCTTCCAATGATGTCCCCTTTTGTTAAAGCTTCGGGACGACCCCCAAAAACTTGACTACCTCATAAAAACGCAGCTATTGCCCACCCCCCAATTAACCCAAGGCTGCCTCCCCCATACACTAAATGAATCTTTTTCTCAGCTAGTACCTGACCAAGATGATTTGCTGCTTCAAAAAGCTATTTCCTTCCCGGATCGGATCCACCAAAAACACAAATATTTTTTATGTGATAACTTGAGGGTCCCGCCATTTCTACACACTTCTATATCTGTCTAATGTAAGGGTTGAGTAGAAATGAGGGGAAGGAAGAGAAGATTTATAGATGAGGATTTGAAAATGCAATCATATCACTTAGATATAGGCCAGCTGGAGTCTCACACACTCTCTCTCTTTATGTATTTATTTATTTATTTATTTTGAAAAGCATGTGTATGTACAGTAGTTGTGATTGTGGCTCACATCTTCCCTTGGTTTTACGTCCAAGAACGGCTTAAACGCCCTCTATGGGTCGGGGATATGCTTCCCATCCAGTTTTCTTAAAAACTGGCAAACAGGGTCTTTTTTAGTCAGATTCCCAAGACTAAGTCGATCATGTTCTTTATGGAATTGTGGCCATAAATCATGAATAGCACGATGAACATCTCCACTAGGATGCGCCTCAAGGGTTAATAGAAGATTATCTAAAGACCCCTTACTCGGGCCATCCTTAATGAATTGTATTTTGTCTTCACGATTTATAGATACCATTCCTAAAGAACGACATGTTGCATTACAAGTCCATCTAGCACATCGGTGACAGACTTTTCTTCTGTTTTTGCACGACGCTTTGCAAAAGTGCTTTTACCTGCTCCGGCATGTGTGAAATGAAAGAATTAGAGGACTCACCGATAATCCTGACCTTTGCTTCAATCACCAACGAATATCTTCGGAATTCCATGATTCATTAACAACCTCAATCTTGCACACCTAGCACGGTAAATTTTTGTAATCGCATTCTGAGGCAGAGCGGGAAAGTACTTTTTCAATTTTTCAAGAGTGGTGTCCATTTTCAAATGAGAATTAGAGAAGAGATTCAAAGAAGAGAGAAAGAGCCAAGAATTGCACAATGTTTACAAATATCAGTTATTATGGGAAACTGAAAGAACTGATCAAGTCACGAGTACCGTTATCCGCCATTTGACCGGGGTGAGAGAGACTAGCAAAACAAAATTCACACCAAAACAAAACACAAAATAATGTGAGAAAAAGAATCATTCCTTATATACAGGATCACTCAATTCAATAGAGTCATTTTCAACTGAAAAATTGTCAAAGTAAACTTTCAAATGATGTCCATTTACCTTGAAAATATTGCCATTCTTTGGATTCTCGATATCACAGGCCCATATGGATACACATGTTTCACAATAAAAGGACCGCTCCATCTTGATCTTAGCTTTCCAGAAATAAATGGAGTCGAGAATTATAAAGCAAAACTTTTTGACCAACATCAAATGTTTTTCTCAAGATTCTCTTGTCATGAAATTCTTTGATTCTTGCTTTATGAATTTTTGAATTTTCATATGCATCATTTCTTATTTCCTCAAGCTCATTTATTTGTAACTTACGCAACCTGACCGGCATCATCAAGGTTTGAATTGAAAGCTTTAATAGCCCAATAAGCTTTATGTTCAAGTTCCACAGCAAGTGACAAGGTTTTCCATAGACTAGTCTATAAGGTGACATACCTAATGATGTTTTATAAGCGTTCGATAAGCCCAAAGTGCATCATTAAGTCTTAAAGACCGGTCTTTCCTATTAGGGTTCACTGCTTTTCTCCAAGATTTGTTTGATCTCCCTATTAGCAAGCTCTACTTGTCCACTTGTCCGAGGGTGATAAGGGGTGGCAACTTTGTGTGTGATTCCATATTTCTTCATTAAAGACTCAAATGGCTTGTTGCGTAAAATGTGTTCCACCATCACTTATCATGGCTCGAGGGATTCCAAATCGACTCAAAATATTTTCTTTCAAGAACTTTATTACTTGTTTTGTGGTCATTGTTTCGACTTGGAATTGCCTCTATCCATTTTGAAACATAATCTATCCTACTAATATGTACAAAAACCAAATGATGGAGGAAATGGACCCATGAAATCTATACCCCAACAACCAAAGATCTCAATGATAAGAATAGGATTTAAGGGCATCATATGACGCTTTTGAAATAGATCCCAACTTTTGACAATTTTCACAAGTCTTGCACGCATGTGAGTCCTTGAACATGGTGGGCCAAGGAAATCCACTTTGTAGGATTTTTGCAGTGGTCTTTCTTGATGAGAAATGACCCCCACATGCCTCGTAATGACAAAATTTAATGACACTACTTACCTCATTGTCGGGAATGCATCTTCAAATATTTGATCAGACAATATTTGAATAAATAAGGGTCATCCCAATAAAAGTTCTTTACTTCATTCAAGAACTTTCTTTTGTCTTGGGTACTCCAATGAGCCGCAATTGTCCCAAACAAGAAAATTAACAATATTAGCATACCAAGGCATTGTAGAGATGGAAAATAAAGATTCGCCGGAAAGTAGTCATCGATTGGTGTGATGTCGGATCTCGAATTTGTTGTCAATCTTGACAAGTGATCTGCGACAACATTTTCGGTGCCTTTCTTGTCTTTGATCGTGATATCAAATTCTTGAAGTAACAAAATCCACCGAACCAATCTAGCCTTAGAATCTTTCTTAGAAAGAAGATATTTCAATGCTGCATGATCACTAAAAACAATAACAGGTGAGCCAACAAGATAAGACCTGAATTTTTCACATGCAAATACTACTGCAAGTAATTCTTTTTCAGTGGTGGTGTAATTCATTTGAGCACTACTCAAAGTTTTACTTGCATAGTAAATCACATAGGGTTTCTTATCTTTTCTTTGTCCCAAGACAGCACCTACGGCATAATCACTAGCGTCACACATTATTTCAAAAGGTAATGACCAATCAGGAGGTTGAATGACAGGAGCGTATAAGCGAGGTTTTAAGTTTAACAAAGGCTTCTTCACAATGTTCAATCCATTCAAAAATATTATCCTTTGTTAGAAGGTTACTCAAGGGCTTAGATATCACACTAAAATCTTTGATGAACCTTCTATAAAACCCAGCATGTCCTAAGAATGATCTAACATCTTTAACAGATTTTGGTGTTGGCAAGTTAGCAATTAACTCGATTTTAGATTTATCAACCTCAATTCCTTTGGATGAAACAATGTGACCAAGTATAATGCCGCTTTGTTACCATAAAGTGACATTTTTCCCAATTCAATACAAGATTCTTCTCTTCACACCTGCTCAAAACCTTTTCTAAGTTAGTCAAACAATCATCAAATGAATCGCCAAAAACAGAAAAAATCATCCATAAAAATTTCAAGAAAACGCTCAACCATATCACTAAATATACCGAGCATGCATCTTTGAAACGTAGCTGGTGCATTACATAATCCAAAAGGCATCCTTCGATATGCAAAAGTACCAAATGGACATGTGAAAGTAGTCTTCTCTTGATCTTCCAATGCAATTTCAATTTGGTTGTAACACGAATAGCCATCTAGGAAACAATAAAATTCATGACCGCAACTCTTTCTAGAATTTGATCCATAAAAGGTAAAGGGAAATGATCTTTTCTAGTCATTGAATTTAGTTTCCTATAGTCAATGCACATGCGCCAACCAAGAATAGTCCTAGTTGGAATTAACTCATTTTTCTCATTTGTTATCACGGTGACTCCGGACTTCTTGGGTACAACTTGGGTAGGACTTACCCATTTGTCGTCGTAAATAGGATAAATGATTCCATTATCTAGAAGCTTAATGACTTCATTTTTCACTACTTCTTTCATATTAGGATTAAGCCTTCGCTTCATTTATCTAGAGGGTTTAGCATTTTCCTCGAAATAGATCTTATGTGCAAATCAAAGTACTAATGCCTTTTATGTCATCAATGGTCCATCCAATGCATTTTTGTGATTTTTCGAGTTTGTAATAACTTACCTTCTTGATGTGCATTAAGTTTGGAAGAGATTATTACCGAAAAGTTTCATTTTCTCCCAAAAATGAGTATTTGAGATGGAATGGTAATGGCTTCAAATCCGGTTTTGGTGGTTGAACACTTGAAGGTATGGACTCAATTGATCGTGGTGGCAATTCCTCAATTTTCGGTCTCCAACTATTTGCCTTTGATTCTTCCCCGAAAATAAACCATTTGCAAATCTTCGGATTCATTAATCTCAATTTCACTAGAAGTGGTTTGAAATTGGTCATGAACTAATTTTTCAAGAAAGTCCACTTCCCGTAAATCATTATCATCTCCGAGTTGCTTGCAAATGTTGAAAATATTCATCTCCAATGTCATGTTTCCAAAAGATAGCTTCATTAGTCCATTCCTACAATTAATCAATGCATTAGAAGTTGCAAGAAACGGACGTCCCTAAAATAACAGGAAATGAATTACATGCTTCAACAGGTTGTGTATCCAAGACAATAAAATCCACAGGGTAAATGAATTTATCGACTTGTACTAGTACATCTTCAATTATTCCTCTAGGCACTTTTACAGATCTATCGGCAAGTAAAAGAGTTACGTAAGTTGGTTTTAACTCACCTAGATTGAGACTTTGAAAAACCGAATATGGAAGTAAATTCACACTAGCTCCAAGATCAAGTAAAGCTCTTTCAATTTTATGTTCTCCAATAAAGCATGAAATTGTAGGACAACCAGTGGCTTTATATTTCAAAGCATTATTGTTTTGAAGAATAGCACTTACTTGTTCGGCTAAAAAAGGCTTTCTTTTTCACATTCGGCTTTTCTCTTCACAAGGCAATGATCTTTCAAAAATTTAGCGTAAGAAGGAACCCGTTTAATAGCATCCAACAAAGGTATATTGATCCTTACCGCTTGAAAGTTTCAAGGATTTCGAGTTGTGATTGACTTTCCTTTGTTTGGTCATGGCATGAGGAAATGGAAGTGTCGTGGAGAATCGGTCTTTTTCTTTGCAATGATCAGATTCAACCCCTTCCTTACCCTTAGAGATTGACTCATCATCATTCTCACAAGGTTCAAGAATGGGTTTTTCAATAACCTTACCACTGCAAGAGTGATGACCGATTTGGCTTGATCCATGTGCCGGCTTCCCAACTACTTGCATTCGCATTGTATTGCCCCTTTGGATTTTGGCTTTGAGGTTGAGATGGAAACTTACCTTTCTCTTGGAAACTAAGAGCGGTTGTGAACTTTGCAAGAGTATCTTTAAGATCCGGTCATGCTTTGAGCAAGTTGAGTGTTAATTGTCTCTTGCTTTTCCATGAATGCATGCAATGTTTCCTCAAGATTTCTTCTAGGAGGTGGAGCATAAGGAGGTGCATATCCATGAGAATTTTGGAAGTTATGGTGTGCTTGAAACGGTGGTTGTGAAGTTTGTGCATTATTGTTATCACTCTTCCAATTGAAATTTGGGTGATTTCTCCAACCGTGGTTGTATGTTTGCAGTATGGGTTATGATTGGGCCTTTGGAAACTGCTTAATGCATGGGCTTGTTCATGGAGACATTCCCTAAAAAGAGGGCAAAGTTGGACAACATGGGTTGAATGTTCATTGGTTTCACAGATTTGACACACAATGTCTTGAACAGATTTTAGTTGACCACTCTTTTTTAATTCTAATGCCTCGACTTTTTTAGCTAAAGATGCAAACTTGGCTTGGAGGTCATGATCTTCCCTAAGGTTGTACATACCTCCACTAGATGTATGAGGTTGGGTTTTACTTGGTGCCTCATAAGTTCCTCGTAGTGTCCCAATTTTGTGCATTTTCAGCTAGCAAGTCTAGGTATTCCATGGCTTCATTGGGGTCTTTATCCTCAAAAGTTCCATTGCACATTAATTCAACCATTTGCCTATCTCTAGGAGTTAACCCTTCATAAAAATGTGAAACTAATCTCCATGTTTCAAAACCATGATGGGGGCAAGTATTAAGCAAGTCTCGATATCTATCCCAACATTGGTAAAATGTTTCTCCCGGTTTTTGAGAGAAAGTGATTATTTGTCTTTTGAAAGAGTTTGTCCCGTGAGATGGAAAAAACTTCTTTAAAAATTGTTGTTGCATATCATCCCACGCACGAATGGATCCAGGTCTCAAATTTTGTAGCCATGTTTTAGCTTTATCTTTTAATGAAAAAGGAAAAAGCTTTAACCTAATGGTGTTCATGCTACAATTTGAGTCATTATAGGTGTTACTGACCTCCTCAAATTCCCCTTAAATGCAAGTATGGATTTTCTAAATCTAAACCATGAAAAGAAGGTAAAAGTTGAATAATGCCCGACTTAAAATTAAAATGAGATGCATCAGGGGGAAAAACTATACATGAGGGTGCACTTGTTCTCGTGGGATTCATGTGGTCTCTAAGTGTTCTAACCCGAATATTCTCATTATTCTCATTATGAAGCGATTGGTTATCTTCTTCGACCATATTTTCCGAAAATGATGAGGATACTCTACAAAGTCTACCACTTAATGTACGTGACTACACTCTCATGCACGCAGAAGAGAATAAAAGAAAGAAAAGAAAAACAATAGAAAAAGAAACAAAGTTAGATACAAGAAAAGAGAAAAGAGAAAATAAAATAAATACTATAATTTGTACAAGAATTTAACTCAAGAACGGCGCCAAAAACTTGACATGACCAAAAGATTGATGTCTTCTCCCAAGTGCAGGAGTGTCGAGTAATAAATAACCCGGCAAGACCGGGATCGAACCACAGGGAGGTTTATTGTATAAATTATAGTTAACAACAACACAATAACAACAACAACAACAACAATAGTAGTAATAATAATAATAATAATAATAAAGAAGAAGAAGAAGTTGATGATAACTTTGAGTTGCAAGATTAACGTAAGGATTAAACAATGATAACAACAAATGTCAAGGTTAGAGGATCCACTAATGGTACGTCAAACAAGTATAGTATAAACTCTGACTAATCAACCGGAAACCACACAAAAGGAGGTTCCAATCGGATTATAAATTGTTAACATGATTACATTAGTTATCTTATTCGAATAATGCTAATACTTGTAAATGTTGTCAGGCATTCATGATTATAACTTATGTTAACAACAAATCAAGTTCCTTTCATAGCTCAGGTGTCGGTTATACCATACAGGATGGGCTATGAAAGTGCCAAGTATTTGTTGTACCAAGTGTTATACAACATAAATCTAGATTAACCATTTCACAAGCAAAGTATTAAAAGTGAACAAGATAACAAATATAAAGCATGTTAGTATCCAACATTAAGGACCATGTTAAGTTTATATTATACTTATTCTTACACCATTAGTGTACCCTTTTCACCTTGACATAATTAACTTAGCAACACATAATGAAAGAAAGAAACATAAATAAACAAGGGAAGGAAATGAAAAGCATAAGCAAGAAATTAATATAAGCAAAACTTAAGCATTACAAAACATAAAGAAAGAGCAAGAGCATGATCTTCATCTGAACACCAAGATGCCTAAATACATGGCAAATGCCTCCTTTTATAGGCCAAAATTCGGAACTATTGATTTGTTGACTAATTGATGAGTGGGTGGCCACATCTTGACTTGGTGGCAATCCTTATCTTCTTGTCTGCCAAAAACGTCATTGATGACGTCATAATTTGAACAAACTTCAATCATGAAAGTTCTAGAGAATTGTCTCATCTATCCAGGGTAAAAATTTGAGATCATTTGGACTTCTAGAACTCGAGATATGGGCTGAACACTAAACAGTGTCTGGGCTGCAGGACAGATTCGGACTTCTTTATTGTTGCTGCAATTTGGACTTGAAAACGGCCTTTTTAAATCTTGTGCTTCACATGAAAGTTGTAGGCCTATGTCTTATCTTTCCATCCATATAAAATGGACCTAAATCCAAGATCTACAGCTCCAGATATGACCCGATTACCGAACAGTGTTCCAATTTGGACTGCACCAAAGATCTCTTTTCTAAGTTTGGCCATCTCTTTGTCCTTTCAATTTAAGTACTTCAACTCATCAATCAATTCTTTCATTTATGTGATAGGCCTGCATTTAAGATGAACATTTACCATAAATTAAAGGTATCTTAATATATTAGATACGTTATTATAAAACATGCTTTAGTTAAGGAGTTATTGATACTTCAAGTGCCAAATGATGATATAAAACCTTGATAAAAATGCACTTTTAAGTACTAATCAGAGTCCGCTCTAGCAATTAAAATAAACAATCATAGGAAAAATAAGCATAGGAGAACAAACATATTCATCATATAAACCGAAAAGAAAAGGTAAAATAAATCTCACAGTTCTTGAAATCTGATGGTTTCCGTGTCCTTGCAACCAAGAAAAAGTGTTTAGCCTTGCATGTTTGTTGAACAACTAATCAAAAAGAAGGAAGAATGTATAATTTAGGGTTTCTTAGAGGAAGGGGGCGTTTTTCTCTTCTTGGCTGGCTACCCCCCTTCTCTTCTCTCATTTTTTTTATATCTTAGGAAACCCTAGGTCTCTATTTTACAAAATAGTCCTTCATTAAGTAGACTGTTTACATTTAAGTACTTTAATAACTATTTTCCTAAAAAAGGAGAAATAGCCTTCCATGAAATCTTCAAGCTTTGACTTAGAGGAGCTAAATTTCTGAAATAAAAACTTGGATATCAGTTTAGATGCTTCGGAACGTAATTTGGACTCGTTTCTTCACGAAACCGGCTTTGTCGGAAGAATTCAGATGTCATCTTTGAAAACTCATATCTCCCTCATATGACATCAGTTTTGGTTGAAATTTGGAGCGTTTATAGAACATTGAGTCATGAATCCAAAAAAAATTGAGTTTGCATAAATTGGACTTCTGTAGCTCCAGATATTCAAGTTGGAATAGCCGAAGGTCAACACTGGCAGATTGCGAGATTTGACTTTGAAGGCTGCGATTTCCATGCTCTTCCTTATTTTATTTTCTTGCCTTAGATGTCCAGAAAGGTATGGATGTTAGCTTTTTAATGCCACTAGAATCACTTCATTTCAACCTCCAGAGCTCACGCTCTGCACAAAACATCGACTGAAGGTCAAATCTGTCAATTATCTTCAATTTACTCCTTTTTGCATCTTTCATCCAAAAGTGCCTTCAAAACATAAAACAAAGAATATCAAGGCATTTTATATATAAAACATAGGCAAAACACTAGTTAAATGTGGATGAAACTATTGAATAATATGGTTGCATCACTAAGACATGAGGCTACAAGTTCTATGCATTAAGAAGAACCCACTTTAGCTTCTAAGATAGTCAAAATTGCTCATCAACAAACACTTGAACAGTTACTATCCAACTGTTACCGTCTTGTTTTTGAACTGTTACTCTCTTTAAATTTTTAACTATATCTAGAATTATAGAATCGCGATTCAAGCGAGATTAGTCTCGTTGGAAAGCTAAGACATGAGGCTACATGTTCTATGATTAAGAAGAACCAAGTTCTGCCTTTAACATAGTTAAAATTGCTCATCAACAAACACTTGAACTGTTGCTGTCCAACTATTACTATCTCGTTTTTGAACTGTTACTGTGTGACCTCTCCTTAAATTTTTAACTATATCTGGAGTTATAAAACTGCGAATCAAGCGAGATTAGTCTCGTTAGAAAGCTAAGACATGAGGCTAGATGTTCTATGAATTAAGAAGAACCTAGTTCTGCCTTGATGATAGTCAAAATTGCTCATAAACAACCGCTTGGACTATTACTGTCTCGTTTTTTAACTGTTACTCTCTAACCTCTCCTCAGCTTTTTAACTATATCTGGAGTTATACAACTGCAATTCAAGCGAGATTAGTCTCGTTGGTAAGCCAAGACATGAGGCTACAAGTTCTATGAATGAAGAAGAACCCAATTTTGCCTCTAAGATACTCAAAATTGTTCATCAACAAACACTTGGACTGTTACTGTCTCGTTTTTGAACTGTTACTGTGTGACCTCTCCTCAGATTTTTTACTATATCTGGAATTATAGAACTGTGATTCAAGCGAGATTAGTTTCGTTGGAAAACTCAGACATGAGGCTACATGTTTTATGAATTATGACGACCTCAGTTCTGCCTCTACGATAGTCAAAATTGTTCATCAACAAACACTTGGACTGTTATTGTCCAAGTGTTACTATTTTATTTTTGAACTGTTACTGTGTGACTTGTCCTCAGATTTTTAACTATATTTGGTGTTATAGAACTGCGAATGAAGTGAGATTAGTCTCGGTAGAAAGCTAAGACATGAGGCTACAAGTTCTATGAATTAAGATGAACCTAATTTTGCCTCTAAGATAGTCAAAATTGCTCATCAATAAATACTTAGGACAGTTATTGCCCAACCAGTTCATCGCGTTTGTGAATCAGTATACCGATCTGACCTCTCCTTAGATTTTTAACTATATCTAGAGTTATAGAACTCTGATTCATGCTAGTTATGTCTCGTTGGAAAGCTAAAATATGAGGTTACAAGTTCTATGAATTAAGAAGAACCTAGATCTACCTCTAAGATAGTTAAAATTGCTCAAAAACAAACACTTGGACCGTATCGCCCAATCATATCGCCTCGCTTTTGAATTGTTACTCTCGACCTCTTCTTAGATTTTTAACTATATCCGAGTTATAGAATTGCGATTCATGCGAGATTAATCTCGTTGGAAAGCTAAGACAAGAAGCTACAAGTTTTATGAATTAAGAAGAACCCAATCGCTTCTAAGATCACAAAATTGCTCTTCAATAAACACTTTGGTACTCTTATCGCCCAATTGTTATCGTTTTTGAATTGTTAGTGTGTGACCTCTTCTTAAATTTTTAACTATATCTGGAGTTATAGAACTGTGATTCAAGCGAGATTAGTCTCGTTGGAAAGCTAAGATATGAAGCTACAAGTTGTATGAATTAAGAATAACCAAGTTCTGCCTCTAAAATAATCACAATTGCTTATAAACAACCACTTGGACTGTTACTGTCCAACTGTTACTGTCTCGTTTTTGAATTGTTACTCTCTGACCTCTCCTTAGCTTTTTAACTATATCTGGAGTTATAGAATTGTGATTCATGCGAGATTAGTCTCGTTGGAAAGCTAAGACAAGAAGCTACAAGTTTGTATGAATTAAGAAGAATGCAATTCTGCCTCTAAAATTGTCAAAATTGCCCATAAATAAACACTTGGACTGTTACTGTCCAATTGTTACTGTTGCGTTTTTGAATTGTTAGTGTGTGACCTTTTCTTAAATTTTTAACTATATCTGGAGTTATAGAACTGCGATTCAAGCAAGACTAGTCTCGTTGGAAAGCTAAGACATGAGGCTACGTGTTTTATGAATTAAGAAAAACCCGGGTTACGCCGCTATAAGATAGTCAAAATTGCTCATAAACAACCACTTGAACTGTTAGTGTGTGACGTCTCTTTAGCTTTTTACCTATATCTAGAGTTATAGAACTGCGATTCAAGCGAGATTAGTCTCATCTGAAAGATAGGACATGAGGCTACAAGTTCTATGAATTAAGAAGAATCCGAGGTCTACCTCTAAGATAGTGGAAATTGCTCATCAACAAACACTTGGACCATTCTTGTCCAAATATTACTATCTCCTTTTTTGAATCATATCGTTCGCCGACTCTCTTTAAATTTTTAACTATATCTAGAGTTATAGAACTCTGATTCACGCCAGTTATGTCTCGTTGGAAACCTGAAACATGAGGCTACAAGTTCTATATATTAAGAAGAACCTAGGTCCGCCTCTAAGATAATTAAAATTGCTCATAAACAAACACTTGGCCCATGGTCCAAGTGTTACTGTCACGTTTTTGAACTGTTATGGTGTGACCTCTCCTCAGATTTTTAACTATATCTTGAGTTATAGAACTGCAATTCAAGTGAGATTATTCTTGTTGGAAAGCTCAAACATGAGGCTACATGTTCTATGAATTAAGACGACCCCAATTCTACCTATAAGATAGTGAAAATTGCTCATCAACAAACACTTGGACTGTTAGTGTCCAAGTGTTACTGTCTCGTTTTTCAACTGTTATTATGTGACCTCTCCTCGGATTTTTAACTATATCTGGAGTTATAGAACTGTCATTCAATCGAGATTAGTCTCGTTAGAAAGCTAAAACATGAGGCTTGTTCTATGAATTAAGAAGAACCAAGTTCTACCTCTAAGATAGTCAAAATTGCTCAAAAACGACCACTTGAACTGTTAGTGTGTGACGTCTCTTCAGCTTTTTAACTATATCAAGAGTTATAGAACTGCGATTCAAGTGAGATTAATCTCATTTGAAAGATGCGACATGATGCTACAAGTTCTATTAATTAAGAAGAACCCAATTCTGCCTCTAAGATAGTTAAAATTGCTCATCCATAAACACTTAGACAGCATTATCCAAATATTACTATCTCGTTTTTTGAACTGTTACTATCTGCCTCTCCTCAGATTTTTAACTATATCTAAGGTTATAAAACTCTGATTCATGCCAGATTTATCTCGTTGGAAACCTAAGACTTGAGGCTACAAGTTCTATGAATTAAGAAGAATCTAGGTCTACCTTTAAGATAGTGAAAATTGCTCATCAACAAATACTTGGACCGGCATCTTGTCCAACCATATTGTCTCGTTTGTGAACTGTTACAGTCTGACCTCTCCTTAGATTTTTAACTATATCTAGAGTTATAGAACTCTGATTCACGCTAGTTACGTCTCGTTGGAAAGATCAGACATGAGGCTACATGTTCTATGATTAAGACGACCCTAGTTCTACCTCTAAGATAGTGAAAATTGCTCATCAACAAACACTTGGACTGTTAGTGTCCAAGTGTTACCGCCTTTGTTTTTCAACTGTTATTGTGTGACCTCTCCTCGGATTTTAAACTATATCTGGAGTTATAGAACTGCCATTCATTTGAGATTAGTCTCGTTAGAAAGCTAAAACATGAGGCTTGTTCTATGAATTAAGAAGAACCCAGTTCTACCTCTAAGATATTCAAAATTGCTCATAAACGACCACTTGAACTGTTAGTGTGTGACGTCTCTTCAGCTTTTTAACTATATCTAGAGTTATAGAACTGCGATTCAAGCGAGATTAGTCTCATTTGAAAGATGCGACATGATGCTACAAGTTCTATTAATTAAGAAGAACCCAGTTCTGCCTCTAAGATAATTAAAATTGCTCATCCATAAACACTTAGACTGTTACTATCTAAATATTACTATCTCGTTTTTGAACTATCTTATCGACCTCTCTCTTCGATTTTTAACTATATCTAAGGTTATAAAACTTTGATTCATGCCAGATTTGTCTCGTTGGAAACCTAAGACTTGAGGCTACAAGTTCTATGAATTAAGAAGAATCTAGGTCTACCTCTAAGATAGTGAAAATTGCTCATCAATAAATACTTGGATCATTATTGTCCAACAACTTCCTTGCTTCGTTTGAACTCATTCTGGTCCCGACCTCTCCTTAGATTTTTAACTATATCTAGACTTATAGAACTCTGATTCACGCTAGTTATGTCTCGTTGGAAAGCAAAAATATGAGGTTACAAGTTCTATGAATTAAGAAGAACCTAGATCTGCCTCTAAGATAGTTAAAATTGCTCAAAAACAAACACTTGGACTGTTACTATCCAACTGTTACTGTCTCATTTTTGAATTGTTACTCTCTGACCTCTCCTTAGCTTTTTAACTATATCTGGAGTTATAGAATTGCAATTCATGCGAGATTAATCTTGTTGGAAAGCTAAGACAAGAAGCTACAAGTTCTATGAATTAAGAAGAACCCAATTCTGCCTCTAAGAATGTCAAAATTGCTCATCAATAAACACTTGGACATTCTTGTCCAATTGTTATCATATGGCTTTTGAACTGTTAGTGTGTGACGCTCTCTTGGCTTTTTTAACTATATCTAGAGTTATAGAACTGCGATTCAAGCTAGATTAGTCTCGTTTAAAAGATATGACATGAGGCTAAAAGTTCTATTAATTAAGAAGAACCTAGTTCTGTCTCTAAGATAGTTAAAATTGCTCATCAACAAACACTTGAATCAGTTACTATCCAATCATATCTTGTCTCGTTTGTGAACTGTTACAGTGTGACCTCTCCTTAGATTTTTAACTCTATCTAGAGTTATAAAACTGTGATTCACGCCAGTTATGTCTCGTTGGAAAGCTCAAACATGAGGCTACAAGTTCTATGAATTAAGAAAAACCTAGGTGTGCCTCTAAGATAGTTAAAATTGCTCAAAAACAAACACTTGGACTGTTACTGTCCAAGTGTTACTATCTCGTTTTTGAACTGTTACTGTGTAATCTCTCCTCAGATTTTTAACTACATCTGGAGTTATAGAATTGCGATTCAAGGGAGATTAGTCTCGTTGGAAAGCTCAGACATGAGGCTATATGTTTTATGAATTAAGAAGAACCTAGGTCTGCCTCTAAGATAGTCAAAATTGCTCAGCAACAAACGCTTGGACTGTTACTGTCCAACTGTTAGTGTCTCGTTATTGAACTGTTACCATCTGACCTCTCCTTAGATTTTTAACTATATCTAGAGTTTTAGAACTCCAATTTAAAAGAGATTAGTTTCGTTGGAAAGCTAAGACATAAGGCTACAAGTTCTATGATTAAGAAGAACCCAATTTTGCCTCTAAAATAGTTAAAATTGCTCATCAACAAACACTTGGACTATTACTGTCCAAATCTTACTATCTCGTTTTTGAACTGTTACTCTCTTACCTTTCCTCAGCTTTTTAACTATATCTGGAGTTATAGAACTACAATTCAAGCAAGATTAGTCTCATTGGAAAGCTAAGTCATGAGGCTACATGTTCTATGAATTAAGAAGAACCCAGTTTTGCCTTTAAGATAGTCAAAAGTGCTCATCAACAAACACTTGGACTGTTACTTTCCAATTGTTACTGTCCCATTTATGAACTGTTACTGTCTGACCTCTCCTCACATTCTTATCTATATCTGGAGTTATAGAATTCAGATTCAAGCGAGATTTATCTCATTGGAAAGCTAAGTCATCAGGCTACAAGTTCTATGAATTAAGAAGAACCGAGGTCTACCTTTAAAATAGTGAAAATTGCTCATCAACAAACACTTGGACTGTTACTGTCCAAATATTACTATCTCGTTTTTGAACTGTTACTGTCTGACCTCTCCTCAACTGTTTAACTATATCTGGAGTTATAGAACTCCGATTCAAGCAAGATTAGTATAGTTTGAAAGTTAAGACATGAGGTTACAAGTTTTATGAATTAAGAAGAACCCAGTTCTACCTCTAAGATAATCAAATTGCTCATAAAAAAACACTTGGACTGTTCTGTCCAACTGTTAGTGTCTCGTTTGAGAACTGTTACTGTCTCACCTCTTCTCAGATTTTTAACTATATCTCAAGTTATAGAACTCCGATTCAAACGAGATTAGTATCGTTGGAAAGCTAAGACATGAAGTTACAAGTTCGATGAATTAAAAAGAACCCAGTTCAGCCTCTATGATAGTCAAAATTACTCATCAACAAACACTTGGACTGTTACTGTACAACTCTTATTGTCTCGTTTTTGAACTGTTACTGTGTGAACTCTCCTTATGTTTTAAACTATATCTGGAGTTATAGAACTTCGATTCAAGCGAGATTAGTCTCGGTGGAAAGCTAAGACATGAGGCTACATGTTCTTTGAATAATGAAGAACACAGTTCTGCCTCTAAGATAGTCAAAATTGCTCATAAACAACCACTTGGACTGTTACTCTTCAACTGTTACTGTCCCGTTTATGAACTGTTACTGTCTGACCTCTCCTTAGATTCTTATCTATATCTGGAGTTATAGAATTCAGATTCAAGCGAGATTTATCTCATTGGAAAGCTAAGTCATTAGGCTACAAGTTTTATGAATTAATAAGAATCGAGGTCTACCTCTAAAATAGTGAAAATTGCTCATCAACAAACACTTGGACTGTTACTGTCCAAATATTACTATCTCGTTTTTGAACTGTTACTGTCTGACCTCTCCTCAACTTTTTAACTATATCTGGAGTTATAGAACTCCGATTCAAGCAAGATTAGTATAGTTTGAAAGCTAAGACATGAGGCTACAAGTTCTATGAATTAAGAGGAACCCAGATGTGCCTCTAAGATTGTCAAAATTGCTCATCAACAAACACTTGCGCTATTACTGTCCAACTGTTAATGTCTTGTTATTGAAATGTTACTGTCTGACCACTCCTGAGATTTTTAACTATATCTAGAGTTATAGAACTTCGATTCAAACGAGATTTTTATTGGTGGAAATTTAACATATGAGGCTACAAGTTCTATGATTAAGAAGAACCTAGGTCTACCTCTAAGATAGTCAAAATTGCTGATTAACATACACTTGGACTGTTCTATCCAACGGTAATTGTCTTGTTTTTAACTGTTACTATGTGACCTCTCCTCAAATTTTTAAGTGTATCTGGAGTTATAAAACTGCGATTCAAGTGAGATTAGTCTCGTTGGAAAGCTAAGACATGAGGCTATATGTCTTATGAATTAAGAAGAATCCAATACGGCCTCTGAGATAATCAAAATTGCACATAAACAACCACATGGACTGTTACTGTCCACCTGTTACTTCTTGTTTTTGAACTGTTACCCTCTAACCTCTCCTCAGCTTTTTAACTATATCTGGAGTTGTAAAACTACGATTCAAAGAAGATTAGTCTCGTTGGAAAGCTAAGACACGAGGCTACAAGTTCTCAAGAAGAACTCAGTTCTGCCTCTATGATCGTCAAAATTGCCCATTAACAAACACTTGGACTGTTACTATCCAACTCTTATTGTCTCGTTATTGAATCTTTATCGACCTCTCCTCAGATTTTTAACTATATCTCCAATTATAGAACTTCAATTCAAACGAGATTAGTATCATTGGAAAGCTAAGACATGAGGTTACAAGTTCGATGAATTAAAAACAACACATTCAGCCTCTATGATAGTCAAAATTACTCATCAACAAACACTTGGACTTTTACTGGCCAACTGTTATTGTCTCCTTTTTTAACTGTTACTGTGTGAACTCTCCTTATATTTTAAACTATATCTGGAGTTATAGAACTTCGATTCAAGCGAGATTAGTCTCGGTGGAAAGCTACAACATGAGGCTACATGTTCTTTGAATAATGAAGAACCCAGTTCTGCGTCGAAGATAGTCAAAATCGTCATTAACAACCACTTGGACTGTTACTGTCCAACTTTTCTTGTCTCCTTTTTGATCAGTTACTGTGTGAACTCTCCTTATATTTTAAACTATATCTGGAGTTATAGAACTTTGATTCAAGCGAGATTAGTCTCGGTGGAAAGCCAAGACATGAGGCTACATGTTCTTTGATAATGAAGAACACAGTTCTGCCTCTAAGATAGTCAAAATTGCTCATAAACAACCGCATGGACTGTTACTATCCAACTGTTACTGTCTCGTTTTTGAACTGTTACTCTTTGACCTCTCCTCATATTTTTAACTATATCTAGAGTTATAGAACTGCGATTCAAGCGAGATTGGTCTCGTTGGAAAGCTAAGACATAAGTCTACATGTTCTATGCATTAACAAGAACCCAGTTCTGCCTCTAAGATAGTCAAAATTGCTCATAAACAACCATTTGGACTATTAATGTCCAACTGTTACCATCTTCTTTTTTAACTGTTACTCTCTGACCTCTCCTCAGCTTTTTAACTATATCTGGAGTTATAGAACTCCGATTCAAGTAAGATTAGTCTCGTTGGAAAGCTAAGACATGAGGCTACAAGTTTTACGAATTAAGAAGAACCCAATTCTGCAACTAAGATAGTCAAAATTGCTCATCAACAAACACTTGGTTTGTTACTGTCTAGTTTTTGAATTGTTATTGTCTGATCTCTCCTCAGATTTTTAACTATATCTGGACTTATAGAACACCAATTTAAGCGAGATTAGTCTCGTTGAAAGATAAGAAATCAGGTTACAACTTCTATGAATTAAGAAAAACCAACTTCTGCCTCTAAAATAGTTAAAATTGCTCATCAACAAATACTTAGAGTGTTACTGTCCCGTTTTTGAACTCTTACTGTCTGACCTCTCCTCAGATTTTTAACTATATTTGGAGTTATAGAGCTCCGATTCAAGCGAGATAAGTCTAGTTGGAAAGCAAAGACATGAGGCTACAAGTTCAATGATTAAGAAGAACCTAGTTCTGCCTCTATGATAGTCAAAATTACTCATCAACAAACACTTGGATTGTTACTATCCAGCTGTTACTGTCCCGTTTTTGAACTATTAATGTCTGACCTCACCTCAGATTTTTAACTATTTTTGGAGGTATTGAACTGCGATTCAAGCGAGATAAGTCTACTTGGAAATCAAAGACATGAGGCTACAACTTCTATGAATTTAGAAGAACCAGTTCTGCCTCTATGATAGTCAAAATTGCTCATCAACAAACGCTTGGACTGCTACTGTCCAACTATTACTATCTCGTTTTTGAATTGTTACTATTTTACCTCTCCTTATATTTTTAACTATATCTGAACTTATAGAACACCGATTTAAGTGACATTAGTCTCGTTGAAAGATAAGACATAAGGCTACAACCTCTGTGAAGTAAGAAGAACCAACTTCTGCCTCTAAAATAGTTAAAATTGCTCATCAACTAACACTTGGAGTGTTACTGTCCAACTCTTACCGTCTCGTTTTTAAACTGCTACTGTCTGATCTCTCCTCAGCTTTTTAACTATATCTGGAGTTATAGACTCCAATTCTAGCGAGATTAGTCTAGTTGGAAAGCTACTACATGAAGCTACAAGTTCTATGAATTAAGAAGAACCTAATTCTGCTTGTATGATAGTCAAAATTACTCATCAACAAAAACTTGGTATATTGTCCAACTTCTTCGTCTCGTTTTAAAGCGTATACCAGTGTGACCTCTCCTCAGATTTTTAACTATATTTGCAATTATAGAACTCTGATTCAAGCGAGATTAGTCTCATTGGAAAGCTAAGACATGAGGCTACAAAAAACCCAGTTCTGTCTCTAAAATAGTCAAAATTGCTCATCAACAAACACTTGGACTGTTACTACCGAATTGTTACTGTCTCGTTTTTGAACTGTTAGTGCATGACCTCTCCTCAACTTTTTAACTATATCTGCAGTTAAAGAACTCATATTCAAGCGATATTTGTCTAGTTGGAAAGCAAAGACACGAGGCTACAAGTTTTATCAATAAAGAAGAATCCAGTTCTGCCTATATGATAGTCAAAATGACTTATCAACAAACACTTGGATTGTTACTGTCCAACTGTACTGTCCCGTTTTTGAACTCTTACTGTCTGACCTCTCCTTAGATTTTTAACTATATATAGAGTTATAGAAATTTGATTCAAGCGAGATTACTCTCGTTTGAAAGCTAAGACATGAGGTTACAAGTTCTATAAATTAAGAAGAACCCAGTTCTAATTCCCTCATCCTCCTATCCGAAATTTTACTAAAAGTCAGGAGACGAGTTTGTGCTGTCCAGATTCATCACCCCCCTTCCCTTCATACATAACTTTCACGAACTATATTTTATGGATAAATTATCATGGTTTCACGTCCCCAATCACATACCACACATAAATTAACTTAATTTTAACAACAAATACTTTTCCTCCAATTCAAGTCTATGAACCTTAATCTATAATTCACATTAAGGCATCAATTCATTATCAAATTTGAATTGATTTATAAGATCATGTTTAGAACACCTTACATGGTGTCGCGGGGTCGCAATGTCGTCTGGCGACGGTGAAGGCTCTTGTCGTGCCTCCTGGTGTGAGGTGTGGTATGTTGGGAAGGTTTTTTGGATTTAATCATAAAATTATGATTAATGTTTAGGAGTCGCCACCTAATATTATAGTCACTAGGAACCTATGGTCTGCGAGAGTCTGAGTAAGGGAATGGTTGTGCAAGGGGAAGACGCATCACCCCCAGTGCAGAAACCGGAAAAGCTGGTTTTTTGGCTTACTTTGAATCCGATTTTCTCCCAACTCAGCCTTTATTTATAGGCGGTGGAAGAGGGTAATCTCGTCTACACCGAGGTAAAATTTCAGCCCTTGATTCTGTTGGGAAGGATCCCGACCGTTGGCTCAAAGTAGACATGGTCCTTAGTCTCGAATTTTGTCAATTTAACCCCTAATTGACCATTAAACTTTCAATTTCACCCCTGGTTTTTTGTCAATTTCACCCCTATAGTTTGGCATCTTTTACAGAAACGTCCTTGGCTGTCAATTTCTTCTATTTAACCCTTAATTGACCTCAAAACTTCAATTTCCTTGCAATTTGGCCCCTAATTTCAATAATTAACTTGGTAAAAATTAAATTTGGTCTCTTAAAATTCCAGTCTTCTCAATTAAGCCCAAATTAAGCTCTCAAACTTAATTTTTCACCAATTAAGCCCTAAATAAAATTAATTTGACCCATTTAAAGTATAATTTAGTCCTTGCACTTAATTAATTCTTCAATTGGACCCAAATTAATTCTTAAACATAATTAAAATTTAATTTGGCTCATGATTAAATCAAATTGGCCTATTAAAATTTAATTATTTCATTGGACTTAATTTTTATGCAAATTCATCCAATAAATATTTAATTTAATTTGACCCTTGAATTTGCATTTTTTCTTCATTTTTGGGCATAATGGGGTCCAATTAGGTCTTGAATTTCCATGAAAAATTGCAGCTTGATTTCCCAATCTGCTTTCTCCACATTGCCAGCCTTTATTTTATTTTTTGATTTTTATTTTGAAAAAAGAAATTGATTTTTGAAGAATAACCCATAATTGGGTTATGACACCCGGTACAAATTAAGGTTTTGATCTTCAACCAGTTGAAGATTTTTTCAACTCCCTCCTTTCTTATCTAATGATAGCCAGCCCTCCATCTTCTCTTCTTGCCCACAAGTGTTTATTCCATATATAAACCCTTAATCTTGGATGGTTTTCTTGAAATTATGGTGTTTCTCTCTTGATTTTGCAAGAATGAATACAAAAACTCCCTTTTTCCTTTCCTTATGATTTCTACAGATTTGATGAGAATAGGAGTATTTATGCCCTATAATTTTTCTTATTTGCATTTAGGCCCCTACATCTTTTTTTCTTCTTCTTATAATTAAGTTATACCTCTTTTCATCTCTTATAATTTCACCTCATAACTTTTAGTTTTGTTTATTTTCTTTAATTTAATCCAACCCTCAACATTTTCGAGTTGATTTATAATGTCTCGAAATATTTCGTCCAGAAACTTATATCCAAAAATTTCTGAATTCCTGTTTTAATTTAACCATAAGCATGAATTTCTTCACTTTTATTTCTCATGTTGTTAGTTTGTAATTCAAGCAACCTTTATTTTTCCCCGGGGTTTACATTGCTGCTTTCTGCAATTCTTCTACTGATTGTTCTATTTTTGGAGGGCCCCTTGGGCCTAGCCTTAGAGTTGCAGCTTTAGTGGTGGGATGCTTGATTGGTTTGCTGCTGATCGCATTCTTGGATGCTGGAGTTTAATGAATGGTTGTATGGCGCCTACTTGCAGATTTTGTTGCTTGCTGGTTTGTCCTTTTGTTCAGGGAGCCTATTCCATTTTTGGTTTGCTTGTTCAAGGGAGCCTGTTCCCTTTGTTCGCTTGAATATTCATGCATGTATATCTTGACTTACTAGTTTCCAGCTCTGTTTCACTTTTGATCTATACAATTTCTTATATTTGATAAAAAAAAAATATCCACCTCATTCAAAGATGTAGACCTTAATAAGGTAAACTAATTTTTAGCTTAAAACACTCATAATTGACAATTTTGAAAAGAGATACTTACATCAATGGTCAATCTTCATTCATGAAAGTCTATCCCTTTATTTGACCAAATAGAGATGTGAGTGTGTGAGTGAGATAAACATACCATTTTGAATTTTTGTTCTTAAAAACATTTCTTTAATCATCTTCATATGTTGATAACATATGCTTAGCAGGGTGTCAACAACATACCTTGAAAGTCAATATTTATGTTAGGTGACACGATCAAAGAGTTGATGTCTTATTCCAAGTGCAGAAGTGTCGACGCTAATAAATAACTTCGGCAAGACCGGGTCGAACCACAGGAAGGTAAACTATATAGAATTATTAATAAAAAGAAAAGATTTGAAGAGAGCTTTGAGATGTGATAATGATGCAAGGATTTAAACAAAATTAAAAAATAGTCAAGGTTAGAGGATCCATTAATGGTATTTTAAATAAGTATAGTATAAACTCTTTTTATTACTTGACTGGAAACCACACACAAAGGAGGTTCCACTCGAATTATAAATTAATAACATGGTTACATTAATTATCTTATTCGCGTAATGCCAATACTTGTAAATATTATCAGGTATTAATGGTAATAACTTATGTTAACAACAAATCAAGTTCCTTTCATAGCACAGGTATCAGTTATACCATACAGTTGGGCTATGAAAGTGCCAAGTATTTGTTGTACCAAGGGTTGTTCAACACAAATCTAGATTAACCATTTAACAAGCACGGTATTAATAATGAGTAAGATAATAAATATAAAACATGTTATTATCAAACATTAAAGTCCATGTTGAGTTTATACTATACTTATTCTTACATTATTAGTGTAACCTTTTCACCTTGACATAATAAACTTAGCTGAACATTATGAATAAGAGAAACATAGATAAAAAAGAGGAGAACATGATTATATAAGTATAATAAAGGAAATGAAAGACATAAACAAGAGATTAATGAAAGCAAAACTTAAGCATTACAAAGACATAAAGAGAGACACCAAGAATATGATCTTAATCTAAAAACCAAGATGCCTAAATGCATGGCAAATATCTCCTTTTATAGTTCAAAATTCAGAACTTTTTTTTTGATCAAATGTTAGAAATATATAAATCAAAAAGTCAGACTAGCTAGAAAACCAAAGAAGCCAAAAATAC
The DNA here is from genome assembly GCA_015852605.2 of Populus deltoides. Classification (NCBI taxonomy): domain Eukaryota; kingdom Viridiplantae; phylum Streptophyta; class Magnoliopsida; order Malpighiales; family Salicaceae; genus Populus; species Populus deltoides. The sequence goes on from CM027580.2 coordinate 9,611,984, forward strand.
ATCCGTATAGAACAAGCCCGTAATTTTGTTGCAACTCTTTGTGTAACACCGACGGATATTATCCGTCAAGAATGCTGTCGGTATTTAATCGCTGACGGATATTATCCATCGGTGATTCCGTCGGTAATGATGGTTAGGATGGTAATTGTTCGGCAACTCTCTGTTAAATACCAACGGATATATCCATCGGTTGGTATTTAAAATATATAAAAAAATTATTTATTAATTGTAAAAAAACTTAATAAACAAATAAAAATGCATTAAACATTAAAAATGTAAAAGTAATGTTAAATAATATTCATTACGAATTTAATGTGTTTAAAAAACAAAATTAAACTAGAATAGTGGCGGAGCTGGAGGAGGAGGGGGAGGAGGAGGAGGCTGGTTGTTCCCGGGACCATACGGCCAAAAAGAAGCTGCAAAAGTATCGTCACCCATCTTTGATCTCATCTCCATGACTATTTGACGGAGCTCATCATAATTCGTCGAGAGTTGTTGATATTGTTGTTTCAACGCAATGAACTCCTCAGACTGGGTGTTCGATACTGATGGAGAGCTTCCAACAGTTAAGACACTACGATTCGAACGCAAGTTTTCAGCCATAGTGTTGGAGCCGCAGAGACCCTATTTTTATCGGGTCCACTAGACGATCCCACCTCCATCCACAAATCTGGATCGAAATCTGGATGGGTCGACGGATTGTCCCCATATCTCTCCCTCAACCGGCTATTATAAGTCTCCTGAAAATTCCATCGGTAAAAAAATCATCAAATACAATTCAAGATGCAATTCAAGAAAATAATAACTTACAAAATAAAATGAATGAACGAACATACCACGAACTGCTGAGCACGGTTGTCCACGAACTACTGCACCCCCTTTTGGCGGTCTTGAGTCCGCACATGCGTCTCTAGAAACAACTCCATTGGACTCGGTTCACGTCCAAGAGACGCAGCCTGTAAGGAAAAAATAGGTTGAAAGTTAAATATATTATAAGGAACGACAAATTAATTAACGATATATTTCATTAAAATTAATCTTACCATCCGTTTTGCATGTGCGCTGAATGGGACGGATCCGCCAGTGTGCGTGGTCATCGAACCATGAATTTGCCGGTTCCGGTTGTCGGCGCCGGACTGTGAGCGCCGTGAGAACCACTCTAAGGTCATGTGCTCAATATATGCCGTTCATATTTCCCCCGAGATGAATGGCGGTTTGAATTCCTGCCAAACCGCCACCTCATTCCATCCTTCAAGACCGTTATCCCTTGCATGTCTTTTTTATTTTTTTGGGTGTCATACCAAAAATCACGCAACCTACTTCCATAGTAACAAATTAGAATTTAAAACATAAAATTATAAAACAAAAATAAATATTATTTTCGATGTTACCTAGTTGCACGCTGATTCTCCATACCCTCCTCACAACATTGTTGTCTGCCCTATCCCACTCAAATTTGTTCTGTGTGTATAAATAATTCATATAAAATAAAAATAGTACAAGATATAAAATTATAAAAATCATTTATTAAAAATAAGCTGGAAATTAAAAATTAACACCGACCTGAAATCGCTTAAACCATGCATCGATATTAGGTTTCCACTCAGGATGTCTGGAAACCTGACTCCATTGAAACAATAGAATCTCCATCGACAATTTAAACGTCAATGTTATAGTCCTTGCAGCCTCAATGTTTGTGAACCTAAAATTAAATAAAAGTAGTAATTAATATTAATTAGTTGTGGCAAAATCCGTTATAAGTATATATATAAAAAACTAAAACCTAAACAAACTTACATTGAGAGGTCATTCTTCCATTGTGCCTGGTACTTACGGGTGAATTGACCCCGCTGTGAAGGCACACCGCTTCTACGCTGTGGAAAGCAGGCTAGAAGAGGCAAAGATCACAAGTTGGCGTAGATTCCTCGCCGTGATCAGCACCCTAAGGATACGTCCTCCTCTTGCTAGAAGAACTAGTCGCAACCGTCTTCGACGACATCTTTGTAGATTTCATTCTACGCATCTACACAAATGTATACGAATAATTACATAATTAACTTCGATTATTTAAAAAAATTAAGCCAGTCTCCCCGATCTTGGGGGTCCCAAGTTGTTGACAAAATCATATTACACTTCCAATTTTATTTCACATCCCGGTCCAATCATCCTGGATCTCAACCCAACTCATCATCATCAACACAATAGTTTATTCAATAACATCATATAGAATTACAACTATGAACATTCATTGTTAAATTGGTACTTAGAGTTACAAACATTAGATTAAAGTCATACATTCAAATTTACGGATTAATATTACATTTTTAACATAAATTCAACAATAACAATTATAGCAATACAAAAAATAATATCTTAAATTAAGATAAACTAATTAAATGAAATTCTATATATATAAATTAACATTTTTAAAATAAATCAACAATAACAATTATATATATAAATTAACATTTTTAACATAAATTCAACAATAACAATTATAGCAATACAAACAATAATATCATAATTTAAGATAAACTAATTAAATGAAACTCTATATATATAAATTAACATTTTTAAAATAGATCAACAATAACAATTATATATATATAAATTAACATTTTTAACATAAATTCAACAATTCCAATTATAGCAATACAAACAATAATATCAAAACTAAAAAACTAAAATTAATAAATGAACTTAAAAAACTAAAAAATACTACACAACACACAACATAAACACAAAATAAACAACACACAAAACTAAAAAACATTATATCAATTCAAAATAAATTTGGGAATAAAAAATGCTTACCTTAATAATGTGTTGAATTTAAGATTTTATCTACAAACAATATACAAAACAAAGAACACCAAAAAAAATAATCACAATTAAAATAAAAAAAATACAAAGATAAAGAAAAAAAACACATACCTTTTAAAACTACCACCAAAACAATAAAATCCTTCTAAAAGCTAAATATAAACAAGAGAAGAAGAGAAAGGGAGAAGAGGAGAAGAGAAAGGGAGAAGAGGAGAAAATGAACAAAGTGGGGGGGATGGCGGTATATAAAGTAATATTTCCGACGGAATTACCGACGAAAATTAATTGCTGTCGGTGGAATTAAATTCCGTTGGTAATTCTGTCGAAAATTAATTGAAATGCGCACAAAAAAAGTTCAAAAATCCTGCCAAACTTTTCGATCCGTTGGCACACCCGTACCTCCGTCGGACATTCCGTCGGTAATAGTGCAGACGGACACGTGTCAGACATGCGTGATCCGTCGGTAATAGACGTCGGCAATACCGTCGGTATTCATGCAGACGGACACGTGTCAGACATGCGTGCGACAATCCATCGGTGATTCCATCGGTATGGAAGTCGAGAAAGCCATCAGAAATCCGTCGGTGAATGTGGCAAAATCCCGTAAATTTTTTTGCAACTCTCTGTGAAATACCGACGGGTTATATTCCATTTGTATATCCGTCGGTGAAAAGGTAAATTTTTCTTATTTTTTTTATGTAACCCTCTCAAAAAATCTTGAATTGCAATCTTACAGCACACACAACACAATAACAAAGGCTGACCCTTAAAGAAGAATAAATATTTCATGTTTCAAATTATTACATTATAAAAATAAGGCTTTATAACATGTTTAGTTAGTCGGAATTTTCATCTTCGTCCTTTATTGAATTGTTATCATCAGCTTCATCACACTCTTCAATTTCGTTATCATCTTCTTCAACAACATTCTTTTTTCCACTAGTAGAGCTCAGAACAACATTCAACTCCTCTGCGTCAACATCAACAAGACTATCGTTGAAAACACAAAAATTCAAATTTTCTTTTAAGTCAATCGACGGAGCAACTCAGTATGGTTCAACCAACTCACTAGCTTGAAAGACTTCATCTATCACACTTGTGTCTTCGTTCTCATCCTGAACAACCTCGACACGACCCTTGGGTTTTGTTTTTAAAACGGATAACCAATCAACTCTTGATCGGTCCTTTCTAAAGGAAGGGGTGTATGTGTAATAAACTTGTTGGCATTGCTTTGCGAAAACAAAGACGTCGTTTACGTTGCGGTGTCTAGCTTTTGAGTTGATTTCAACGAGACCATAGTGAGGATCTACTCTGATTTCTCTGTCAGTTGTGTCATAGCAATAGCATTTGAATAAAAACACTCTATTTTGCTCGCTATGATATTGCATTTCGATGACCTCTTCCAATCAACTGTAGTAGTCAACTTCAAACTCACTAGAAGTCGATCCCTTAATACAAACACCTTGTTGTATGTCTTTCTTCGATGCCCGTATTCTTCAGTATGAAAGACATATCCATTGACAAAATATCCATTATAGCACTTGACTTTTCTTTGGGGCCCGACATATAGTAAAGACAATGAAATAGCGACTACCTCTCATTTGATAAACCTAGCTTGTAAATTAAATACAACAATAATCAATAAACGGATATTATGTAACATTGACTATAATTAATTACATTGCAAGAGATAATGAGTTTGTGATAGGACTTACATGTGTTCTAAACCATGTGGCAAATTGTTCATCTTGTAATTGCCTGCAAGGTTGTTCCAAATTATATGAGTGTATGGTATCACAAAACATAAATAGTACACTCTTGACAAAGTTTAAGTCGAACATGTACTTACTTAATAAAAGGTCTCAGCTCATCACAGTTAAATAGGACATATTATGTGCTTGTCTGAACTCTATTTCAGACAAATATCTTCCCCTCACGGCATTTTTAGGTGCGGGTCGTCTAGGATTGAAGAATATTGACAAGTTCCCACTTGAATGCACTTCACCACCATCATCATGCCGTGGAACACGGTTTATCCTCATTCTCAAATGAGGTTCAAATAGTATGAGATAAATGTTGAGATCTCCTCAACAATATACGCCTCAACATGCGCCTTGTTCTTAACCTTTTTTTTAAGATTGAACAAGTATCTGCATATATATATATATAATTATCAATTAAAAACATTAAAATAAAAATTAAAACATTTAATTATAAATGTCATAGCAACTGTAATATCTAACCTCTCGAATGGATACATCCATCTGTACTGGACCGGTCCTCCAACTTTTACCTCAAACGGTAAATGTACGGGTAGATGCTCCATTGAGTCAAAAAATGATGGAGGGAATATCATCTCAAGTTTGCATATTGTCTCGACGATATTCTTTTCAAGCCTTTCAATGTGATCAACATTCAACTTGCTGGAGCATATGTCTCTGAAGAAATGACTAATCTTCGTTAGTGCATCCCATATCCCCTTTGGCAACAAATCACGAAAAGCTAATGGGATGAGTGTTTGCATAAACACATGGCAGTCATGACTCTTCATTCTATATAATCTGCATTCCTCCGTATTAACCAGCCTTGATATGTTCGAGGCATGTCCATCGGGAAACGCAGACTCTTAAGCCATTTGTAGATTAGTAGTTGTGCGTTTTTCTCTAGCATGAAGCTTGCTCTTGGTTTTGCGACCCGTGACCCATCACAAACCAACTCCATATTTTTACGATTACAGAACAGCGCTACATCCAATCTAGCTTTGATGTTGTCCTTTGTCTTTCCCTTCACATCTATGACGGTGTTGAAAATGTTCTCAAACACGTTCTTTTCAATGTGCATGACGTCAAGGTTATGGCGGAGAAGATTGGTCTTCCAATAAGGAAGTTCCCAAAATATACTTCGCTTCACCCAATTATGGGTCAAACCAAAACCAGGAAACTTCTGCTTACCTGATTGAGACCAAACACAATTTCACCGTACTCTGACACAACATCAAGCAATTCTTCACCGGAAAGACGCGGGGGTGCAACATCATTTTCAACTCTGCCAACAAAGAAATCCTTTCTGTTCTTTCTGTACCTGTGGTTATGTGGCAAGAAACGACGATGACAGTCAAAAATAGAAGCTTTACCCCCGTTTGTTAGCGTGAATGCCTTGTTGTTCTCCATACAATATGGACATGCTAGCTTTCCATGCGTGATCCAACCAGAAACCATTCCATAAGCTGGGAAATCATTGATAGTCCACATCAAAGCTGCTCTCATAACAAAATTTTATTTCCTCGAGATGTCATAAGTCAAAGCTCCAGAGGACCACAACTGCGTCAACTCATCAATCAACGGACGAAGACAAACATCTATATTCCGCCCCGGACTGCTCAGACCTGGTAAGACCATAGATAAAAACATGAAATCCGGCCTCATACATATCCCCGGTGGCAAGTTATAAACCATCAGTATGACCGGCTAACAAGAATAAGGAGCAACGAAATGACCCGAATGGGTTGAATCCGTCTGTACACAACCCAAGACGCACGTTCCTTGATTCAGCTGAAAAGTGAGGATGCATACTGTTAAAGTGTTTCTAGGCTTCACCATTAGAAGGATAAACCATCACTCCATCAACCGCATGGTGTGATTGGTGCCATGTCATGTGCTCAGCAGTCCTTGGTGACATGAATAACCTCTGCAGTCTAGGTGTGATTGGGAAGTATCTAAGTTTTTTTATATGCCACGAGTCTTCCCTCTACCAGTTCTGGGTTTGTAACGGGAATGCCCACATGTCATGCACTCGGTCATCTCAGCATTTTCAAGGTAGTATAACATGCAAAAGTTAGGGCATATATCAATTTTCTGGTATCCTAAACCGAGGGGTTTCATCATGGACTTGGCAAAGATAGAAGTTCTCTTTCACTGTTCCTTTCAAGTAAAATGCTTCGCCCATTCAATAATCTTGTCATAACCGGCCTCACTCAACCCGTGATCCGACTTGATGGTGAACACCGTGCTATGGTTGATAATTTACTGTGGTTCATGCAGCCATCCCATAATGGTTCGTCAGAATCTCTCAACAGATCAAAAAACCTTGCTGCATCTGCATTAGGTTCTTCTTCTACGATTGGACATTCCCTGAAATTACCTTCACTCATTCTCATTGCATCCATAACCATATTCCTGTAAGGATTACTGTTCTCATTTCCAACTTCATGTATGTTGCTAGCATTAGAAGTTGACCCAACCACCTATTCTTCCATGCTCTCATCAGGAACAAATAGTTCTCCGTGAGCATACCAACACAGGTAATCTTCCATGAACCCTTTGGTTAAAAGATGCATCGTTACAACATCTTGATGCAGAAACTTTAAATTTTTACACTTCCTACATGGACACCTAATACCGCCATCAGTAAAATTCCTCGGAATAGATGTTGCGAAATTAATAAAACCCTGGACACCGTTACAATAATCCATCCTTCGCAATCCTTCGGGTGAGTCCCGATACATCTATGAACGATCATTCATGACTTCTATTGAACCTCTATAAAACATAACAAAAATATTGGTTTTCCCCGACATTATCCAACAAACTAAAACAACACTTATGTTAAATATTCATTATGAATTATCAACTATCAACGTTCATACATACAAATTTATACATATATAAATTTACAGAAATCACAACTTTGAAATATAATTGATAACAATTAAACAAGACACTTAAACAAGCTATTAATTATTTATTTCATCACAACGACACATTTAATTCGGTTGTAATTCAAACAAAATTTCAACAATTTACAAACAAATATAATTTGACAAAATCTAAAACAAACTATAACAACTATAAAATTATACATTCATACTACAAATTTCTTTGACAAATAACAATTAAACAAGTATAAACGTTAACAAAATACATATACTAAAACAATAAAATTCACAATTAAATATTAAAACTAAAAAGGATAGATTTACTTACAAAAAAAATGATAAAATCTACAAGAAACGGATATTATGACCACGTACAAGATATAAGAAACTTGAGTGCTCATGTTGAGAATATATAGTGGAGAGTTTGGGATGGGTGTTTGGTGCGTTTGGGGGGAGAGATGGGATGGGAAAGAAAAAGAAGGAGAAATAGAGGAAGAGAGTGTCGGCAGATGGGTGCATATAATGGTTTTTTCCGACGGACTCACCGACGGAAGTAATCCGTCGGTGATTCCATCGGTGACAGTGCCACGTCACTGTACGGCTATCTCAGTTTGAATCCCTCAGTAATTTTCATCGGTAAAATCGCTTTGACGCCACCACGCGTTGCATATTTTTAGACGAGTCAGATACTCCGTCGGTGAAACCGTCGGTATATACCGATGGAATATTTTCGTCGGTATATATCGATGGATTTATTCTGTCGGTATATACTGACAGATTTTGAGACGGAATTATTTCCGTCGGTATATATTACCGACAAAAAAATTCCATCGGTAATTCCGTTGCTTTTCTCCGATTTTCTGATAGTGAGCCGAAAAATAGTAGCTCTTCCAGCCAAGTAGGACAAAGGAAACAACCAAAATTCAACAGCTCATCCTTGTAAAACGAAGAAGCCATGCAGAACCGCAACTCGACCATGCGAGAGATAACGCCACCAATCATGCAAAGACACAAAACTTTCTACCATGCAGAGAGGGGACCATCCCGCTCTGAGAGTAGAATAAAACCATTAACAGCCAAGAAAAAGTGGACAGCTGCTCTCCCATGTAGAACTAAAGAACCATGCACATCCAGCTCTCAATAAAGAATAAAAGCTGAGGCCAAAACATCTTATTAGCTCAATCAACTGACAACCACTACTCCTATCAGCCACCAGTAACCCTTGAGTGCCATGCAGTGACGAGGAAGCCAACGACAGACCATACAAAGGAGAAAGAGAGATAAAACAGCCATAAAAATTAAATGCACTTCCAGCCACAGACAAAAGGCAGAGGCTCTTCAATGCAGGGACAAGAAAACCATACATGTCCAAACTATTCTAAAAAAACATTTGGAAATGCGGTACAAACCACGTTTTTAAAAAATTTAATTTTTGTTTTGCTAAAATTTAATATGGTTTGTACGTTTTGGATCGTTTTGATGTGTTGATGTCAAAAATAATTTTTAAAAAATAAAAAAAATCATTGGCATGCATTTCGACACAAAAAGTTATTTGAAAAGCAACCGCTACTACACTGCCAAATATATTCTAAAGAGCAATGAGGTTCCATTCAATTTGCAACACTATAGGCTAGGTTATTTTTTTCATGGAAATACAAGATAGTGTAGAACAATATCTAGAATTTCCTAAATATAGTCTCAACTGATTTTGCAGTGTTGTTGAAGATGTGCCTGTTTCTTTCTTCCCAAATCAAATACACAAGAATAGCAAGTGACACTCTTCTCATTCTCAATTGCAACCCTTTTTTGTTGTTTTGTAGGACCTGAGTGGCTTTGTTTAAGGAAGGCATATTATTATGAAGCTTGAGCCAGAATCTAGCCTTGCTCCAAAGATAAGACGACCAGTCACACTTGAAGAAGAGATGAGCATGAGATTCATCAACATTCTGGCAAAGAGGGCATATATGGATCAGAGGAGAGAAACTGAAGACGATCTATTGTTCGCAGTTTGCCCACCATTACAAGCCAAAGGGAGAAACTGTGTCTTAGAAGAGACCATTACTCCCAAACTACACTTGCCCACCGGGCGAACAACTTTATGTCTGAAGAAATCATATGCACTGGCTATAAAAGGACTCAAATCAGAGTGCCAACTTGAGAGTAACTGTTGCACTGGAGTAACCCCACCACAAAGATCGATCATTTTATTACAAAGGGAGAAGATTGACTTCCATAGAGGAGAGTCAGTTTTCTTTGCATCCAAGGACCAGATGGAGGCATGTGAAATGTAGTAATGATCTACCCATCGAATCTAGAGGGAATCAGACTTTAAGTGAATATTCCAGAGATGCTTGGCAAAGAAACTGCCATTTCTAGCTTTGATGTCAAGGACCGCCAAACCTCCTTCATCTTTTGGCAAACACACCTGCTTCCCAGCAACAGGGGCAGATTTGCTTCTGAGCACGTCCCCAGTCCATAGAAAATTCCTGCACGTACTGGTAATATTGTTGATAACAACAACTGCGATAGGGAAGATACTAATCCAAAACTACACCATGCCATGCAGGACCGATTTTATTAGCTCCAGCCGACCAGCATACGCGAAATACTTTCCCATCCAACTTTGAATAACCAATTCTAACTTGTGAATGAGGGGAGAGAATTGACTGGTGAGAAGTCTGTGAGGGTTGAGAGGGACACCAAGGTACTTAAATGGAAAGCTTCCTTCGGTGAACTGGGAGAGGCTGAGGATGGCCTGCTTTATATCCTCCGATACACCTGCAAAGAAAATAGAGGATTTGGTTGCATTAATTACAAGGCCAGACAACTCCTTAAAGACTCGAAGCTTCTGAAGGATAATATTAACAAAGGCCATGTCACAGCAGTAGAGCAAAAGAATATCATCAGCAAACCCAAGATGACTGATTTCTAAAGCATGGCACTTGGGATGAAAGCTTAAACCCGAATGCTAAGTATTACTTTTCAGTAATCTGGAAAAGTACTCCATGCAGATAATGAAGAGATAGGGAGATAATGGATCTCCTTGCCGAACACCACACTTGCCTTGGAAGAAATCGAAGAGATTACCATTGATGCGGATAGAAAAGGAGGCAGTCTCAACACATTTCATAACAAGGTGTACAAACCTAGCAGGGAACCCCAAGAGGTGGAGGAGATCACGAAGGAAAGACCACTGGATCGAATCAAATGCTTTCCTGAAGTCTATCTTGATGGTGCAGCGGGGAGATACACGTTTTCTGCCATAACTCCTTAGAAGTTCTTGCATGAGGTTTATATTATCAGCCATGAGTCTCCCACCAAGAAACACACTCTGAGAAGGGCTGATGATATCATTTAGCACGTGAGCTAGCCTCCCTGCAAGTATCTTGGAAATAACTTTGTAAGTGATGTTGCAGCAAGAGATAGGTCTGTAATCTGCAGCAGAGTTGGCATTAGCTGACTTTGAAACAAGGGCTATGGTAGAGTGGTTAAGCTGCTTGAGAATCTCCCTGGAAGCAAAGAAGTCTAATTGATGACTAATTGTTAGAACAAAAGCAAAATTCAAAACTATTGATTTGATGACTAATTGTTGAACGGGTGGCCACATCTTGACTTGGTGACAATCCTTATCTTCTTGTCTGAATACAACGTCAATGCTAACATCAGAATTGGAATAGATATTCTTCATGAAAGTTCTGGGAAATTGTCTCAGCTTTCCAAGCAAACAAGAATTGGCATATTTGGACTTCTAGAACTCAAGATATAGGCTGAACATTGAACAGTGTCTGGGCTGTAGGACAAATTCCAACTTCTCTGTTGTTGCTACAATTTGAACTTGAAAACGGTCCTTTTGAATCTTGGACTCTTCATGAAAGTTTTAGGCATATGTCTTAGCTTTCCATACATATAAACCAGACCTAAATATAAGTTCTACAGCTCTAGTTATGATCCAATAACTGAATAGTGTTCCAGTTTGGACTAAACCAACATCTCTTTTCTAAGCTTAGCCCTTTCTTTGTCTTCTCAATTTCAGTAGTTAAACTCATCAATCAATCCTTTAATTTATATGATAGGCCTGCATTTAAGATGAATATTTACCATAAATTAAAGGTATCTTATATTATTATACATGTTATTATAAAACATGCTTTAGTTAAGGAGTTATTGATACTTCAAACAAAATGATGATATAAAACCTTGATAAAAATGCACTTTTAAGTACTAATCATTAGGGCCTAGATACATGAACATTTATTATTCCTAACATAAAATTTGATTAACTCAACAACTCTAATAAGAAATTGCTTGTCTATTTCCATAATAAAGTGAGCAAAGACTTTTTCTTTAAGGAGTTAAAACAAGAAAAAAATGATCCATTATGAGATTGCTCGTCTATTTCCACAATTATGTAAACAAGTGATTTTTTTTTCAAGGATTTAAAGAGAGAAAAAATGATCCATTATGATATTTCTCATCTATTTCTATTGTAATCACCCTAAAAAAAAGGGTCCAAATAGCCCCAGCGCCGTTACCGATTTCTGAATCGACAGTAATGTAGTTTTACGCCAATTTCTGAATTGGGAGCGACTTTATTAATTGAAAGTTAGGAAAGCATTCAGGCTGTCTTAAGGAGCCAAGAGTGAGGGGTAATGTCTCAAGTCCTAGGCTAATTGTAAAGGAAACTGAAAACAACTAAGAGGACAAGCAACAAAGATGAAATATGGCTAATTTCTAGAGCATCTAACTACGGATAATGAATAAAATTGAAAGAATAAAACTTGGTAGAGGGTCGGCCAAAGCAATGGGGCTGGCCGGAATGCATTGTGTAAGAAGATGCATGTGTGTGTTCATGTTAAAATCATGTGACTCTGCTGGGATTTGATGACAAATGTGTGCTGAAATTGGGACAAACGATTGATTAGTGACACGACCAAAAGATTGATGTCTTCTCCCAAGTGCAGGAGTGTCGAAGTAATAAATAACCCGGCAAGACCGGGGTCGAACCACAGGGAGGTTTATTGTATAAATTATAGTTAACAACAACACAATAACAACAACAATAATAGTAGTAATAATAATAATAATAATAAAGAAGAAGAAGAAGAAGTTGATGAGAACTTTGAGTTGCAAGATTAACGTAAGGATTAAACAATGATAACAACAAATGTCAAGGTTAGAGGATCCACTAATGGTACGTCAAACAAGTATAGTATAAACCTTTTTTATTCAATTGGAAACCACACACAAAGGAGGTTCCAATCGGGTTATAAATTGTTAACATGATTACATTAGTTATCTTATTCGAATAATGCTAATACTTGTAAATGTTGTCAGGCATTCATGATTATAACTTATGTTAACAACAAATCAAGTTCCTTTCATAGCTCAGGTGTCGGTTATACCATACAGTATGGGCTATGAAAGTGCCAAGTATTTGTTGTACCAAGTGTTATACAACATAAATCTAGATTAACCATTTCACAAGCAAAGTATTAAAAGTGAACAAGATAACAAATATAAAGCATGTTAGTATCCAACATTAAGGTCCATGTTAAGTTTATATTATACTTATTCTTACACCATTAGTGTACCCTTTTCACCTTGACATAATTAACTTAGCAACACATAATGAAAGAAAGAAACATAAATAAACAAGGGAAGGAAATGAAAAGCATAAGCAAGAAATTAATATAAGCAAAACTTAAGCATTACAAAACATAAAGAGAGAGCAAGAGCATGATCTTGATCTCAACACCAAGATGCCTAAATACATGGCAAATGCCTCCTTTTATAGGCCAAAATTCGGAACTATTGATTTGTTGACTAATTGATGAGTGGGTGGCCACATCTTGACTTGGTGACAATCCTTATCTTCTTGTCTGCCAAAAACGTCATTGATGACGTCATAATTTGAACAAACTTCAATCATGAAAGTTCTAGAGAATTGTCTCATCTATCCAGGGTAAAAATTTGAGATCATTTGGACTTCTAGAACTCGAGATATGGGCTGAACACTAAACAGTGTCTGGGCTGCAGGACAGATTCGGACTTCTTTATTGTTGCTGCAATTTGGACTTGAAAACGGCCTTTTTTAAATCTTGGGCTTCACATGAAAGTTGTAGGCCTATGTCTTATATTTCCATCCATATAAAATGGACCTAAATCCAAGATCTACAGCTCCAGATATGACCCGATTACCGAACAGTGTTCCAATTTGGACTGCACCGATCTCTTTTCTAAGTTTGGCCATCTCTTTGTCCTTTCAATTTAAGTACTTCAACTCATCAATCAATTCTTTCATTTATGTGATAGGCCTGCATTTAAGATGAATATTTACCATAAATTAAAGGTATCTTAATATATTAGATACGTTATTATAAAACATGCTTTAGTTAAGGAGTTATTGATACTTCAAGTGCAAAATGATGATATAAAACCTTGATAAAAATGCACTTTTAAGTACTAATCACACCCCCAACCAGCTTATTACTAGTCCCTAGTAATCAAAGCGTTAAAAAAAAACAATTTGCAAAGTCCACAAAGCAAGGCATTCATCATTCAACTTCCATTAATTTATCCAGATAAACAAACTCTCATTAAATTTATATATCTGCTCAATACCTCTTAAACAAAATATTAATAAACCTTCCTTTTTATGTGCTCAATGTATGAAAACATAGATGATGGGGCTTTGATTGGAAGAAAACAATATTCTGTTCTAATGTTTAAGGTTAACTTCCTTGGGTTGGGATTATTATCTTCTTGTTTTTTTTTTCTTTTTTTTTTCTTTTTCAATATATATACATATACTTAAAACACAATGCATCTTTAACCCATGTAACGAGCTTTCGGCTAATGACTCCCGGCACCGGGTTGGTCTTAGGGCATTAGGTGTTGAGACACCCCTACGAGCTTAGTAACTCGGGTTGCAGATACTGATGCGTAGATAGTGCAATGTTTGATTCCCTTAAGCTTTTCTCCTTAACCCATGTAACAAGCTTTGGGCCAATAGCTCCCAAGTCAGTTGACTTTAGGGTATTAGGTGTTAAAACACCCTTCGGGCTTAATTGCTTAGGTTAGGGAGGCTACGAAATCAAACTTATCTGCGTTTTTATTATCATCATTTTCTTTTTTTTTTTTTTTTTTTTTTTTTTTTTTTGTTTTTTTTTTGTTTTTTTTTTTGCAAATTATAGACTATCCCTATCCCTTAGTTGTTACCTTTAACAAAAGAACATAAATAATGTAATAATCCAATGTGCAACCCACAATCATATGTTAAAGTGTGTGTGTGAAAATGAAGGTTTAAGAATACTTGTTAAATGAGTATATGAGCGGAATCATGTGATAAGAATCGCGAGTTTGTAAACTTTGAATATTTTAAGAAGTATTCTAATAGGCCTTGTTATGAATATTGCAAATGACCATTAGAAAATGTTTACTAAGATGCGTCTCAAGAGTCAATAAAATTACTCCTTACTCTGCCATCTTAATAATAACAGTTTTGTCAAATGGCTTTAAAAACAAAAACAGTTAGTTGGTTAGTTTTTTTTTTTTTTTTTTTTTTTAATGTCAACTACTACCCTCTCCCCCCCAACCAAAACGAGACATTGTCCTCAATGTCCTAAAGTAGAAAGATAGAGTATAGAAGACATCACCAAAACAACGAAAAATGACAAACCTGAAACACACTTAAACAAATATAAGAAATAACAAAACAAAATGATATGCTAATAATAAAACTAAAAAAACACAAGGATTCACAAATGAAGGCTCAAATCCAATCTAAGCTTTTTACGGCTTTCTGTAGTTAACCAATTGATGCGACTCATGGAAGGATCAATTCTGAGGTGAAAGATTGTAGTTTGTCGATCAATTGCTCAACAAGAGTGCAGAGATTATGATTTGTCGTCGCGAAGATGTTAGAAATTCCTGTTCCACAGCTTGATCAAGAAAAGACAACAAATTATCATAAAAACCATTAACATTGAGCAAACCTATAGGTTTATGGTGAATGTGAAGTTGGGCCCAAGAGGAAATATGAAAGATCTCTTCCAATGTGCCCAAACCACCGGGAAGGCAATGAAGGCATCGCATGGTTAAACATTGTATTCATTCGATCAAACATTGTGGAGACCCGTAGTTCCTCTCCAATTGTTCTTCCAATGATGTCCCCTTTTGTTAAAGTTTCGGGGACGACCCCCCAAAACTTG
Organism: Populus deltoides; assembly: GCA_015852605.2. Lineage (NCBI taxonomy): Eukaryota > Viridiplantae > Streptophyta > Magnoliopsida > Malpighiales > Salicaceae > Populus > Populus deltoides. The sequence continues at coordinate 9,627,671 of CM027580.2, forward strand.
ACTACCTCCTAAAAATGCAGCTATTGCCACACCCCCCATTAACCCAAGGCTGCCTCCCCCATACACTAAATGAATCTTTTTCTCAGCTAGTACCTGACCAAGATGATTTGCTGCTTCCAAAAAAGCTATTTCCTTCCCAGGACTGGATCCACCGAAAACACAAATATTTTTTATGTGATAACTTGAGGGTCCTGCCATTTCTACACACTTCTATATCCTTGTCAATGTAAGGGTTGAGTAGAAATGAGGGGAAGGAAGAGAAGATTTATAGATGAGGATTTGAAAATGCAATCATATCACCTAGATATAGGCCAGCTGGAGTCTCACACACTCTCTCTCTCTTTATGTATTTATTTATTTATTTATTTTGAAAAGCATGTGTATGTACAGGTAGTTGTGATTGTGGCTCACATCTTCCCTTGGTTTTACGTCCAAGAACGGCTTAAACGCCCTCTATGGGTCGGGGATAGGCTTCCCATCCAGGTTTTCTTAAAAACGGCAAACAGGTCTTTTTTTAGTCAGATTCCCAAGACTAAGTCGATCATGTTCTTTATGGAATTGTGGCCATAAATCATGAATAGCACGATGAACATCTCCACTAGGATGCGTCTCAAGGGTTAATAGAAGATTATCTAAAGACCCCTTACTCAGGCCATCCTTAATGAATTGTATTTTGTCTTCACGATTTATAGATACCATTCCTAAAGAAAGACATGTTGCATTACAAGTCCATCTAGCACATCGGTGACAGACTTTCAGTCGTTTTGCACGACGTTTCTTTGCAAAAGTGCTTTTACCTTTCCGGCATGTGTGAAATGAAAGAATTAGAGGACTCACCGATAATCGGACCTTTGCTTCAATCACCAACGAATATCTTCGGGAATTCCATGATTCATTAACAACCTCAATCTTGCACACCTAGCACGGTAAATTTTTGTAATCGCATTCGAGGCGAGCTGGAAATTACTTTTTCAATTTTTCAAGATTGGTGTCCATTTTCAAATGAGAATTAGAGAAGAGATTCAAAGAAGAGAGAAAGAGCCAAGAATTGCATAATGTTTACAAATATCAGTTATTATGGGAAACTGAAAGAACCAACTGAAGTCACGGAGTACCGTTATCCGCCATTTGACCGGGGTGAGAGAGACTAGCAAAACAAAATTCACACCAAAACAAAACACAAAATAATGTGAGAAAAAGAATCATTCCTTATATACAGGATCACTCAATTCAATAGAGTCATTTTCAACTGAAAAATTGTCAAAGTAAACTTTCAAACGATGTCCATTTACCTTGAAAATATTGCCATTCTTTGGATTCTCGATATCACAGGCCCCATATGGATACACATGTTTCACAATAAAAGGACCGCTCCATCTTGATCTTAGCTTTCCAGGAAATAAATGGAGTCGAGAATTATAAAGCAAAACTTTTTGACCAACATCAAATGTTTTTCTCAAGATTCTCTTATCATGAAATTCTTTGATTCTTGCTTTATGAATTTTTGAATTTTCATATGCATCATTTCTTATTTCCTCAAGCTCATTTATTTGTAACTTACGCACCGACCGGCATCATCAAGGTTTGAATTGAAAGCTTTAATAGCCCAATAAGCTTTATGTTCAAGTTCCACAGGCAAGTGACAAGGTTTTCCATAGACTAGTCTATAAGGTGACATACCTAATGATGTTTTATAAGCGATTCGATAAGCCCAAAGTGCATCATTAAGTCTTAAAGACCAGTCTTTCCTATTAGGGTTCACTGTTTTCTCCAAGATTTGTTTGATCTCCCTATTAGCAAGCTCTACTTGTCCACTTGTCCGAGGGTGATAAGGGGGTGGCAACTTTGTGTGTGATTCCATATTTCTTCATTAAAGACTCAAATGGCTTGTTGCAGAAATGTGTTCCACCATCACTTATCATGGCTCGAGGGATTCCAAATCGACTCAAAATATTTTCTTTCAAGAACTTTATTACTGTTTTGTGGTCATTGTTTCGACTTGGAATTGCCTCTATCCATTTTGAAACATAATCTCTGCGACTAATATGTACAAAAAACCAAATGATGGAGGAAATGGACCCATGAAATCTATACCCCAACAGTCAAAGATCTCAATGATAAGAATAGGATTTAAGGGCATCATATGACGTTTTGAAATAGATCCCAACTTTTGACAATTTTCACAAGTCTTGCAGAATACATGTGAGTCCTTGAACATGGTGGGCCAAGAAAATCCACTTTGTAGGATTTTTGCAGGTGGTCTTTCTTGATGAGAAATGACCCCACATACCTCGAATGACAAAATTTAATGACACTACTTACCTCATTGTCGGAATGCATCTTGAAATATTTGATCGGACAATATTTGAATAAATAAGGGTCATCCCAATAAAAGTTCTTTACTTCATTCAAGAACTTTCTTTTGTCTTGGGTACTCCAATGAGCCAAGCAATTGTCCCGAAACAAGAAAATTAACAATATTAGCATACCAAGGCATTGTAGAGATGGAAAATAAAGATTCGGTCGGAAAGTAGTCATCGATTGGTGTGATGTCGGATCTCGAATCTGTTGTCAATCTTGACAAGTGATTCATGACAACATTTTCGGTGCCTTTCTTGTCTTTGATCGTGATATCAAATTCTTGAAGTAACAAAATCCACCGAACCAATCTAGCCTTAGAATCTTTCTTAGAAAGAAGATATTTCAATGCTTTGCATGATCACTAAAAACAATAACGGTGAGCCAACAAGATAAGACCCGAATTTTTCACATGCAAATATTATTGCAATTAATTCTTTTTGAGTTTGGTGGTGTAATTCATTTGAGCACTATTCAAAGTTTTACTTGCATAGTAAATCACATAGGGTTTCTTATCTTTTCTTTGTCCCAAGACAGCACCTACGGCATAATCACTAGCGTCACACATTATTTCAAAAGGTAATGACCAATCAGGATGTTGAATGACAGGAGCATAAGTAAGCAGGTTTTAAGTTTAACAAAGGCTTCTTCACAATGTTCAGTCCATTCAAAAATATTATCCTTTGTTAGAAGGTTACTCAAGGGCTTAGATATCACACTAAAATCTTTGATGAACCTTCTATAAAAACCAGCATGTCCTAAGAATGATCTAACATCTTTAACAGATTTTGGTGTTGGCAAGTTAGCAATTAACTCGATTTTAGATTTATCAACCTCAATTCCTTTGGATGAAACAATGTGACCAAGTATAATGCCGTTTGTTACCATAAAGTGACATTTTTCCCAATTCAATACAAGATTCTTCTCTTCACACCTGCTCAAAACCTTTTCTAAGTTAGTCAAACAATCATCAAATGAATCGCCAAAAACAGAAAAATCATCCATAAAAATTTCAAGAAAACGTTCAACCATATCACTAAATATACTGAGCATGCATCTTTGAAACGTAGTTCGGTGCATTACATAATCCAAAAGGCATCCTTCGATATGCAAAAGTACCAAATGGACATGTGAAAGTAGTCTTCTCTTGATCTTCCAATGCAATTTCAATTTGGTTGTAACCTGAATAGCCATCTAGGAAACAATAAAATTCATGACTCGCAACTCTTTCTAGAATTTGATCCATAAAAGGTAAAGGGAAATGATCTTTTCTAGTCATTGAATTTAGTTTCCTATAGTCAATGCACATGCGCCAACCAGTAATAGTCCTAGTTGGAATTAACTCATTTTTCTCATTTGTTATCACAGTGACTCCAGACTTCTTGGGTACAACTTGGGTAGGACTTACCCATTTGCTGTCAGAAATAGGATAAATGATTCCATTATCTAGAAGCTTAATGACTTCATTTTTCACTACTTCTTTCATATTAGGATTAAGCCTTCGTTGCATTTCTCTAGAGGGTTTAGCATTTTCCTCCAAATAGATCCTGTGTGTGCAAATCAAAGGACTAATTCCTTTTTATGTCGCTATGGTCCATCCTAATGCATTCTTGTGCATTTTCAGAGTTTGTAATAACTTACCTTCTTGATGTGCATTAAGTTTGGAAGAGATTATTACTGGAAAAGTTTCATTTTCTCCCAAAAATGAGTATTTGAGATGGAATGGTAATGGCTTCAAATCCGGTTTTGGTGGTTGAACACTTGAAGGTATGGACTCAATTGATCGTGGTGGCAATTCCTCAATTTTCGGTCTCCAACTATTTGCCTTTGATTCTTCCTGAAAATAAACCATTTGCAAATCTTGATTCATTAATCTCAATTTCACTAGAAGTGGTTTGAAATTGGTCATGAACTAATTTTTTTAAGAAGTCCACTTCACGTAAATCATTATCATCTCCCAGTTACTTGCAAATGTTGAAAATATTCATCTCCAATGTCATGTTTCCAAAAGATAGCTTCATTAGTCCATTCCTACAATTAATCAATGCATTAGAAGTTGCAAGAAACGGACGTCCTAAAATAACAGGAAATGAATTACATGCTTCAACAGGTTGTGTATCCAAGACAATAAAATCCACAGGGTAAATGAATTTATCGACTTGTACTAGTACATCTTCAATTATTCCTCTAGGCACTTTTACAGATCTATCGGCAAGTAAAAGAGTTACAGAAGTTGGTTTTAACTCACCTAGATTGAGACTTTGAAAAACTGAATATGGAAGTAAATTCACACTAGCTCCAAGATCAAGTAAAGCTCTTTCAATTTTATGTTCTCCAATAAAGCATGAAATTGTAGGACAACCAGGGTCTTTATATTTCAAAGCATTATTGTTTTGAAGAATAGCACTTACTTGTTCGGCTAAAAAGGCTTTCTTTTTCACATTCAGTTTTCTCTTCACAGTGCACAGATCTTTCAAAAATTTAGCGTAAGAAGGAACCTTTTAATAGCATCCAACAAAGGTATATTTATCCTTACCTGTTTGAAAGTTTCAAGGATTTCGGAGTTGTGATTGACTTTCCTTTGTTTGGTCATGGCATGAGGAAATGGAAGTGCTTGGCGGAGAATCGGTCTTTTTCTTTTGCAATGATCAGATTCAACCCCTTCCTTACCCTTAGAGATTGACTCATCATCATTCTCACAAGGTTCAAGAATGGGTTTTTCAATAACCTTACCACTGCGAAGAGTGATGACTGATTTGGCTTGATCCATGTGCTGGCTTCCCGAACTACTTGCATTCGCATTGTATTGCCCCTTTGGATTTTTCTGAGGTTGAGATGGAAACTTACCTTTCTCTTGGAAACTAAGAGCAGTTGTGAACTTTGCAAGAGTATCTTTAAGATCTGTCATGCTTTGAGCAAGTTGAGTGTTAATTGTCTCTTGCTTTTCCATGAATGCATGCAATGTTTCCTCAAGATTTCTTCTAGGAGGTGGAGCATAAGGAGGTGCATATCCATGAGAATTTTGGAAGTTATGGTGTGCTTGAAACGGTGGTTGTGAAGTTTGTGCATTATTGTTATCACTCTTCCAATTGAAATTTGGGTGATTTCTCCAACCAGGGTTGTATGTTTGCGAGTATGGGTTATGATTGGGCCTTTGGAAACTGTTTAATGCATGGGCTTGTTCATGGAGACATTCCCTAAAAGAGGGCAAAGTTGGACAGTCATGGGTTGAATGTTCATTGGTTTCACAGATTTGACACACAATGTCTTGAACAGATTTTAGTTGACCACTCTTTTTTTAATTCTAATGCCTCGACTTTTTTTAGCTAAAGATGCAAACTTGGCTTGGAGGTCATGATCTTCCCTAAGGTTGTACATACCTCCACTAGATGTATGAGGTTGGGTTTTACTTGGTGCCTCATAAGTTCCTGTAGTGTCCCAATTTTGTGCATTTTCAGCTAGCAAGTCTAGGTATTCCATGGCTTCATTGGGGTCTTTATCCTCAAAAGTTCCATTGCACATTAATTCAACCATTTGCCTATCTCTAGGAGTTAACCCTTCATAAAAATGTGAAACTAATCTCCATGTTTCAAAACCATGATGGGGGCAAGTATTAAGCAAGTCTCGATATCTATCCCAACATTGGTAAAATGTTTCTCCTGGTTTTTGAGAGAAAGTGATTATTTGTCTTTTGAAAGAGTTTGTCCTGTGAGATGGAAAAAAACTTCTTTAAAAATTGTTGTTGCATATCATCCCACGCACGAATGGATCCAGGTCTCAAATTTTGTAGCCATGTTTTAGCTTTATCTTTTAATGAAAAAGGAAAAAGCTTTAACCTAATGGTGTTCATGCTACAATTTGAGTCATTATAGGTGTTCTGAGACCTCCTCAAATTCCCTTAAATGCAAGTATGGATTTTCTAAATCTAAACCATGAAAAGAAGGTAAAAGTTGAATAATGCCTGGCTTAAAATTAAAATGAGATGCATCAGGGGGAAAAACTATACATGAGGGTGCACTTGTTCTCGTGGGATTCATGTGGTCTCTAAGTGTTCTAACCCGAATATTCTCATTATTCTCATTATGAAGCGATTGGTTATCTTCTTCGGCCATATTTTCTGAAAATGATGAGGATACTCTACAAAGTCTACCACTTAATGTACGTGACCACACTCTCATGCACGTGCGGAAGAGAATAAAAGAAAGAAAAGAAAAACAATAGAAAAAGAAACAAAGTTAGATACAAGAAAAGAGAAAAGAGAAAATAAAATAAATACTATAATTTGTACAAGAATTCACCTCCCAAGAAGCGCCAAAAACTTGACACGACCAAAAGATTGATGTCTTCTCCCAAGTGCGGGAGTGTCGAAGTAATAAATAACCCGCAAGACCGGGTCGAACTACGTGGGAGGTTTATTGTATAAATTATAGTTAACAACAACACAATAACAACAACAATAATAGTAGTAATAATAATAATAATAATAAAGAAGAAGAAGAAGAAGTTGATGAGAACTTTGAGTTGCAAGATTAACGTAAGGATTAAACAATGATAACAACAAATGTCAAGGTTAGAGGATCCACTAATGGTACGTCAAACAAGTATAGTATAAACCTTTTTTTATTCAATTGGAAACCACACACAAAGGAGGTTCCAATCGGGTTATAAATTGTTAACATGATTACATTAGTTATCTTATTCGAATAATGCTAATACTTGTAGATGTTTTCAGAGATTCATGATTATAACTTATGTTAACAACAAATCAAGTTCGTTTCATAGCTCAGTGTCGGTTATACCATACAGGATGGGCTATGAAAGTGCCAAGTATTTGTTGTACCAAGTGTTATACAACATAAATCTAGATTAACCATTTCACAAGCAAAGTATTAAAAGTGAACAAGATAACAAATATAAAGCATGTTAGTATCCAACATTAAGGTCCATGTTAAGTTTATATTATACTTATTCTTACACCATTAGTGTACCCTTTTCACCTTGACATAATTAACTTAGCAACACATAATGAAAGAAAGAAACATAAATAAACAAGGGAAGGAAATGAAAAGCATAAGCAAGAAATTAATATAAGCAAAACTTAAGCATTACAAAACATAAAGAGAGAGCAAGAGCATGATCTTGATCTCAACACCAAGATGCCTAAATACATGGCAAATGCCTCCTTTTATAGGCCAAAATTCGGAACTATTGATTTGTTGACTAATTGATGAGTGGGTGGCCACATCTTGACTTGGTGACAATCCTTATCTTCTTGTCTGCCAAAAACGTCATTGATGACGTCATAATTTGAACAAACTTCAATCATGAAAGTTCTAGAGAATTGTCTCATCTATCCAGGGTAAAAATTTGAGATCATTTGGACTTCTAGAACTCGAGATATGGGCTGAACACTAAACAGTGTCTGGGCTGCAGGACAGATTCGGACTTCTTTATTGTTGCTGCAATTTGGACTTGAAAACGGCCTTTTTAAATTTGGGCTTCACATGAAAGTTGTAGGCCTATGTCTTATATTTCCATCCATATAAAATGGACCTAAATCCAAGATCTACAGCTCCAGATATGACCCGATTACGAACAGTGTTCCAATTTGGACTGCACCAGCATCTCTTTTCTAAGTTTGGCCATCTCTTTGTCCTTTCAATTTAAGTACTTCAACTCATCAATCAATTCTTTCATTTATGTGATAGGCCTGCATTTAAGATGAATATTTACCATAAATTAAAGGTATCTTAATATATTAGATACGTTATTATAAAACATGCTTTAGTTAAGGAGTTATTGATACTTCAAGTGCAAAATGATGATATAAAACCTTGATAAAAATGCACTTTTAAGTACTAATCAATTAGCTTTGGCTAATGGCATTCGAATGGATGATCAGGACAAATGAATGATTAGCTTCGGCTAATAGCATCCGAATGGATGACTGGGACAAATGAATGATTAGCCGCTAATAGCATCCGAATGGATGACCGGGACAAATGATTGATTAGCCTCGACTAATGGCATCCGAATGGATGACCGGTGCAAATGGTTCCGAATGGATGATGAACTAATGACATCCAAAGTGGATGGCCAGGGCGAGTGAAAGGTTAACCTCGACAAATGATGCCTTAAAAGGATAGCCGGATTTAAAATTATGGTTGATTGCAAGAATTGGTGCATTTATATGTATTGTGTCATTCATACCAAGTACATAAAAGAACTACAAATGTCATGCTTCAAACATGGGATAATGTTAATGCTTCATCAAACCGCCAGACTGCTTATTATCATTATTATTATTAAGTAATCGCTTTCTTATAAATGTTTTGTACTATAGCAGGGACGCTCACACCAACAAGGGGCCTAGGAAACCCAATACACGGGAACCTACTTTTGCAAGGAATCATGTAGTTGCATTCTAAATCACGATGTATTTTGTATGAATCAATGTACTGAACTTATAACTATTATTAGATCCTTTTTGTTTAAATTCGTGAAGACTATTAGTAGGATAGGAATGCAAACTCATGTCTATGTATGTATATTTTTAATATGAACTTCTAATCATGCAAATATAATAATATGTGTTTATGTAAGATTTACTTTTAAATGAAATGTTAATTGTTGTTGGTGTATGGATTGTATCTTGATGATGTGAAGGAACAGGTTCGTTGATTATCGACACGATGTGTGTCAAATACACGCGCGCGCGCACACACACACATATATATAAATTACTATTGTTTTGGGCTTAAAAGCCAGGTTGTTACATCTATAATAATGTTAGTAATCAACTTTTTCTTTAGGGATTTGTTAGAAAAGAATCTATCTTATAGTTTGTACTAGGTTTGACTAACTTTAGTTGATTCAAGGCACATGCTCACCCTTATTATCAGTATATTTGCATTCAAAAACAAAATTTTTCTTTGCTAATGATTAGAATGATAACATCTCACGGTGCACAAGAAAATACCTTTTACTTGGTCTTTCAAAAGAATATAATTTTAGAAATGAAGACTTTCAAAGTAAAAGTCACCTTGATCTTATCAAAATGACATCTCGGAGAGTTCAAAGGCATATGTTAGGTATACTTACAGTTTTTCTCTTTATTTCAAGTGTCAACAACCCGTTAACTATGAGATAAAGAAGAAGAAGAAGAAGAAAAACTTTATGGAAACAATTTTTTAAAATATATATATATATATATATATATATATATATATATATATATATATATATAAGGATATTATTTTAAAAAATCATGGCATGTTGCATACACTAATGAATTTTCTAAGAAACTTAAACCTAAGACCATCCAAAGGTTTTGTGAAAAGGTTAATCAATTGATGTTCAGTTTTAACATGTTCTAATGTCACAATTTATTATTCAACCAAGTCTCAAATGAAATGAAGTCTTATATCAATATGGTTGGTTCTTGTATACTGCACGAATTCATAGAGATACTAATGGCATTAGAATTATCACAAAAAAATCATAGTATCTTGAGTAAAATCATAATCTTGTAAAATCCTCTTCATCCAAAGAAGTTGTGTGCAATAACTTCCAACAACAATGTATTCGGTTTTAGCAATGGACAAAGAAATTGAATTCTATTTCTTGCTTATCCATACTGCCAAATTTCCACTGATATAAAAACAACCACCTATTGTGCTTTTTATATCATCAGTGTTACAGCCCAGTCAACATCTAAGTAACCTAACAAACTCAAATTCTAGTCTTATGAATACCAAATACCATAATTAGATGTGAAACTTAAGTATTTCAAGATTCTCTTGACTACAGTAAGGTGTGATTTTTTTTGGATTAGACTGAAATCTAGTACACATACCAACACTAAAAGCAATATCAGGTCTGGTTGTTATGTAGAGCAAACATCCTATCATGCTTTTATAAAGTGTGGAATCAACACACTTACCTGTGGGTTCTGAATTGATCTTGACAGAAATGTTCATAGGCGTTCGAGCATAACTCTTACCTTTGATACCAAACTTTTTAACCATATCTCGTGCATACTTTGATTGAGAAATAAAAATTTCATTATCAAATTACTTAACTTGTATGCCAAAATGAATTTTAACTCACCAATCATACTCATCTCAAATTCAGATTTTATCTTGTTAACAAACTTATAAGAAAGTGAATCACAAGTAGCGCTAAACACAATGTCATCAACATAAATCTGAATAATGATTATTTCCTTACTTGTTTCTCTTATAAAGAGTGTCTTGTTAGCATGACCTTTTTGAAAACAATTATCTAGCAGGTATTTTGTTAACAATTCATACTAGGCTTGTGGTACTTGTTTTAAGCTATAAAGGGCTTTTTTCAATCTGTACACATAATCAAGAAATAAATGATTAGCAAAACCTTTAGATTGTTCTACATATACATTTTCTTGTAGAATCCCATTTGGGAAAGTACTGTTCACATCCATTTGGTATAGTTTGAAGTTCTGGTGACAAGCAAATGCGAGCATTATGTGAACAGACTCCAAACGAGCTATTGGTGCAAATGTTTCATCAAAATAAATTCTTTTGATTTATAAGTATCCTTGTGCCACCAATCTTGCTTTATTTATGATAACTATCCTATGCTTATTAGATTTGTTCTTGAAGATCCATTTAGTTCCAATTATATTGTGACTGTCAAGTTTTAGAACCAGCTCCCGTACATCATTTCTAGTGAACCGATTTAGTTCCTCATGCATGGCATTGATCCAACTTTCATCTTGTAGAGCTTCTTCAACCTTTTTAGGTTCAACTTATGGAAAGCAACACACATATGAGACTTGATTAAAAATTATTTTTTCTTAACTTCTTACCGTCATCTAATTTTCCAATGATATTCTCTTTAGGATGATTGTGCTTTATCCTTGAGGAAGGTTTTTTTTCTTGGGACTATTCAAACCTATTCATAGAACTTCCTTCCTGACAGTGTTCATTCTCTTTAGATGAGATTTCTTTTGTTGCTTCAAACGTGTCATAAAGATCATGACAAATTTATCTCTTATGTAATTAAAATTATGATAGTCTTACTAGCCAACTTCTAATTGAAATTACAACTTGAAAACAATGTAATTTAGAGTTGATGTCTTTATAAAAGTTGTCGGTATGAATATTATCTTTTAAATGGAACTAGTCATAACTTATTTGAAGTTGTATAGCTCCAAATATGAGAAAAACACTGAGTAAAAGATCCAAACCGATATAGTATTGGACAAATTTTGGGTGCTACTGTAATTGTTACTTTTGAGCCTTAAAACGATACAATTTGAAGTTGATGTCCTTTTAACGGTTATAGGTATGGATGTCATATTTCAAATGGAACTAGTCTTAATTTATTTGGTGTTGTATAACTTTGGATATGAGAAAAACAAATGAGTATAGGTCTAGAATGACATAGTCTTGGATAGATTTTCGTTGCTACTATAATTGTTAATTTTGAGACTTAAAACAATGTAATTGGGAGCTAGTGTCTGATAAAACTTATAGATATAGATGCTATCTTTCAAATGGAACTAGTCTCGATGTATTTGAGGTTATATAACTCTATACATGAGAACAACAGTAAGTCAGGGTCCAGACTAACATCGTACTAGACAAATTTCTTATACTAGTGTAATGAGTGAGTTTAGACATGTAGATGACAAATTTGAGTGATGTGTCCTTCGTGAAAGTTGTAGCCCTATATACTAGCTTTCCATAGAGACAAACTGTGCTAAAAAAGAGTTCTAAAACTTTAGGTATGATTAAAACACCCAAAAATGTTCGGAGTTGAGTGGACTAAACCAGCTAGGACTAATCAAGCTCTAATCTTTACTTGGAATTTGTTGTTGATTAAATGTTCTAACACTTGGAATGATGTAGTAAAAATCAATGAAATGAACACTTAACGTTAATACCGATGTTTCAACCTATAGAAATTTAGATGAGACAATCCTTGAGAATGTACATGTTGAACTTGATTATATAGTACTTGACAACATTGTGATGAACTTGATGAGGTTATGGAAAATAATATGATCCTTAAACATATTTAGTAGTACTTTGTAATTGGAATGCGTAGAACACCTTATGCCACATGATAGTGAATGAGAAGTTGATGTTGCCACATGAAGAACATAAAAATATGCTTGTTAGTGGAATGACATAGGCTTTAGCCACCTTAAGAGATGACAACATAGAAATACCCTCATTAAGATATAAATGAGTGATGGTTCCTCTTTAACAATGTTTGATGAATGTGTGATCTTGTTATAGAATAGAAACAATACATGTTTCCCTTGCTTCATAAACTTTGAAAGTGAATTTGGTAGTGGTTTATGTCCAAAACTAGGTTGAAGTATGGCCTTTAGAAGGAAAACTTGGTATTGACCATATGCATGAATTTAAGGGAAAAAACATGTCAGAATGTCTTAGTTTTTGTTGATGATTTTCAGTGTTAGAATGACTTAGTTTTTCATTGATGATTTTCAGTGTCAGAATAAGTTAGTTTTCGTTGATGATTTTCAGCGTTAGAATGACTTAGTTTTCAGTGATGATTTTCAGTGTCAGAATGACTTAGTTTTCGCTAATGATTTTCAATGTCAAAATGACTCAGTTTTGTTGACAATTTCAGTGTCATAATAATATAATTTATGTAAATAACCTTCATTAAAATTAGGGACGAATGTCTTATTATAATTTATCACTGTACAATTATACAAACATATGAGATGTTTTAATGAATGTATGTGTGTTCTAGTATATGTGTGTTTGACATTACCTAAATAAAAATATACTAAGTAATGATCATTTTGTGTATTAACAGGCATGACTGGGATCGAATCTTTGACCGGGCGAGGACACACTACAAGAGGGGCAGGTAGGTGGTTTTCTCCTTTAACTAATTAGTATTTATACATAATATTACTACTCGATTGTAAATCAATTAAAACTACTCATGAAACACAATGAATAATGATGTCCATGTTGGATAGTCAATAATAAGGGATGAGGTTAACTCCGGTTAATGGGGTCCTTAATAGGATTACCGATAATGAGTGTTGTGAACCATCTCATTTGAAAACTTCCATTAATACAATGAAATAAAGATTATGATGTGTTATTCACAATCAAAATTAATGTTTAAAGAACCATATACAAAATTGATCCATAGTTAGGAATGAATAGTTATACATGGAAGAATTCTATATGTATAAAGATTCCTAGACCATAATACATGTCATTAGTTGTTTGTTGAACATAGCTCAAATAAAATAATGCGGTATAAGGTTGTATAAAGATGTGGAGTAAAATATTAAAGATAGACTCGGTAAGAAGATATTAATAGCCGAATTTGTTGGCAATCAAATGAGTTTGCTAGAATTATTGGCATCCGCGAGGAGATGATCGGATTATACTTAGTAGCCATAGTATCGGTGACTAAAGATGAGAAAGGAACGATACTTAGTGGTTACAGTGTCAATGACTAAGGATAAGAAAGGAACTATACTTAGTGGTTGCATAAGAAAGGAACGATACTTAGTGGTTGCAATGTCAATGACTAAGGATAAGAAAGGAACGATACTTAATGACTATAATATCAGTGACTAAGGACAAGATATAAATTGATAGTAGACGATTAATTACCAATATCTATGAATATGACAACTTCTGATGTTTAGTTGCCCAAATAAATGATGACCAAAGAAGCAAAGTATGATTTGGTTAATTATAAGATGATGATGTAGGTTCTCCTTTCCCTATGCTTCAATGTAACAAACGGTTGTGATAGCTAGAAAATAGAAAATATGGTAATGTTACAAACAAATTATGTTAATCGGTGATAATGACGAGTAAACATAAGATTAATACGTGTGGTTACTTCAAAGATTATACCCACAAAAATCAGTAACTAAGGAAATGAAAATTTATTATTGATTGAGGAATCAAAAATTAAAAAAATAAGATGCTACGTGGTGACGTATAGTTGGCAACCTTAGATTTGAATGTATTACATAATTCATCGTAACGACAATGTTAAAAGTGACAAATATGAACTTAGACGCTATAACAACTATTGCGTAATTTAATATGTATATGTTGTAATCGATGCTAAAAGGATTCTAGATAAGCATATTGTTCCATTCCTTATGAAAAACCACGTACATGTATTTTATGGCTAGATGTTAAATTTGTAATGTTATTTTTATTGCAATGATGAGCATGAGTATTGTCATATGAGTTGATGTATTATTAAACTTGAGTTGAGTGTTTGAGTAAGATTGTTAAAAGTGCTAATAGACATGATAATTCCTTTCCCTCATAAAAAAATCATGAGCACAAGTCTTCTTGATGACTAACAACTTTTATAATGCTATATATGTTGCAGGTCTATGTCATGAAGTGGGCCAACACTAATTGTGTCGTTTCATTATTTATAATTTTGTTAGGTACTTGTGTATATGTACTATGAATACTTAAAATTATATTGATAACTTCACCTTGAAATGTACTAGATGGTATGATTGTATTTTTAGCATTTGGTTATTGCATCTCTTTTTATTATATGTGTGTGTGTATCCATCACACGTATGTTTTTAAGTAAATGGAAAATGGAAAGAATATAAGATGAATTGTGAGAAGTGATGTGAAAGAATCAAATGGAGAAATAATTGAATTGGTGGATGGCCGAAGGCTACTATGTGTATGCAATAGAGTTATTTGATATTATGTTACCTAGGAGGATAAGAAAAGAACTGAGGAAATGTACAAGTTATAAGGGAAACTATGTTGTAAATTTGGTAAATCAAAGAATCAATAATGAGATGTATTGTTAAACATAATTCACAAAAAAAAAATTGTCCCATTATACTTAGACATGATTATTAGAAATATAAAGTTATATGGAAATTTCACGTCGTTACAGTTGGTATCAGAGTTTATGGTAGTGATTCAGGAGATTATCTAACTATAATTGATATATCAAACTTCTATGGTGAATTTATGATGGTATGAACTAGAAATGGAGTAGAGTTACCCCACCTCTAAATGGTTAATACTCGGAGGTGTTTTGAGTACAACTGATGTTCTTTCTAGTTGTATATAAGTGAATGATTTATTTTTTTTTTTTGTAAATTGGTTAAATTGTATGTAAAAAGAATGGCTTAGAAATGAAATTGTTAAGGTGTATAATGCTTATCATACTTATATCAAGGGAATGACTTAGGGCTAGTATAAAAGGTTTTGAGTAGATAGTGACATAAGATGACTTGTATTTTAAGATGAAATGAAATTTCAGGTCGTTACAACACTTTGCAAACACTGATCAGTAACCAAATAAGTAAATAATGCAGAAACCTTAAATACATAAGGTATTTGGTTACGAAGAGAAAATCTTTTAAAGAACTATTTAAGAGATAAAAAAAAATCTGGGGCGCCCAAACGTAGGATAGACAAGAGGAATATCTTTGAACACAACCATTTTATGTCTATACTACCTTACTTGAGAGACAATGAGCCATGTTATGTTTCCTACCGCATTAGCTTACTAGTACATATGACGATCTTCAAATTATTGTCATCCTAATTGAAACCTCCAGTTGTTAACAATTCACATAAGAACTCCCCCTAGGAGTCTGCAGGCTCTCCAATTCTTTAAGGATCAATTCTCCTTGAAAATTTCTTACACTTTCCTTGTTTGTCAAAAATATGTGTTGTGAAACTCTGTGTAAGCTCCTTAGATGGTTAACACATTTGCTTCAATGTAATTGATGCTTTTATGTTTTGAAACTCTCCTTTGAAGCACACATTTCTTCATACTTAACCTTCCTTATATATATGTCTTATGTGATAAGGATAATCTTCAAGTTTCCTAGTCTGTCACGTTGGTAATGCAGTTGCTCACGTATTTTACAAAAAAACACTAATAAAGTTATTTTTTGGATAACTTTTTCTACTCTATCTAAACTTATCTCTTAAATAATCTAAATTAATCAGATAATTATAGAGAAGATACTGCTAACTAATCTTGATAAACCAAATTATCTTTTTACTAACCGTAAAAAAGTTTCATTAATCTAAGCCAACAAAATGACATTTAAAGTGAGCTTTCTTTAGTACTGGATTCTTAAGCACTATATCATCCGGTAAATGTAGAGTTATTCATTACCACTACCCCATCTCCTGATATTTGGATAATGTTTCTCTTAATTTACCTTTTATTTTCTCCACCTCCACATCCTTTTGTTTTGAGCTTCCAAAATCTTTTCTTAAAACACAGAGCACACTTTTAACTAGGTCAATAAAGATCCTTCTGGTCCCAACTCCTAATAATGCAACCATTTTCCTTAATTCAACCAATTTTTTGTTGTTCAAATTAGGAAGTTCATCTACCACTCTTTATTCGTGCGACTAAACGCGTTCGCCATAACATTTGCTTTGCTCAGGTGGCAGTCTATCACATAGTCATAATCCTTAATCAGTTCCACCCATCTTATTTTCCACATATTCAACTCCTTTTATGATATCAAATACCTCAAACTTTTATGACCCATAAAAATCTAGACTTAGGAGCCATACCCTCAAAGCAAATACTACGACCAAATAATTCAAGATCATAGACCAGATAGTTTACCTCGTGAGGCTTCAAATGTCATGATGTATAAACAATTACTCTTTCATGTTACATCAACACACAACTAAGCCCCTTCCTTGATACAACCCTATAAACTACAAATCCTTCAGTCCTAAAAAAAAAGGTTAACACCGAGGTGACAATAAATCTTCTTTTTAACTCTTGGAAGCTTTCTTCACATTTTTTAAAGCATTCCTAGTTCTCCTTTTTTTGATTCAATCGTGTCAATAGAGTTGATATGGTTGAGAACTCATCAATAAAAACTCATTCCTAAGAGTTCTTGTTTCCAAAATAACAATGAACTTAACAAAAAAAAGCATATTTTCACTTAAGCAGTGAATCCCAGTAGTAAACGAAACATGACTGAAGTTTTTTGTAAGAATTTAAGATCAACTATCCATAATAATGAGCTGAAATCCTAGTAGTCAAATTCTCAACTTACCACACAAGGAATTTCAACATTGCACATCGTAGATTCTGTTTCTCCTTAGGTTATCAACCAGTATTAGAACATTACACTTGCCATACCTACCTAAAATCCCTTCACATTCAGTTTTCTCTTAAAATTACATGCAAAAATATAAAAAACCTTAAAACATTGAGAACCTAAACTAAATGCCTAAGTTCTTAAAACATTGAGAACCTACTCATGCTCCCTTGTTGCTGTTGTTGCACCATGCTTGTGGTCCCTCCTACATATCACAGATTTATCTTATAAGTTTTCCTCACTCAAGGATATGTTTTATAATCAACAGCCAATAAGTCTTTCTTTGAGTATTTCTTAATATTTTATGTTTTTCTCATTTCATCCATTAATATTGTTGTTCTTTGTCCAACCATAGTTATCATTCCTTTCTTTATATTTGAATTATTTCTGTTTAAATCCTGAACTATCATTGTCTAGATATTGAACTGTTACTGTCCGACTTCTCCTCAAATGTTTAACTATATCTAGAGTTATATAACTCCATTTCAAGCGAGATTAGTCTTCTTGGAAAGCTAAGACATGAGGCTACAAGTTCTCTGAAGGAAGGAGAACCCAGTTTTGCCTCCAAGACAGCCAAAATTACTCATCAACAAACATTTAGACTGTTACTGTCCAACTGTTATTGTCTTGTTTTTTAACCGTTACTGTCCGACCTCTCCTCAGATTTTTAACTATATATAGAGTTATAGAATTCCATTTCAAACAAGATTGGTCTCGTTAGAAATCTAAGATATGAGGCTACAAGTTCTCTGAAGGAAGGAGAACCCAGTTCTACCTCCAAGACAGTCAAAATTGCTCATCAACGAACCAGACCTACTACCCTACAGGGTTTGTCATGACCTAGTCTCAGTTGGTGACCAATAGCTGCAGTTATATAACTTCAAATTGAGCAAGAAGAATTTCTTTAGTTAGTCAATATCAAAAACTACAATTTCTATGTCAAAATCCAAAACTATAATTAGGAACCTGATCCTAATTCCTTCATCCTCGTACCTGAAATCCCTCTGAAAGTCAAGATACTGGCTCACAAGATTCGTCAACCTTTCCATTTACACACAAAGCATGAAGTTATTAAATTTAGCAACTCATACGTTTTCCTCAAATCAAGTCTAAGAACTCTAATCTATAATTCAACATCTTACCCGGTACGAATCAAGATTTCGATCTTCAACTCCCTCCTTTTCTTTCTAATGACAGCCGGCCTTCCCCTCTTGTCTTCTTATTCAAAGTTTCTTGTCAATCCCTTGTCAACCAGTGTTTATTCTACCTATAACTCTTAATCTTGGATGAGTTTTTGAAATTTTGGTGTTTCTCTCTTGATTTGTAACAATGGATACAAAAACTCCCTCTTTTCTTTCTTTACAATAGCCGCAAATTTTTAGTGAGAAGAAGAGTATTTATGCTCTATAATTATTCTTATTTGCCCCATTTCTTTTTAGTTTAGTTTATTTTCTTTAATTTAATCCAACCTTGATTTTCCTGGGATTTACATGCACACTCGATAAGGGGCATGAACCGAGCAACCCTCCATAGAAAGAGGGAGTAGAGGCCAAAATGCCCAAGATTTGCTAGACGAAGATCCCTTATATGACACAGTTTCTTATACCCCAATGAGATCATCTAAACCTTACAGGAAAGAACCGCATAAGTAGGAGAAGACTGAATACCTAATCGAACGGAGGAAGTACCCCTAGCAGAGATGGGCAGCATGAAGGAGTGAAGGCACACCCATCGACCATACCAACGGGGGTCCCTCGCCGTATGTAGACCAAGGACTCCTAGTCCACATAGCTAAAGCAGTGATGGAATGCATGATTAGCTAAGTACAAGACTAGATAGACTGATATATATATATATATATATATATATATATATATAAACTGGTACGTTTCAAATATCAAAGGTTTCGTAGTTAGTAATGATGCCTCAAAGAAAGAACTTAGGTGTAATTTATATAGCATAGGATGTGATCGCTTATGTGTCAAGATAGTTAAGGACTCACATAGAGAATTACTCGAAACACGACTTGAAGTCAGTTACTATGGTATTTGCTCTAAGAATCTGGAGGCACTAGCAATATGAGTCCCTTTAATTTTGAGGATGAAATTTATATTAAAAGGGGAGAATGTAAACACCCAAAAAGTAAAGTAAAAAACAACTCCACCGTCGCTACAGATTTTTGGATCGGCAGCAGCACACTTATTTGCTGCCGATTTTTGGATCGGCAATGACATAGTTTGTGGCTACCGATTTATGAATTGGCAACAACGCAATTTTATTGTCGATTTCTAAATCGGCAACGACATAGTTTGGCTGCCGATTTCAGAATCAGCAGGGTCAAAGCTTTTGGCTGCTGATTTCTGAATCGGAAGCGATATAGTTTGGCTACCGATTTCTGGATCGACGGCGACACAGTTTGTGGCCATCGATTTATAAATCGGCAGTGACGCAGTTTTGCTACCGATTTCAGAATCGGCAACGGCAAAGCTTTTGGCTATCGATTATGAATCGACAGCGACATAGTTTGTGGCTAACGATTTATAAATCGACAGCAACGTAATTTTGGTGCCGATTTCAGAATCGGCAGTGGCAAAGCTTTTGGATGCTAATTTATGAATCGACAATGGCACAGTTTGGTTGCTGATTTATAACTCGGTAGCGACGCAGTTTTACTACTGATTTCAGAATCGGCATCGAAAAAGCTTTGGGCTGTCGATTTATGATTCGTCAGCGATGCAATTTTGCTGTTGATTTCAGAATCGGCACCGGCAAAGCTTTTAGCTGCGGATTTCTGAATCGGCAGCAGCACCGATTTATGAATTGGCAATGGCATAATTTTTGCTGATGATTTTTGAATCAGCAGCGACACAGTTTGTGGCTACTGATTTCTGAATCGGCAGCGACGCTGAAAAGCCTTACACAAATTCATGTTGGACCAGGCTATTCTAGATGAGAACAATAGAGGAGATGACCAGCCTTAGATTAACCCAAAAGAGGAATGAGAACAACCTTATCCAACCTACCAAACACCCCTTTTGCATTTAGGAAGGGTATAAATGCAACAAGGAGAGAGAAAGGGGCACTCTTTCCAAAAGAGGCTGCATGCTCTTGCCTTCTTCCTCTCTCTAAAAAAAACAGTCAGCTAGCAGCCTTTGCTGTAATAACCTCTCTTCCCAAAGAAAAACCAGCAAACCTAGCTGCATGAATCTTCTTGGAACGTTGGAGAAGAATGGAGGATTAGGGAAAAGCAGAGGTGGCCGAAGGCATGGAAGGAGAAGAAATCAAGACCTCTCCCCAAAAGCCAGCCAGTAAACACCACTACAGCCGCCGCTTCCCCAAGAAGAAAACCTACCAACTAGCTGCATGCACATTCCTTGAGTGTTAGAGAGGAAAAGAGAGTTAGAGAAAAACATAAATGGCCGAAACCATAAAGGGAGATGGGGTGTAACAGACAGCTGAATAAAGGAAGAAGAAGAGGGAAACCATGAGTAGAGGGGAAGAAGCAGCAGAAGAAGAAGATTGCGAGTAGAGGGGGAGAAAAACCTGTTGAATCCTTTCCTAAAACTACCAAAAACAGTAATGTATGAACCAGACCTCTCTCCCCACTTGTTCTTAAGACTTTTGGATTAAAATGATGAAGGAAAACCCCAAAGAGATGACCTAGAATCCTTACACTAGCTGCTAAGTAAATTGGGCTAAAGAATGCATGTAAAACAGGGGTGAATGGGAGGCCAAATTCTAGAACACTTAACAAAGGAAATGGATAATTTAAATACACAAACTGAGGTGGAAGACCGGCCTTGGTGAGGGTTTGACAAAATGCAAACACTATGAGAAAAAAAGCAGGAATTATGACCTTGTTAGAACCTTAGACCATGCTAAAGTCAAAACAGAAAACATGTTAGTGCTATTGACTTGATTTCTTATTGTGTTTGATAAAATTGTGTGATAACAGGCTTAAAGTATGGTTATGTGCAAGATTGTGTGTGTTTGTAACCTTGAAAGCATGCTACAACTGAAACAAGAATCTAATGAAAAAGCATGTGCTGGAATTGAATTTGCATGTGTGTTAATGCTAAAATTGTATGATTCTGCTGGATTCAAAGAACGAATTGTGGTGTCACAACGAATGAGTTTTTGCTGTGAACTGTGTTGTTGGCACCGAATCAGTTTCGCTGCCAAACTGTGTTCTGTCCAGCGAATGAGTTTTCCTTGTGGAATTGTGTGTCAGCAGCGAATCAGTTTCACTACTGAACTGTGGTTTGTAGCGAATCAGTTTCGCTGTCGAACTGTGTTGTCTGCAGTGAATGAGTTTTCGCTGCCAAATTATGTGTCACCAGCGAATCACTTTCGCTGTCAAAATGTGTTGGCTGCAGCGAATGAGTTTTCGCTGCCGAATTGCGTGTTAGTGGGAATCAATTTCGCTATCGAACTGTGTAGTCTGCAGTGAATCAGTTTTGCTGCCGAACTGTGTTGCTGTAGTGAATGAGTTTTCACTGCCGAATTGTGTGTCACCAGCGAATCACTTTCGCTGTCGAAATGTGTTGGCTGCAGTGAATGAGTTTTCGCTGCCGAACTGTGTAGTCTACGGCGAATGAGTTTTTGCTGCCGAATTGTGTGTCAACAGCAAATCAGTTTCGCTGCCGAACTATGTTGTTTGCAGCGAATGAGTTTTCGCTGCCGAATTGTGTGTCACAAACGAATCACTTTCGCTGTCGAAATGTGATGGTTGCAGCAAATGAGTTTTCGCTGCCGAATTGTGCGTCCCAAACACATCACTTTCGCTGTCGAAACGTGTTGGCTGCAGCGAATGAGTTTTCACTGCCGAATTGTGTGTCACAAGCGAATCACTTTCGCTACCGAAATGTGTTGGCTACTGCGAATGAGTTTTTGCTGCCGAATGTGTGTCCGTAATGAATTAGTTTCGTTGCCGAACTGTGTTGTCCGCAGCGATATAGGTTTTCAGTGCTGCATTTGTGTTGTCTGCAGAGAATCAGGTGTTCGCTGCCAAATTATGTTGTCCGTCATGATTCAAGCTTTTGCTGCCGAATTTGTGTGGTTCGCAGCGAATCGGGTGTTAGCAGCTAAATTGTGTTGTCCACAGCAAATCAAGTGTCCGCTGCTGAATTATGTTGTCTGCAGCGAATCAGATTTTTGCTACCAAATTAGTGTTGTCCGGAGTGAATCAGAGGTTCGCTGCCGAATTGTGTTGTCCGCAATGAATTAGCATTCGTTGCCGAAAGTTTGTTGGTTGCAATGAATTATCATTTGTTGCTGAAGTTGTGTTTTCTGCAGCAAATCAGCATTCGCTGTCGAAGTTGTGATGTCTGCAGTGGAAGTGTGATTCGCTACCAAAATCGAGTTGCTTGTAGTGAATTAGCATTCGTTTTTGAAAACGTGTCGGTTGCAGTGAAGTAGCATTTGCTGCCAAAATTGAGGTGCCTGCATCGAACCAGTTTTCGTTGCCAAAATGTGTGGCTTGCAATGAACTAGTTTTCGCTACCGAATTGTGTGGCCAGCAACAAATTAGTTTCGCTGCTGATTTTTCTACAATAGTTCCCCATGCAGAAATGACTTAAATGCTTGTGACAATTTCATTGTATGATGGTGTAAAATGTGGAACACTTGAATGTGAAAATATGAACTCTTGAAATAAGTTTGGTGATGAATATGATTTAAGGATGCAAATGTACTGATTTGTGACCATTGATGTCTTAGGTGGTGTGGCCGGGATCGAACCATCGCCAAGACAAGGACAACCCGCAAGTGGAGTAGGTAGGTGGTTTCCACCTTTTTCTCATATAATGTTTATGTTTGGAAATGATTTACTTATGGTGATATTTTATTAAATCCTTGTGGAATGATGAAACGACGAATGAAGTGTTTGATTGAATTCTTGATGATTGTCAAAACGACTATGAAACGTCGATTGAGTTCTTGATGAATGTTGAAACAATGACAAAAATGTTAATGTTTTGAAATGACCTATTTGAGGTAGATATATTATATTGTTGTGATGAATAGTAAACTGACTATGAGGTGTTAATTGGGCTACTATGAATTTCAATTGCTGATGAATAGTAGTATGAGTATTACGAAAGATCTACTATTGTATTTTATTGAATGTATTTGTGATGAATGGTTATATGAGTATTACGAAGGATCTATTATTGTATTTTGTCGAATGTAATTCTGACGAATGGTTATATGAGTCTTACGAAAGATCTACCATTTAATTATATTGAATGTAATTCTGACAAATGATTGCATGAGTATTATGAATGATCTACCATTTTGTTATATTGAATGTAATCGTGACGAATGATTGTATGAGTATTATGAAGGATCAACCGTTATTATATTGAATATACTTGTGATGCATGATTGTATAAGCATTACGAAGAATCTACCATTGTATTATACGAATGAAATTGTCACGAATGGTTGTATGAGTATTATAAGGGATCTATTGTTGTATTGTATTGTACATTAACTTTCACGAATGGTTGGATGAGTAATACGAAGGGTGCATTGTTGTGTTATACTGAATGCTAAACTGTTATGGAATGTTTGTTTGTGTATTACAAAAGACGTATTATCTTGTTACTAAATGTTAAACTATTATGGAACGCTCATAGAAGTATCACGAAGGGTCTACTATTATGTTGCAGTGAATGTCAAGTTGTTACGAACTGTTTGAATGAGCAATTCAAGGGATATTACATGTTATAGTGATTTCATAAACTGCCTCTAGAACATTTGATTGGTTGATTGATTAACTTCAGCTGGTGTCATCCAAAGCGGATGATGGGGACAAATGATTGATTAGTTCTGGTTAATGGCATATGAAGGGATAACTGCAATAAGCCAATAACTTATTGATTAGCTACGACTAATAGCATCTGAATGGATGACCAGAACAAATGATTGATTAGCTTCAGTTAATGGCATCCAAAGATATGACCGGGATAAATGATTGATTAGCTACGGCTAACGACATCCAAAGCGGATGACCAAGACAAATGATTGATTAGCTACGGCTAATGGCATCCGAATGAATGACCGGAACAATAGATTGATTAGCTTTAGCTAATGACATCTGAATAGATGACCGAAATAAATTATTGATTAGCTATGGCTAATGGCATCTTAAGCGGATAACTGGGACAAATGATTAATTAACTTCGGCTAATGGCATCCGAAGGGATGGCCGGGATAAATGATTGATTAGCTTCAGCTAATGGCATCTAAATTGAAGGCAGGGATGAATGATTGATTAGCTATGGTTAATGGCATCCAAAGTGGATGGCCAAGATGAATAAATGATTAGCTTCGGCTAATGGCACCCTAAGGGGATGACCGGGATGAATAATTGATTAGCTTCGGCTAATGGCATCTAAAATGGATGACTAGGATGAATAAATGATTAACTTTGGCTAATGTCATTCTAAATGTATGACCGGGAAGAACAAATGACTAGCTTCGACTAATAGCATCCTAAATGGATGATCGGGATGAACAAATGATTAACCTTGGCTAATGGCATCCTAAATGGATGACTGGGATGAATAAATGGTTAGCTTACGCTAATACATCCTAAGTGGATGACCGGGATGAGTAAACGATTGGCTTATGCTAATGGCATCCTAAGAGGATAGGCGGATTTGTGAGTTATGAGTTAGTTTCAAGAATTAATGTGTTAATGTATACTATGTTTTGTATATACAAAGTATATGAAAGAACTACGATTATTATGTTTTAACCAGAGAATAATGTTAGTTTGCCTAACGGTATTCGAGATGAATGATCGGGTTTGAGTATTATAACTAGCCTCGATAATTGACGAATTATTAATGGTGATATTTACATAAGTAAGGGGAAATGATAGAATTATGCTCTTTTGGTCCATGAATGAAATGTAACACTAATATTTGTTTATTATGTTTTTAGATTGCCTATAATGCTTGAAATTATCTTGTGCTGTAACAGGGACATCATACCAACATGGTGCGTAAGGAAATCCATTTCGCAGCTCACACATTTTGAAAAGAAATATATATTTGCACGTTACGGGTGATATGAGTTCTGTAGGAACAGACGTGTTAATCACTTAATTAGTCACTTCATCCCTTTTGTAAAGACTAGCAATGAAAAATTCAAATGGAACACAAATGTGAATGCACGAATATGTTGATATGATGTGTATGAATATACATATGAGGTATTCACCTTGTGAGGATGTCATATTGTGAAATTATATGAGGTCAGGATAACGAAAGTCTAGTTATGTAACTTGTTGTTCGATATTCTTATATGAACTCGTGATGATAACGAGACTAGAACAGGAATGTGAATTTATAAGTATGTCAATATGATGTAATGTAAACCTATAAGTATGGAAATATAATATTATCGGCACAAGTATTGACAATCCATTTTATGGGAACGTTGGCTTACATTATCCTACGTAGATCGTGCCTTGTTAATGAACAAAATGCAATGGTAAATCTGAAGAATGATATGGTGAAAACATCCAGATACTGGACGATAAAAAAAAATTCTATCGATTTTGGCCTTGAAAAAGTTAGGTCATTACAACTAGGAACTCATATTGTCCATATTAAGTCCTAAATGTCGTATTTGACGCATCTTCCTCTTTGATCCTCAATTGGTAATATCCTGATCTTAGGTTTATTTTGGTAACACCATAGCTACCTTCAATTGATCAAACCAGTCATCTATCCATGGAAGTTGATATTTATTCTCCACAGTCACCTTATTTAACATCTATAATGAATGCAGAGCCTAATTGTTCCATCTTTCTTCTTCACAAACAAGACTGAAGCTCCCTAGGATGAATTACTTGGTCATATAAACCTTTTTTCTAACAAATCCTGTAATTGGACCTTCAACTTCACCAATTCTATATGTAACATCCCCCATTCCAGGATAAAAAACAACAATCTCATGTCAACCGAATAACAGAGTAATGAATTATATATATATATATATATATATATATATATATATATATTCATGGTTTTCGTATTAAAATCTACCGAAATTTCGACGGAGTCCCCCCTATACCGGAAGGTCCCAAATTATTGACATGTAACCTGTTTACACTTCTAATAGCTCGCATCTCATAACTTAATCCCGACCCAATCATCTTGGGTTTCAAGTTCACAAATATTCTCACACCTATCAACCACAAAATTTATGATATACATTATATAACAAAATATCATTATAGATGGATAAAAAAATATAAATACATAGACATGAAATATAGAGTATTTCATTAATTAAGTTCATTCAATCAAGTTTAAACATTAATTATACAAATTAAGTTATACAAACATTTTCATGTTTACAAAATACAAGGGTATACTCCTTAAAACCTAAATTATAAGAAGGGAACATAAGCTAGAATCTACTCCTTTCGTGCATGCGATGATCCTAAAACAAAATACATATTATTGAAAGGTGAATATCACATAAATATAATAACATGAATATCTAACAATTTCAACAGGGTAACATGCATTTATATTTTGTTCACTTCTCCCTTTTGGTTTTCATTAGAATCTCTTCATTATTAAACTATTAATAATCGTTCCCTCTTCCACTATTAAACTCCATTCTAGACTTTATAAAATCAAACATGATTATTTTTGTTTAACACATTACCGATACCAATTTCACTGGTATCATCATCATCACCCCGTAGGAGTCGATGCAAGGTGATCCCCTTACCCGGGATCGTAACATACACTAAATGTATGTTAGTTAATACATGGTTGATCCCCTTATCCAGAATCCTAACATACACTAAATGTATGCTGGCCAATACATGGGGATCTATGCTAGCCAATACATGGTGATCCCCTTACCCAGGATCCTAACATACACTAAATGTATGTTAGTCCAAACGTGGCGATCCTCTTACCCAGGATCCTAACATATGCTAAATGTATGCTAGTTTATGCCTCAAATCACACTTCTCATATTTCCTTTGTCAATGATAATTTCATCACTTGGCAATTCACACAACAACATTTCCCCTTGAATACACATACATTCAGTAATTCACATTTCACATTGGGAATATATATTAAATCATGGAATTTAACTAGAAGGTATATGTGCGATTCACCTACCTACAATAGAAGCTTTACTCGTGCTCCTCTGTTGCTGCTGTTGCACCACACCTGTGGTCTCTCCTGCAAATCACAGGTTCATCTCATAAATTTTCCTCACTCAATGATATGTTTTATAATAACCATATCAATAGCCAATAAGTCTTTCTTTCAGTCATTTCTTAATATTTTACATTTTTCTCATTTCACCCATTAATATTGTCGTTCTTTGTCCAACCACATTTATCATTCCTTTTTTTATATTTGAATTGTTTCTGTTTAAATCTCGAACTATCACTGTCTAGACATTGAACTATTACTGTTTGATCTCTCTTCAGATTTTTAACTATATCTAGAGTTATAGAACTCTGATTCATGCAAAATTAGTCTCGTTGGAAAGCTAAAACATGAAGCTATAAATTCTCTGAAGAAAGAAAACCTAGTTCAGCCTTTAAGACAGTCAAAATTGCTCATTGACAAACATTTGGATTGTTACTGTCCAATTGTTACTGTCTCATTTTTAAACTGTTACTATCTGACCTCTCGTCAGATTTTTAACTATACCTGGAGTTATAGAACTTCGATTCAAGCGAGATTAGTCTTGTTGGAAAGCTAAGACATGAAGCTACAAGTTCTCTGAAGGAAGGAGAACCCAGTTCTACCTCTAAGACAGTCAAAATTGTTCATGAACAAACATTTAGACTGCTAGTGTCCAACTGTTACTGTCTGACCTCTCCTCAGAGTTTTAACTATATCTAGAGTTATAGATCTCTGATTCAAGCAAGATTAGTTTTGTTGAAAAGCTAAGACATGAGGCTACAAGTTCTCTGAGGAAGGAGAACCAGTTATGCCTCTAAGACAGTCAAAATTACTCATCAAGAAACATTTGGACTGTTACTATCAAACTGTTACTGTCTCGTTTTTTAATTATTACTGTCTGACCTCTCCTTAGAATTTTAACTACATCTGGAGTTATAAAACTCCGATTCAAGTAAGATTAGTCTCGTTGGAAAGCTAATACATGAGGCTACAAGTTCTCTGAAGGAAGGAGAACCCAGTTCTGCCTCTAAGACAATCAAAATTGCTCATCAATAAACTTTTGGATTGTTACTGTCCAACTTTTACCGTCTCATTTTTTCCAACTGTTACTGTCTGACCTCTCCTTATATTTTTAACTATATCTAGAGTTATAGAACTTTGATTCAGGCGAGATTAGTCTCATTGGAAAGCTAATTGGAAAGCTAAGACATGAGGCTACAAGTTCTCTGAGGGAAGGAGAACCTAATTGTGCCTCTAAGACAGTCAAAATTGCTCATCAACAAACATTTGAACTGTTACTATCCAACTATTACTGTCTCTTTTTTTAACTGTTACTATCTGACCTCTCCTTAGAGTTTTAACTATATCTAGAGTTATAGAACTCCGATTCAAGCAAGATTAGTCTCGTTGGAAAGCTAATACTTGAGGCTACAAGTTCTCTAAGTAAGGAGAACCCAGTTCTGCCTCTAAGACAGTCAAAATTGCTTATCAACAAACATTTGGACTGTTACTCTCTCATTTTTGAACTGTTACTGTCTGACCTCTCCTTAGATTTTTAACAATATCTGGAGTTATAAAACTCCGATTCAAGCAAGATTTGTCTCGTTGGAAAGCTAAGAGATGAGACTATAAGTTCTCTGGAGAAAGGAGAATCCAGTTCTGCCTCTAAGACAGTCAAAATTGCTCATCGACAAACATTTGGATTGTTACTGTCTAACTGTTACCGTCTCGTTTTTGAACTATTACTGTCTGACCTCTCCTTAGATTTTTAACTATACCTAGAGTTATAGAACTCAAATCTATAATTTAACATCCAAGCATCAATTCATAATCGACTTTAAAATGACTCATGAGACCATGTTTAAAATACCTTACCTGGTACGAATCAAGTTTCGATCCCTCCTTTTCTTTCTAATGACAGTCAGCCCTCCCCTCTTCTCTTCTTGTTAAATTTTTCTTGTTAATCACTTGCCCACCAGTGTTTATTCTACCTATAACCCTTAATCTTGGATGGGTTCTTGAAATATTGGTGTTTCTCTCTTGATCTGTAAAAATGAATACAAAAACTCCATCTTTTCTTTCTTCATGATAGCTGCAGATTTGTTTTTGGTGAGAAGAGGAGTATTTATGCTTTATAATTATTTTTATTTGCATTTAGGCTCCATTTTCTTTAAGTGTATTCATTTTGCCCCAACTTCTTTTTAGTTTAGTTTATTTTTTTTAATTTAATCCAGCCTTGATTTTCTCGGGATTTACACTATAGGTGTCATCCTATAAGAAGATTGAGCTATGGAAGATACCCTAGGTAACACATTAATAGAAAACTTAACTTCCCTCACTAGAGGTAATCTTGGCAATTTTTCCAGAAATGCATCAGCAAACTCTCTTACTATATGAATACTACTTAGCTATGTGTTATCTCTCTTTGAGTTTATTACATAAGCGGGATATGCCCCACTCCCCTTTCGTGACAGCTTCCCTAATAGTCATGGCTGAGATGACACAACTTGGTATAACATTTTATCCTCTAAAAATCACTCTTTTACCATCTAATCCCTGAAGAGTTATTGTTTTTCAAAAACAATCCATTTAGGCTTTATAGGTTCTGACACGATCAAAGATTTGATGTCTTATCCCAAGTGCAGGAGTGTCACAGTAATAAATAACCCGCCAAGACCGGGGTCGAACCACAGAGAGGTTAATTGTATAAATTATAATTAATAAAACAACAACAATAATAACAACAATAATAGTAATAGTAATAATAAAATTAATAGTAATAGTAATAATAACAATACTCAGTACGTGGCGTTGTTATACCTGAGAATGATCTCAAAGATCGGGTCACAGGTTTCCAACCTATATACTGAGTTTATGAAAAGATCAAAGAGATATATTATATAATATAAACAGATTTCTGATGCGAATGAACAAGGCAAGACCAACAATGTCAGGATCCTTGATCAAACACAGAGCATACTTAAAGTACATAAAATATAACACGAATAATACTAATAATAACAATAACAACAACAATAATAATAATAATAATAATAATAATAATAATAATAATAGCAATATTAGCCGTTTCTTTGTCCTTTCACTTTCAATAGTTAATCACATCAATCAATCCTTTGAATTGTGAGATATGCCTGCATTTGAAATGAACATTTACCATAAATTAAAGCTATCTTATATTATCAGATCTATTATTATAAAACATGCTCTATTTAAGGAGTTATTAATACTTCAAGTGTAAAATGATGATATAAAACCTTGATAAAAATGCACTTTTAAGTACTAATTATACCCCCCAACCAGCTTATTACTAGTCCCTAGTAATCAAAGCGTTAAAATAGAAAAACAATTTGCAAGTTCCACAAAGCAAGGCATTCATCATTTAACTTCCATTAATCTATCCAAGTAAACAAACTCATTAAATTTATATATCTGCTCAATACCTTTTAAACAAAATATTAATAAACCTTTCTTTTTATGTGCTCAATATATGAAAACATAGATGATGGGGCTTTTATTGGAAGAAAACAAGATTTTTGTTCTAATGTTTCAGGTTAACTTCCTTGGGTTGAGATTATTATCTTCTTTTTTTTTCTTTTTTTTTTATTTATACACATATAACTTAAAACAGAATGTTGCTTTAACCCATGTAACGAGCTTTCGGCTAATGACTCCCAGACCAGTTGGTCTTAGGGCATTAGGTGTTGAGACACCCCTTCGAGCTTAATAACTCGGGTTGCAGATACTGATACGTAGATAGTGCAATGTTTGATTCCCTTAAGCTTTTCTCCTTAACCCATGTAACAAGCTTTGGACCAATAGCTCCCAAGTCAGTTGACTTTAAGGTATTAGGTATTAAAACACCCCTTCGGACTTAATTGCTTAGATTAGGGAGGCTACGAAACCAAACTTATCTACGTTTTTTTTATTATATATACTTTTTTTTGTTTTTTTTTATACTATCCCTTTTCCTTAGTTGTTACCTTTAACAAAAGAACATAAATAATGTAATAATCCAATACGCAACCCACAATCATATGTTAAAGTGTGTGTGTGAAAATGAAGGTTTACAAATACTTGTTAAATGAGTACATGAGCAGAGTTAAGTGATAACAATGCGAGAGTTTGTAAACCTGAATATTTCAAGAAGTGTAATAATAGACCTTGTTATGAATGTTTACTAAGATGCGTCTCAAGAGTCGATGCGTCTCAAGAGTCAATACTCATTACTCTGCCATCTTAATAACAGTTTTGCAAATAGTTTATGAAAAAGAAAACACATTAGGTTTTTTTTTTAAATATCAACTACTACCCTTTCCCCCCAACCAAAATGAGACATTGTCCTCAATGTCCTAAGGTAGAAAGATAGAGTATAGAAGACATCACCTGAAACAACGAATACTAGCAAACCTGAAACACACTTAAACAAATATAAGAAATAACAAAACAAAATAATAAGATATTAATAAAACCAAAAGACACAAGGTTTCACAAATGAAGGCTCAAATCCAATCTAAGCTTTTTACGACTTTTCTCAGTTGACCAATGTATGCGACTCATAGAGGGATCAATGATAGGGATGAAAGATTGTAGTTGGTCAATTAATTGTTCAGCAGTAGCAGCAGAGATTATGATTCTTCGTGCCGAAGATGTTAGAAATTCCTTTTCCACAGCTTGATCAAGAAAAGACAACAATTTATCGTAAAAACCATTAACATTTAACAAACCTATAGGTTTATGGTGAATGTGCAGTTGGGCCCAAGAGAAAATATGAAAGATCTCTTCCAATGTACCCAGACCACCTGGTAAGGCAATGAAGGCATCAACATGTTTAAACATTGTATTCAATCGTTCAGACATTGTGGAGACTTGTAGTTCCTCTCCAATTGTTTTTCCCAAGAGGTCCTCTTTTGCTAAAGCTTTGGGGATGACCCCCAAAACTTGACTGCCTCCTAAAAATGCAGCTATTGACACACCCCCCATTAACCCAAGGCTGCCTCCGCCATACACTAAATGAATCATTCTCTCAGCTAATACCTGACCAAGATGATTTGCTGATTCTAAAAACTCTATTTCTTTCCCAGGACTAGATCCACCGAAAACATAAATATTTTTTATTTGATTACTCGAGGAACCTGCCATTTCTACACACTTCGATATCTGTTGAATGTGTGGGTTGAGTAGAAATAAAGGGAAGGAAGAGAAGAATTTATAGATGAGAAATTGAAAATGCAATCATACCACCTATATGTAGGCACCTGGGAGCCTCTCTCTCTTTATTATTTTTTTTATTTTTTTTGATTTTTATATTTTTATATTTTTATATTTTTTTATTTTAAAAATATGTATGTACAAGCAGTTGTGATTGTGGCTCACATCTTCCCTTGGTTTTACGTCCAAGAACGGCTTAAATGCCCTCTATGGGTCGGGGATATGCTTCCCATCTAGTTTTCTTAAAAACTGACAAAAATGGTCTTTTTTAGTCAGATTCCCAAGACTATGTCGAGCATGTTCTTTATGGAATTGTGGCCATAAATCATGAATTGCACGATGCACATCTCCACTAGGGTGCGTCTCAAGAGTCAATAGAAGATTATCTAAAGACTCCTTACTCAAGCTATCCTTAATGAATTGTATTTTATCTTCACGATTTACAGATACCATTCTTAAAGAATGACATTTTGCATTACAAGTCCATCTGGCACATCTGTGACAGACTTGCAGTTGTTTTGCACGATGTTTATTTGCAAAAGTGTTTTTACCTGTTCCAGGCATGTATGAAATGAAAGAATTGGAGGACTCACCTGATAATCGGACCTTTGCTTCAATTAGCCAGCGAATATCTTCAGGAATTCCATGGTTCATTAACAATTGCAATCTTGCACATCTAGCACGGTAAATTTTTGTAATCGCATTCTGAGGTAGAGCAAGAAAATACTTTTTCAATTTTTCAAGAGTGGTGTCCATTTTTTTTTAGATGAGAAGTGGAAAAGAGATGCAAAGAAAGGAGAAACAACAAAGAATCGCACAAATATATACACAGATATCAGTTATCATGGGAAACTGAAAGAACCGACTTTAAGAGTCACGGAGTACCGTTATCTGCCATTTGACCGGGGTGAGAGAAACTAGCAAAACAAAAGTCACACAAAAAGAAGCACAAAAACAATATGAGAAAAAGAATCAATCTTTATATATAGGATCACCCAATTCAATAGAGTCATTTTCAACTGAAAAATTATCAAAGTAAACTTTCAAACGATATCCATTTACCTTGAAAACATTACCATTCTTTGGATTCTCGATATCACAGGCCCCATATGGATACACATGTTTCACAATAAAAGGACCACTCCATCTTGATCTTAGTTTTCCAAGAAATAAATGGAGTCGAGAATTATAAAGCAAGACTTTTTGACCAACATTGAATGTTTTTCTAAGTATTTTCTTGTCATGAAACTCTTTGATTCTTGCTTTATGAATTCTTGAATTTTCATATGCATCATTTCTTATTTCCTCAAGCTCATTTATTTGTAATTTTCGCAGCTGACTAGCATCATCAAGATTTGAATTGAAAGCTTTAATAGCCCAATAAGCTTTATGTTCAAGTTCCACAGGCAAGTGACAAGGTTTTCCATAGACTAGTCTATAAAGTGACATACCTAATGATATTTTATAAGCAGTTCGATAAGCCCAAAGTGCATCATTAAGTCTTAAAGACCAATCTTTCCTATTAGGGTTCACTGTTTTCTCCAAGATCTGTTTGATCTCCCTATTAGCAAGTTCTACTTGTCCACTTGTCTGAGGGTGATAAGGGGTGGCAACTTTGTGTGTGATTCCATATTTCTTCATTAAAGACTCAAATGACTTGTTGCAGAAATGTGTTCAATTATCACTTATCATGGCTCGAGGAATTCAAAATCGACTCAAGATATTTTCTTTCAAAAACTTGATCACTGTTTTGTGATCATTATTTCGACTTGGAATTGCCTTTATCCATTTTGAAACATAATCTCTCGACCAATATGTACATAAAACCAAATGAAGGAGGAAATGGACCCATGAAATCTATACCCCAACAGTCAAATATTTCAATGACAAGGATAGGATTTAAAGGCATCATGTGACGTTTTGAAATAGACCCCAACTTTTGACAATTTTCACAAATCTTGCAGAATACATGCGTGTTCTTGAACATGGTGGGCTAGTAAAATCCACTTTGTAAGATTTTTTGCGCTTGTCTTCTTCGATGAGAAATGACCCCCACATGCCTCAGAATGACAAAACTTAATGACACTACTTACCTCATTGTCAGGAATGCATCTTTGAAATATTTGATCAGGACAATATTTGAATAAATAAGGGTCATCCCAATAAAAGTTCTTCACTTCGTTCAAGAACTTTCTTTTGTCTTAGGTGCTCCAATGAGCTGGCAAATATCCTGAAACAAGAAAATTAACAATATTAGCAAACCAAGGCATTGTAGAGACAGAAAATAAAGATTTGTCAGGAAAGTAGTCATCGATTGGTTTGATGTCGAATCTCGAATCTGTTGTTAATCTTGACAAATGATCCGCGACAACATTTTCGGTGCCTTTCTTGTCTTTGATTGTGATATCAAATTCTTGAAGTAACAAAATCCATCGTACTAATCTAGCCTTAGAATCCTTTTTTGAAAGAAGATATTTCAAAGCTGCATGATCACTAAAAACAACAACAGGTGAGCCAACAAGATAAGATCCGAACTTGTCACATGTAAATACTACTGCAAGCAATTCCTTTTTAGTGGTAGTGTAATTCATTTGAGCACTATTTAAAGTTTTACTTGCATAGTAAATCACATAGGGTTTCTTATCTTTTCTTTGTCCTAAGACAGCACCTACGGCATAATCACTAGCATCACACATTATTTCAAAAGGTAATGACCAATTAGGAGGTTGAATGACAGGAGCAGAAGTAAGCAAGTTTTTAAGTTTAACAAAGGCTTTTTCGCATTGTTCAGTCCATTCAAAAACATTGTCCTTTGTTAGAAGGTTACACAATGGCTTAGATATGACACTAAAATCTTTGATGAACCTTCTATAAAAACCAGCATGTCCTAAGAATGATCTAACATCTTTAACAGATTTTGGTGTTGGTAAGTTGGCAATTAACTCAATTTTAGATTTGTTAACCTCAATTCCTTTTGATGAAACAATGTGACCAAGTACAATGCCGTTTGTTACCATAAAATGACATTTTTCCCAATTGAGCACAAGATTCTTCTCTTCACACCTGCTCAAAACCTTTTCTAAGTTAGTCAGACAATCATCAAATGAATCGCCAAAAATAGAAAAATCATCCATAAAAATTTCAAGAAAACGTTCAACCATATCACTGAATATGCTAAGCATGCATCTTTGAAACGTGGCTGGTGCATTACATAAACCAAAAGGCATCCTTCGATATGCAAAAGTACCAAATGGACATGTGAAAGTAGTCTTCTCTTGATCTTCCAATGCAATTTCAATTTGATTATAACCTGAATAGCCATCTAGAAAACAATAAAATTCATGACCTGCAACTGTTTCTAGGATTTGATCCATGAAAGGTAAAGGGAAATGATCTTTTCTAGTCATTGAATTAAGTTTTCTATATTCAATGCACATCCGCCAACCAGTAATGGTTCTAGTTGGAATTAACTCATTTTTCTCATTTGTTATCACAGTGACTCCAGACTTCTTGGGTACAACTTGGGTAGGACTTACCCATTTGCTGTCAGAAATAGGATAAATGATTCCATTATCAAGAAGCTTCATGACTTCATTTCTCACTACTTCTTTCATATTGGGATTAAGCCTTCGTTGCATTTCTCTAGAGGGTTTAGCATTTTCCTCTAAATAAATCCTGTGTGTGCAAATCAAAGGACTAATTCCTTTTATGTCAGCTATGGTCCATCCTAATGCATTTTTGTGCATTTTCAGAGTTTGTAATAACTTACCTTCTTGATGTGCATTAAGTTTGGAAGAAATATTACCGGAAAAGTTTCATTTTCTCCCAAAAATGAGTATTTGAGATTGAATGGTAATGGCTTCAAATCAGGTTTTGGTGGTTGAACACTGGAAGGTATGGACTCAATTGATTGTGATGGCAATTCCTCAATTTGTGGTCTCCAATTGCATGCCTTTCATTCTTCCTGTAAATAAATCATTTGCAAATTCTCAGATTCATTAAACTCAATTTCACTAGAAATAGTTTCAAATTGATCATGAACTAATTTTTCAATAAAGTCCACTTCCTGTAAATCATTATTATCTCCAGGTTGCTTGCAAATGTTGAAAATATTCATCTCCAATGTCATGTTTCCAAATGATAACTTCATTAGTCCATTCCTACAATTAATCAATGCCTTAGAAGTTGCAAGAAACGGACGTCCTAAAATAATAGGAATTGAATTACATGCTTCAACAGGTTGTGTATCCAAGACAATAAAATCCACAGGATAAATGAATTTATCAACTTGAACTAACACATCTTCAACTATTCCTCTAAGCACTTTTACAGATCTATCGGCAAGTAAAAGAGTTCTGAGTTGGTTTTAACTCACCTAAATTGAGACTCTGAAAGACTGAATATGGAAGTAAATTCACACTAGCTCCAAGATCAAGTAAAGCTTTTTCAATTTTATGTTCTCCAATAAAGGAAGAAATTGTAGGACAATCAGGGTCTTTATACTTCAAAGCATTATTGTTCTGAAGAATGGCACTTACTTGTTCAGCTAAAAAGGCTTTCTTTTTCACATTCAGTTTTCTCTTCACAGTGCATAGATCTTTTAAAAATTTAGCATAAGAAGGTACCTGTTTAATAGCATCTAACAAAGGAATATTGATCCTTACCTGTTTGAAAGTTTCAAAGATTTCAGAGTTGTGATTGACTTTCCTTTGTTTGGTCATGGCATGAGGAAATGGAAGTGCTAGCGGGAAATCAGTCTTCTATTTGTAATGTTCAGATTCAACCCCTTCCTTACCCTCGGAGATTAACTCATCTTTCTCACAAGGTTCAAGAGTGGGTTTTTCAATAACCTTACCACTGCGAAGAGTGATGACTGATTTGACTTGATCCATGTGTTGGCTTCCAGAACTACTTGTGTTTGCATTGTATTGCCCCTTGGAATTGTGCTGTGGTTGAGATGGAAACAAAGGAATATTGATCCTTACCGCTTGAAAGTTTCAAAGATTTCAGAGTTGTGATTGACTTTCCTTTGTTTGGTCATGGCATGAGGAAATGGAAGTGCTAGCGGGAAATCAGTCTTCTATTTGTAATGTTCAGATTCAACCCCTTCCTTACCCTCGGAGATTAACTCATCTTTCTCACAAGGTTCAAGAGTGGGTTTTTCAATAACCTTACCACTGCGAAGAGTGATGACTGATTTGACTTGATCCATGTGTTGGCTTCCAGAACTACTTGTGTTTGCATTGTATTGCCCCTTGGAATTGTGCTGTGGTTGAGATGGAAACTTACCTTTTTCTTGAAAACTGAGAGCAGATGTGACTTTTGCAAGAGCATCTTTTAGATCTGCCATGGTTTGAGCATTTTGAGTGTTGATTGTCTCCTGCTTTTCAATGAATGCATGAAATGTTTCCTCAAGATTTCTTCTAGGAGGTGGAGCATAAGGAGGTGCATATCCATGAGAATTTTGGAAATTATAGGGTGCTTGAAACGGTGGCTGTGAAGTTTGTGCATTATTGTTACCACTCTTCCAACTGAAATTTGGGTGATTTCTCTAACCAGGGTTGTATGTTTGCGAATATGGGTTATGACTGGGCCTTTGGAAACTATTTAAAACATGGGCTTGTTCATGGAGGCATTCCTTGAAAGAAGGCAAAGTTGGACAGTCATTCGTTGCATGTTCATTCGTTTCACAGATTTGACACACAATGTCTTGAACAGATTTTAATTGACCATTCTTTTTAAATTCAAGTGCCTCGACTTTTCTAGCTAAAGATGCAAATTTAGCTTGGAGGTCATGATCTTCCCTAAGGTTGTACATACCTCCACTAGATGTATGAGGTTGAGTTTTACCTGGTGCCTCATAAGTGCCTGTAGTGTCCCAATTTTGAGCATTTTCGACTAGCAAGTCTAGGTACTCCATTGCTTCATCAGGGTCTTTATTTTCAAAAGTTCCGTTACACATCAATTCCACCATTTGCCTATCTTTAGGTGTTAATCCTTCATAAAAATGTGAAACCAATCTCCATGTTTCAAAACCATGATGAGGGAAAGTATTAAGCAAATCTCGATACCTATCCCAATATTGATAAAATGTTTCTCCTGGTTTTTGAGTGAAAGTGGTAATTTGTCTTTTGAAAGAGTTTGTTCTGTGAGATGGAAAAAATTTCTTTAAAAATTGTTGTTGCATTTCATCCCAAGCACGAATGGATCCTGACCTAAGATTCTGTAGCCATGTTTTAGCTTTATCTTTTATTGAAAAAGGAAAAAGCTTTAATCTGATGGTGTTCATGCTACAATTTAAGTCATTATAGGTATTACAGACTTCTTCAAATTCTCGCAAATGCAAGTATGGATTTTCTAGATCTAAGCCATGAAAAGAAGGTAAAAGTTGAATAATGCCTGGCTTAAAATTAAAGTGAGATGCATCAGGAGGAAAAACTATACATGAGGGTGCACTTGTTCTTGTTGGATTCATGTGGTCTCTTAGTGTTCTAACTCGATTATTCTTATTATTCTCATTATGAAGTGATTGGTTATCTTCTTCAGCCATATTTTCCGGAAAATAATGAGGATACCCTACAAAGTCTACCACTTAATGTACATGACCAAACTCTCATGCACGTGTAGAAAGAGAATAGAAGGAAGAAGAAAACAAGAGAAAAAGAAACAAAACAAAAGATACAAAAGTTAGATACAAGAAAAGTGAAAAATAAAAAATAAAATAAATATTATAATTTATACAAGAATTTACCTCCCAAGAATCGGCCCCAAAAACTTGACACGATCAAAGAGTTGATGTCTTATCCCAAGTGCGTATGTCACAAGAATAAATAACCCGAAGAAGACTGGGGTCGAACCACAGAGAGGTTAATTGTATAAATTATAATTAATAAAACAACAACAATAATAACAACAATAATAGTAATAGTAATAATAAAATTAATAGTAATAGTAATAATAACAATACTCAGTACGTGGCGTTGTTATACCTGAGAATGATCTCAAAGATCGGGTCACGGGTTTCCAGCCTATATAATCGAGTTTATGAAAAGATCAAAGAGATATATTATATAATATAAACAGATTTCTGATGCGAATGAACAAGGCAAGACCAACAATGTCAGGATCCTTGATCAAATACAGAGCATACTTAAAGTACATAAAATATAACACGAATAATACTAATAATAACAATAACAACAATAACAATACTAATAATAACAATAACAACAATAATAATAATAATAATAGCAATATTAGTAGTAGTAGTAGTAGTAGTAGTAGTAGTAGTAGTAGTAGTACTAATAATAATAAAAAAGAAGAGGAAGAAATTAATGAGAACTTTGAGATGGAAGATTAATGTAAAGATTAAACAATGATAAAAACAAATGTCAAGGTTAGAGGGTTCACTAATAGTATTAGAGATAAGTAAAATATAAACTATTTATAAATTATCAACATGATCATATTAATCATCTTATTTACATAATACCATGCTTACAAATTTTATCAGGTATTCATGATGCTAACTTATGTTGACAACAAATCAAGTTCCTCTCATAATAACGATGTCGACCGAAGACTATGAAGGATCAAGTATTTGATGTACCAAGTGTTATACAACACAAATCTAGATTAACTATTTAACAAGCAAGGTATTAAGGATTAATAAGATAAAAATGATAAGACATGTTAATAGCAAACTTGTTTAGGATTTAAGCATTGAAGTCCATGTTGAGTTCATATTATACTTATTCTAACACCATTAGTGAAACCTTGTCACCTTGACATAATTAACTTAGCTAGACATAATAAAGAAGAAGAACATAAATAAACAAGATAAGAACATAAACATGATATAAGTTAACTATGTATAGTAAAGGAAATGAAAAGCATGAACAAGAGATTAATGAAAATAAAACTTAAGCATTACAACAATAAAGAGAGAGCAAGAACATGATCTTGATCTTAGAACCAAGCTTCTTAAATGAATGGCAAATGCCTCCTTTTATAGGCTAAAATTCAGAACTATTCATTTGGTAATTGATTATTGATGTAGTGGCCAACTATTGATTTAGTGGACTTGGTGGACAGCAGCACCCAAGCACTTTGGCTGGATGAAATGACATTGATCCATTCAGAATTTGGCAAAGTGTTCCCCATGAAAGTTGTTTGCAATCATCTTATCTTTTTACCCATAAAATTTCAGAGCATTTGGATCACTATAGCTCGAGATATGGCTAAAATACTAAGTAGTGCTGTTGGTGGACGTGGTAGATAGATTTCAAGCTCTTGTCTGGACGAAATGTCATTGTTACCATCCGAATTGGAGAAAATCTTCTTCATGACAGTTGTTGGAAATTGACTTTTCCTTCCCCCCACCAAATTTCAAGTCATTTGGCCTTCTAGAACTCCAGATATGGGTAAAATTCTAAGCAGTGTTTGGGCTGGATTACAGGACAGATTCTGACTTCTCTTTTGTGGCCAAACTTTGAATTTGAAAACGGCAGATTTGGGTCTTACACTATTCATGAACATTGTAGGCCTATTTCTTAGCTTTCTATCCATATAAATTAAGCTGAAATCCAAGATCTATAGCTCCAGATATGACCCAATAACTGAACAGTGTTTCAATTTGAATTGAATCGGTATCTCCTTTCTAATCTTAGCTGTTTCTTTGTCCTTTCACTTTCAATAGTTAATCACATCAATCAATCCTTTGAATTTTGAGATATGTTTGCATTTGAAATGAACATTTACCATAAATTAAAGTTATCTTATATTATCAGATCTGTTATTATAAAACATGCTCTAGTTAAGGAGTTATTAATACTTCAAGTGTAA
The DNA here is from genome assembly GCA_015852605.2 of Populus deltoides. NCBI lineage: Eukaryota > Viridiplantae > Streptophyta > Magnoliopsida > Malpighiales > Salicaceae > Populus > Populus deltoides. The sequence continues at coordinate 9,669,410 of CM027580.2, forward strand.
AATGATGATATAAAACCTTGATAAAAATGCACTTTTAAGTACTAATCAGGTTCCTAGCCAGTCCATTCTCAGGATCAAATCAAAATCTTGTAATTCTAAGGGTATCAAATATGCTTTCAACTCGCTCTCACTAATACTAACCCATACCCTTTCACATACATGATCTATATTTACAGTTTGACCTAAGAAAGTACTAATGATAAACTCTTTTTCTACCTTACAGTTTTTTTCCCATTTTTTTCATATTTTATGAAATTTCAGCAGAGATTTCCCATAGTTATTTCCTTCTTAAATTTCCAATTCCTCAATATTCTATATAAACACAATCATCTCAATGATCCACATCATATGGTAGCCTTAGGTGCACCCAAGTACATTTAATCATCTTTCAACAAGGATTTATTATAACAAACAATTAAGTAATTAAAACTTCTTGTTCAAATTTTCTTGTTAATCCCTTGCGCACAAGTGTTTATTCTACTATAAACCCTTAATCTTGGATGAGTTCTTGAAATTTTGGTGTTTCAATCTTGATTTGCAAGAATGGATACAAAAACTCCACCTTTCTTTCCTTATGGTTGCTGCCGATTTTTGATGAGAAGATGAGTATTTATGCTCTATAATTTCTCTTATTTGCATTTAGGTCTCATTTCCTTTAAGTTTATTATTTTTACCCCTTTATCTTTTTCTTCTTATAATTAAGTTATATCTCTTTTCATTTCTTATAATTCCACCCCATAACTTTTACTTTAGTTTATTTTCTTTAATTTAATCCAACCCTCGACATTTCTGGGTTAATTTATAATGTCTCGAAATATTTCATCCAGAAATTTATATCCAAAAATTTCTGAATTCCCGTTTTTATTTAAACCTATGCATAAATTTCTTCACTTTTATTCCTCATTTATTTAGTTTGCAATTTATGCCACCTTTATTTTCCTGGGTTTTACATCTTTTGGTAATCCATATTGCTTTCACTTATATATCATTACATCGATATGAAATTAACTATAGAATTCTTAATGTGAACCTTGTGATCACGTGATCACGCAACCCACAATCAAGATTGAGATCTAATCCTAGAAAGCCGAAAGAGGTCAAATAGGAGTGTGACACAATGGAAATCTGCCCCAAGATACTAGCATTATTGGAATGAAGTTAAATCAAAGAATGAAAGCAGTTCTCACACATGTTAAAACTAAAAAAGTTTAGAAGTATTATTCATTAATGGCCATCAAAATTTAGGCTTACATGTGTTTAAATAGTTCTAAAAAATTAAACCTAATGGATCTAATCTTGTAAACCCTGGGAAAATAAAGGTTGCATAAATTGCAAACTAAATAAATGGTTGAATTGACCCTCAAATACAAAAACCAACTAAAAACTTTACTAGTAAGCTCAAACCCTGATCCATACAAGCCTTGGATCCTATCTAAAAACAAAGTATTAATTAAGCCCAATAAGCCTTGGGTTATAGCTAACAAAATAAAAATAAAGCCAAAATAAGCCTACATGATTCATTAAACTCATAAATATACTAGATGCATTTATAAGTCCAAACAACATGACTAATCATTCATATAAACCATACTTAGTTTTAAATGTAGTTTTCCACTCATCACCTTCTTTCATCATAATCTAATGGTACCCACTTTTCAGATCAATTTTAGAGAAAATACATGATCCATGTAACTCATCTAGCATGTCATCAAGCCTAGGAATGAGATATCTATACTTTACTGTTATATCGTTGATGGCTCAACAATCAACACACATCCTCCATGTTCCTTCTTAAGTATAAGTAACACTGGTACAACACACGAGCTCATACTCTCATGAATGTACCCCTTCTCCATCAGCTCATCAACTTGCTTTTAAAGCTTCTTTGTCACCTCATGATTGCTTTTATAGGCTGGTCGATTAGGAATTGCAACCCCGAATATAATAACATTTTGATGTTTATTCCCCTTAATGGTGGTAATCTGCTATGCATATCTTAAGGAATCATATTTTCAAACTCCTGCAGCAAGGAAATAGCAACACTAAAACCAACATAATCAAGATCATTAACATTAAAGTAGGTCTCTTTATACAAGTAAAATCATTGGCTTGTTAGTGAGAAATGTATATTTGACATCACCTTCTCTTGTATAAAAATTAGGTTGTTTCTTTAGGTTTTCCACGCAATTCTCGTCACATTTCTTGACTTTCTTCACTCATCTTGTCTTATGTCCACTCTTGGCTAAAATTTGGTGTTATTGGGTAGTGGCTAAATGTTCTAATTTTTTTAAAGTATTAGCTGAATGTTTGTTTATGTTTGGATGGGTGGCCGAATAGGTTGCAACAATGTTTTAGGTTATGGCCAAACATGTAGTCTTCTCTCCTCTTGTTCCTCACTTTGATTTTCTCTTTCTATAGCCTCATGCTCACTTTTTAGCTTTATTTGATCATCATACACTTATTTAGGTATAAGAGGTAAAAGAGTGATGATTTTACCATATTTTACAATGGTATACCTATTTTTAACCCTATTATGACTTGTTTTTCCTATCATATTGTCATGGTCTCCCTGATAAGATGTAACTTGCTTGCATTGGTACTACATCACATAAAACTTCATCAATATACTTCCTAATAAAAAATGAAACAATAAACTGTTTAGTTACTTTCACTTTACCACTATCATTCAACCATTGTAACCTATAAAGTATGCTTAACAATACACGAATTCAGTTTACTAATAAGGGTAGTGTTAGCCACATTAGTACAACTTCCACTATTAATAATTAAACTACATACCTTGTTTTGTACATAGCATTGTGTATGGAAGTGTTTTTCCTTTGCTAATCACTATCATCTTTCTTTACCTGAACCTGAAGTGCGTGCCTTATAACCATAGACTCCTCAACAGGTAATGTCAATTCATCCTCAGTACAATCCTCAAATAGTGGCTAGTCTTTACAATCTAATTTATCACTCTCGGATTCCACATCACCATTGTCTCTCATCACCACTATCCTCTTATTTGGACACTCTAAAGTGTAATGTCCAAGCTCCTAACATCTGAAACATTTAACATCTCGAGTATTTTTAGGTTGAGAGTCAGATTTACCTTTGAAACCCGTAGAGGTTTCAACCTTAGCTTTAGGTGGTTCGACTTTAGTAAGGACAAAAGGCTTTGGTTGGGTAACCCTCCCTATATCCTCTAATTCAACCTCCATATTGATGAAGATGAAGCTGAATTGGTCTGAAAACATGTCTTGCCCCTTCTCTTTATTTGCCTCTCCACCTTCATCACCATATGGATCATATCCTCCAACTCCATGTAATGTTGTAATTCCACCACCTTCACAATCTCTCTATTCAGTCCATTAAGAAATCTAGCCACCGTGGCCTCTCTATCCTTAAATACATTGGCCTGAATCATTGTGATCTCCATTTCCTTATAATACTTATCCATTAACTTAGAACCCTAATGCAGACTTTATAGTTTTAGATACAAATCCCTATATTAATGGTTATGGACAAATCGCCTCCTTATCAATACTTTCATTTCCTCCCACGATGCTATTAGCCTTTCTCCATTCCTCCTTATACCAATCACATTCTGATCCCACCAAATCAATTTGTATTCTATAAATTCAATGACTACCAATTTCACCTTCCTTGCTTTTGAATAACTTCGACAATTGAAAATCCAATCCACCTTTTTCTCCCACTCAAAATACACCTCGGGATCATTTTTACCTTGAAAAATAGGTATTTTCAACTTGATAACATCCAAATCACCATCTACATCATCATGTCCTTTGAAGTTACAAAAATTTCCCTTCTAAACGAATTGGCCTCTAGTTCTATTCCCAAAATCCCTTTGATTTCTAGGTTGCTGAAAACCTCCCCTATGACTTATGGTCTTATCATCAAAACCTCATTCACCAAAATCATCAATGTCCTTCTAAAAATCTTCATAATTAGCACACCTTGACCTTTTGGCCTTACTACCATTGTTCAATTTCGGATCAACCCTAACCTTTCTCACATATTAGGTACTTGTACCAGCTTCATTGTCGCGTTTCTCTAACTTCTCAAGTTTATCACAAATGTTCCCCATCACAATATTCACCCTCTTCATTATCTTCGCCAAGGCTTGAATTTGGAACTTTACATCACCCTCAGAAGGGGTGGTGTGTTATTCTGATCTGACATGATTATACCTGTAAAAATTGGTTAGTGGTATAAAAACAAATTCCTCACGTCATTTGTGTTTCACTCAAAATTAAGCTTTTCATTCCAATAAACTCATTACACCTTTTACCTCACAACTTGTTTTCTTACGATTCTTTCAAAATTAAAAATCTAACCAATCAAAGTCATAGGCTTTTGCAATGCATTTCAATTATGAATTTAGACTCAAGAATAAATAAATATACTAAAAACAAACAAAACAAAACTACGATTAATGTTTTGCAAGTAGCAATGCAAATTCGTATGAATTGTAGACGAAACGAAGCTGCAAAATAAAACAGAATGAAAACTAATAAAGATATTTATTTGACTCTTAAATAACCCAAATATAATAGAAACAAACTGATTTGGTCAAAACAAACAGTAGACTAACACGTTTTGGATCTTGATACAAATCTGACCTGTTACGTAATTTTAAAACACTAAAATTGAAACAACAAAGGGATTGAAACCTCAATAATTAAACCTAATAAACTATGCATCTCAGTTTATAGGACTTTGTCTTATGTCTAGGCATCGAAACTTGTGTATGATCAGTTTGCAACAGAATTAAACCCTGAATTGAAACCTCAAGAAAATGATATAAAAATAAGAACAAATTTAATATATATTGTGATTTAACCACTGGTACTAAATATATGAAATTTCAATTAATTCTGAGGTGGTTTGCATAGGGTTCTTTATGAATTGTGTTTTCACGGCAGAATTGCAACAAGCTTTGAATAACATCTCTTTCTTCTTCTTCTTTTTTAGTTTTAAGCTACTGATATGTTAGAGACACTAACAAAACAAAATACTAATTTTTTTTACTATTATTCTACAAACACAAAAAAATAAATAAAAAGATTGACGCAAACACTGAAAACTTAATGAACACTAGGAAAATAAAGATTTCAGAAAGATATGACCTATTCTCGGAGCTTATCTCTGATACCAACTGATGTGAACCTCATAATCATGTGGTCACACAACCCACAATCACGATTGAGATCTAATCCTAAAAAGCCGAAAGACGTTTGATAGGAGTGTGACACAATTGAAACCTACCTTAAAGCACCAGCACTATTGGAATGAAGTTGAATGATACCATGAAGCTAGTTAATCTTCAATAAGTCAAATTAAATTCGTTCAAGAACCAAAGAATGCAAGACGGTTTCTCACATATTAAAACTAAAAAGTTCAGAAGTATTATTCATCAATGGCCACCAAAATTTAGGCTTACATTTGTTTAAATAGTTCTAAAAAATTAACCCTGATAGGTCTTATCCTTGTGGGCTCAATTGATCCGCATACAAAGTATTAATTAAACGTTTAGTAGTAAGCCCAAACCCTAATCCAAACAAACATTGGATTCTAGCTGAAAATAAAGTATTAATTAAGCCTAAATAAGCCTTGGGCTATAACAAACAAAATAAAAATAAGTCTTATAAGTCCTAAGTCTTTATCCATTGTAAGAAGAAAAGAAGAAAATAAAACATTATATGTCTGATACAAGACTTATTTATAGCCTATAATGCTTCCTAATAATCTTAGGAACTAAAGGAGAAGTTTTTGCCCCTTTCGTTTTCAAGTTAGAACATGATTCTGATTTCAGCCTTGTATTTATCCTTTTTTTGGAAGGAAAATGATGTTATGCTCCTCTTTTCCACATCTTGATATCCTTCCAATATTACAAAACACAATTAAGTTGCTAAATTATTTTCCTTGCACAACAAAAAGACTATGTTGGCCATGTATTTCAAAGTCAGCTTGAATTCCTTTATATCCTCTAATGTGTTTTATCCTCACCTAACAAGGAAATAAAATAAAAATAATAAATCCTAATATTGAAAGAAAATAATCAATGTTCCTACATATATAGGAAATCCAATTCTAGTTAGGAATCCACAAAACATATAGAAACATCACATAACAAGGCTGGCCGAAACTGATACAAAATTGGTAGCCTTGATGCAACCATATTATTTGATAGTTTCACCCACATTTAACTAGTGTTTTGCCTATGTTATATATATAAAATGCCTTGAAATTCTTTGTTTTATGTTTTAAAGGCACTTTTGGATGAAAGATGCAAAAATGAGTAAATTGGAGGTAATTGGCAGATTTGACGTTTAGTCGATGTTTTGTGTAGAGCGTGAGTTCTAGAGGTCGAAATGAAGTGATTCTAGTGGCACTAAAAAGCTAACATCCATACCTTTCTGTAAATTTAATGCAAGAAAACTAAAAAGAGAAAAATCATGGAAATCACATCCTTCAAAGTCAAATGTCGTATTCTACCAATGTTGACCTTTGGCCATTCAAAATTCAATATCTGGAGTTACAGAAGTCCAATTGATGCAAAATTAGTTTTTTGGATTCCTGACTTAAAGACCTATCAATGCTCCAAATTTCAACCAAAAACGATGTCATATGAGGGAGATATTAATTTTTAAAGATGACAGCTGAATTCTGCCAGCAAATAATTTCGTGAAGGAATATGTCCAAATTACGTTTCAAAGCATCTAAACCAGCGTCCAAGTTTTTATTTCAGCAATTTAGCTCCTCTAAGTCAAAGCTTGAAGATTTAATGCAAGGCTATTTCTCCTTTTTAGGAAAATAGTTATTGAAGTACTTAAATGTAAACTATCAACTTAAGAGAGGACTATTTTGTAAAATAGGGACTAGGGTTTCTTAGCATATAAAAAGAAAGAGAGAAGGGAAAGAGGGCAGAAAGGGGGTAGCAGCCAGAAGTGAAGAAACACAAACTCTTCTCTTTACAAACCAGAAATAATGCTTTCTTCTATCTTTAAGAGTAGTTGTTCCATAGATATGCAAGGCTAAGCTCGTTTTCTTGGTTGCAAGGACACAACAAACCTTCGAATTTCAAGAACCGTGAGATTTATTCTTCCTTTTATTTTCAGTTTATATTATGAATGAGTATGATTGTTTTCCTATGCATATTTTCTATGATTGTTGTTGATAATTGCTAGAGCGGACTCTAAGTTATTATTGTGAATAATCTATTGCTAAGTTTGATATCAAAATTGAAGTTGTGATATATGAACTTGTGAAGCAACTAAGCTTGATAATTGTGGCAGAACTACGTTATTAAACTTAGGGAGAACACTCAAACAAAGGAACACAAGCTGCAGACAACTTGGTTGTCAAGAGATCAATCAATTTATCTAGTTCTTAGGGCTGCCATTAAACTAAATCATTAATGCGGACATTGTGATTGTTTGTTGGTTAGGGTTGTTTATATAGTGGATCCGTTAATTAACCAACATTAAGAAAAGATAAAAATTCAGAATATAAATTGAAGTTTCGTTTCAAGGATCGGTTTTAATTTCCGTTGGTGGATGTGTGCTTGTGACCAAGGTTTGTTTTTTTGATAAATTTCGATTTCAATTGATTTTGTTTGCTAGTTTAATTTCTTTCATAGTTTAGATCATCACAAATCAAAACCCCCCAATTGCATAACATATAACATAAAAATCTGAACTAAATCTTCCTCGTGGGATCGACCTCTTGCTTGCTCTATACTATCTTGTGTGTTGTGTTTTAAGTTAGGGTAATTAATTTGTGCGACCGCGATATCGCAACAAGCCTTGTTGTCGAAACTTCATGGCCTAAATAAGGGTTGATTGAGCCCCTCTTGCACATGGATTAAATGTACTAAGGCTTTTTCTTGATGCTCCAAAGGATCCCTAAGTTCAGCCTTGTCGAAACTTGAACAACCAGTCCACTTAATGCTTCTTTCAATGCCTTCACTTTGGACCTTGTGATAGACCCATTTGGAATGTGTAATAGGTCTTTGGTGTTCGCGGGCTAATCCACATCAATTCCTTAAATTATGAATGCTATCACTTTTTGTATATAGCATTTACCCCTTGTTAAATCCTTTATCATCCTCTATTCATTTTTCATTTCACTAACTTATTTACTAACAATCTAATGTAACATATTTCAATACTAATTTTCCAATTTCCTTAATTTCATGCAAAGTCCCAACGCCACCAACATTTAAAAATACATTCTTGCACATCATTGTCAGTTTATCAAATTAACTATCTATGTTCCTTTATATATATATTTGTTTTAAATGAAACCTTAGCTTCTATTAAATTTCCAGTTATTTCCTTCATCATTTGTTTTACGTACCATCAATTTTATGCCCATTTATAATTTCCAATATCAATTACTCATACTTCAATCTTTCATATTTAATTTCTAATATGTAAACATACTAAACTTCAATTTCAATGTATATAACCAACTATTCTTCTTCTCGGTGAGGAGGTCTCTATTTTATGGATTTGAGGTAGATTTTCCTTAGTAAGGGATTTCTATCTTTGTTGAATCAAGACAGATCCCCCTGAATAAGGAGGTCTCTGCCTTATTAGGCTAGAACCTAACTATTTTAAGGCTTAAATTTTAATGGTATATTTATATCTATTTTATATCTTTAATAGTTGGAGATATACTTTACAATGTAATTTTATTTCACCAAATATTAAGTCAATAATTAATTTTTAATATTTTATTTTTTTCAATTCATTAATTTTATACAAGTAATAAACATTACATCGTAAAATTCATACATCAAATATTAATTACACAAATTGATTTTTGTAGGGTTTTTAAAATTTTGGTCAAATCCTAATGGATAATCACAAACATGTTATGATACCCATTAATTAATTTTTATATTTTTCAAAGTATGATAAAAAACACAGTTTTTTCTTTCTTATAAAATATGCAAGAATTGTTTTTGAATTTGACTGTATGCACACATTTAAAAATATATTTTTGTATTTTTTAAAATGAGGAATTTTGATTTTTTTTGTATTTTTTTAATTTTAAAGAAAATTAGGTATATTTAATATCGTGTCAATATCTTACAATGTATAATGCAAACCTCTTGAACACGCGGTCAAGCAATGGGTGATGAAGAGGAAGAACAATTGAAGAAGAAATTGGTAAGAACTCTTAAATTTGAACTCGAAATTATTGATAAAAGTGATCTTCAATTTGAATTCTTCAATTATGAGGAGAGAAACACATTTAGGCAGTATAATACCATTTGATGTACTACTACGTCAAAGCAAATGTTAATGGGTTGATAATGTAACAAATGGTTGTGATACCTAGAAAATATGATAATGTTACAAATAAATTATGTTAAGCGGTGATGATAATAAATAAACATAAGATTAATACATGTGATTACTTCCAAGGATTCTACCCAAGAAAATCGGTAACTAAGGAAATAAAATATTAATTATTGATTGGGGAATAAAAAATTAAGAAAATGAATTGCTACGTGGTGATGTATAGTCAGCAATCTTAGATTTGAATGTATTAAGGAATCATTATACGAACATATATGGGAGATGTTTGAATGAATGTATATGTGTGGAAATGGTCTTTGACATTACCTAAATAAAAATATACTAAGTAATGGTCATTTTATGTATCAGGAGGCGCGACCGGGATCAAATCTTCGATCGAGCGAGGACACACTATGGAAAGGGCAGGCAGGTGGTTTCCACCTTTAACTAATTATTATTAAATCCTTGAAGTACTTATACATAATGTTGCTACTTGATTTCAATCCATTAAAATTACTCATAAAACACAATGAATAATGATGTGATTAGCTTCAACTAATGGTATCCATATTGGATAACCAAGATTGATTGATGAGATTTGCTTCAGCTAATGGTATCCATGTTAGATAGCTAGGAATTAATGATAAGATTAGCTTTGACTAATGGCATCCATGTTAGATAGTCAAGAATAAGCATTCAAGATTAGCTTTGGCTAATGATATCCATGTTGGATAGCCAAGAGTAAAAGATATAAGGTTAACTCCGATTAACGGGGTCCATACTAGGATTACCGGTAATTAGTGTTGTGAACCATCTCATTTGAAAGCATTTACTAATACGATGAAATAAAAAGTATGATGTGTTATTCACAATTGAAATTAATGTTTAAAGAACCATATACAAAATTGATCATAGTTAGGAATGAATAGTTATGCATGGAAGAATTCTATATGTACAAGGATTCCTAGACCATAATGCATGTCATCAGTTGTTTGTTAAATATAGCTCAAATAAAATAATGCAACATAAGGTTGTATGAAGATGTGGAGTAAACTATTATAGATAGACTCGGTAGAAAGAAATTAATAGCCGAATTTGTTGGTAATCAAATGGGTTTGCTAGAATTATTGGCATCGGCGAGGGGATGACCAGATTATACTTAGTGGCCCTAGTATCGACAACTAAGGATGATATAAGAATGATGCTAGTAGCCGCAATGTCGATAGCTAATGATAAGCAAGGGACGATACTTCATGACCATAATATTAGTGACTAAGGATGACACGATCAACGAGTTGATGTCTTATCCCAAGGGCAGGAGTGTCACAGTAATAAATAACCCGGCAAGACCGGGGTCGAACCACAGAGAGGTTAATTGTATAAATTATAATTAATAAAACAACAACAACAATAATAAGAACAATAATAGTAAGAGTAATAATAATGTTAATAGTAATAGTAATAATAATAATAGTAGTAGTAGTAGTAGTAGTAGTAGTAGTAGTAGTAGTAGTAGTAGTAGTACTAATAATAATAAAGAAGAAGAGGAAGAAATTAATGAGAACTTTGAGATGGAAGATTAATGTAAAGATTAAACAATGATAAAAACAAATGTCAAGGTTAGAGGGTTCACTAATAGTATTAGAGATAAGTAAAGTATAAACTCTTTATAAATTATCAACATAATCATATTAATCATCTTATTTACGTAACACCATACTTATAAATTTTATCAAGCATTCATGATGCTAACTTATGTTGACAACAAATCAAGTTCCTCTCATAATAACGATGTCGGCCGAAAACTATGAAGGATCAAGTATTTGATGTACCAAGTGTTATACAACACAAATCTAGATTAACCATTTAACAAGCAAGGTATTAAGGATTGATAAGATAAAAAAAGATAAGACATGTTAATAGCAAATTGTTTAGGATTTAAGCATTGAAGTCCATGTTGAGTTCATATTATACTTATTCTAACACCATTAGTGAAACCTTGTCACCTTGACATAATTAACTTAGCTAGACATAATAAAGAAGAAGAACATAAATAAACAAGATAAGAAAATAAACATGATATAAGTTAACTAAGTATAGTAAAGGAAATGAAAAGCATGAACAAGAGATTAATGAAAATAAAACTTAAGCATTACAACAATAAAGAGAGAGCAAGAACATGATCTTGATCTTAGAACCAAGCTTCCTAAATGAATGGCAAATGCCTCCTTTTATAGGCTAAAATTCAGAACTATTCATTTGGTAATTGATTATTGATGTAGTGGCCAACTATTGATTTAGTGGACTTGGTGGACAGCAGCACTCAAGCACTTTGGCTGGATGAAATGACATTGCTCCATTCAGAATGTAGCAAAGTACTGAGTTGTTGGAATGACAGTTGTTGGAAATCATCTTATCTTGTCACCCATAAAAATTCAGAGCATTTGGATCACTATAGCTCGAGATATGGCTAAAATACTGAGTAGTGCTGTTGGTGGACGTGGTGGATAGACCTCAAGCTCTTGTCTGGACGAAATGTCATTGTTACCATCCGAATTTGAGAACATATTCTTCATGAAAGTTGTTGAAAATAGTCTTTTCCTTCCACCCACAAAATTGCACGTCATTTGGCCTTCTAGAACTCCAGATATGGGTAAAATTCTAAGCAGTGTTTGGGCTGGATTACAGGACAGATTCTGACTTCTCTTTTGTGGCCAAACTTTGAATTTGAAAACGGCAGATTTGGGTCTTACACTATTCATGAACATTATAGGCCTATTTCTTATCTTTCCATCCATATAAATTAAGTTGAAATCCAAGATCTACAGCTTTAGATATGACCCAATAACTGAACAGTGTTCCAATTTGAATTGAATCGGTATCTCCTTTCTAATCTTAGCCGTTTCTTTGTCCTTTCACTTTCAATAGTTAATCACATCAATCAATCCTTTGAATTGTGAGATATGCCTGCATTTAAAATGAACATTTACCATAAATTAAAGGTATCTTATATTATCAGATCTGTTATTATAAAACATGCTCTAATTAAGGAGTTATTAATACTTCAAGTGCAAAATGATGATATAAAACCTTGATAAAAATGCACTTTTAAGTACTAATCACACCCCCCAACCAACTTATTACTAGTCCCTAGTAATCGAAGCGTTAAAATAGAAAAAAAATTTGCAAGTTCCACAAAGCAAGGCATTCATCATTTAACTTCCATTAATCTATCCAAGTAAACAAACTCTCATTAAATTTATATATCTGCTCAATACCTTTTAAAAAAAATATTAATAAACCTTCCTTTTTATGTGCTCAATATATGAAAACATAGATGATGGGGCTTTTATTGGAAGAAAACAAGATTTTTGTTCTAATGTTTCAGGTTAACTTCCTTGGGTTGGGATTATTATCTTCTTTTTTTTTCTTTTTTTTTTATTTATACATATATAACTTAAAACAGAATGCTGCTTTAACCCATGTAACGAGCTTTTAGCTAATGACTCCCAGACCAGTTGGTCTTAGGGCATTAGGTGTTGAGACACCCCTTCGAGCTTAATAACTCGGGTTGCAGATACTGATACGTAGATAGTGCAATGTTTGATTCCCTTAAGCTTTTCTCCTTAACCCATGTAACAAGCTTTGGGCCAATAGCTCCCAAGTCAGTTGACTTTAGGGTATTAGGTATTAAAACACCCCTTCGGGCTTAATTGCTTAGATTAGGGAGGCTATGAAACCAAACTTATCTACGTTTTTTTTATTATTATATATACTTTTTTTTTATATTATCCTTTTTCCTTAGTTGTTACCTTTAACAAAAGAACATAAATAATGTAATAATCCAATATGCAACCCACAATCATATGTTAATGTGTGTGTGTGAACTTGAAGGTTTACGAATATTTGTTAAATAAGTACATGAGCAGAGTCAAGTGATAACAATGCGAGAGTTTGTAAACCTGAATATTTCAAGAAGTGTAATAATAGACCTTGTTATGAATATTTACTAAGATGCGTCTCAAGAGTCAATACTCATTACTCTGCCATCTTAATAATAGTTTTGCAAATAGTTTATGAAAAAGAAAACACATTAGGTTTTTTTTTTTTGACATATCAACTACTACCCTTTCCCCCCAACCAAAATGAGACATTGTCCTCAATGTCCTAAGGTAAAAAGATAGAGTATAGAAGACATCACCTGAAACAACGAATACTGACAAACCTGAAACACACTTAAACAAATATAAGAAATAACAAAACAAAATAATAAGATATTAATAAAACCAAAAGACACAAGGTTTCACAAATGAAGGCTCAAATCCAATCTAAGCTTTTTACGGCTTTTCTCAGGTGACCAATGTATGCAACTCATAGAGGGATCAATGATAAGGATGAAAGATTGTAGTTGGTCAATCAATTGTTCAAGAAGAGCGCCAGAGATTATGATTCGTCGTGCCGAAGATATTAGAAATTCCTGTTCCACAGCTTGATCAAGAAAACACAACAATTTATCGTAAAAACCATTAACATTTAACAAACCTATAGGTTTATGGTGAATGTGCAGTTGGGCCCAAGAGGAAATATGAAAGATCTCTTCCAATGTACCCAGACCACCTGGTAAGGCAATAAAGGCATCAGCATGTTTAAACATTGTATTCAATCGTTCAGACATTGTGGAGACCTGTAATTCCTCTCCAATTGTTTTACCAAGGAGGTCCTCTTTTGCTAAAACTTTGGGGACAACCCCCAAAACTTGACTGCCTCCTAAAAATGCAGCTATTGACACACCTCCCATTAACCCAAGGCTGCCTCTGCCATACACTAAATGAATCTTTCTCTCAGCTAATACCTAACCAAGATGATTTGCTGATTCTAAAAACTCTATTTCTTTCCCAGGACTAGATCCACCAAAAACACAAATATTCTTTATTTGATGACTCGAGGAACCTGCCATTTCTACACACTTCGATATCTGTTGAATGTGTGGGTTGAGTAGAAATAAAGGGAAGGAAGAGAAGAATTTATAGATGAGAAATTGAAAATGCAATCATACCACCTATATGTAGGCCAGCTGGAGCCTCTCTCTCTTTATTATTTTTTTTATTTTTTTGATTTTTTGATTTTTTTTATTTTTTTATTTTAAAAATATATATGTACAAGCAGTTGTGATTGTGGCTCACATCTTCCCTTGGTTTTACGTCCAAAAACGGCTTAAACGCCTTCTATAGGTCGGGGATATGCTTCCCATCCAGTTTTCTTAAAAACTGACAAACAGGGTCTTTTTTAGTCAGATTCCCAAGACTATGTCGAGCATGTTCTTTATGGAATTGTGGCCATAAATCATGAATTGCACGATGCACATCTCCACTAGGGTGCGTCTCAAGAGTCAATAGAAGATTATCTAAAGACTCCTTACTCAGGCCATCCTTAATGAACTGTATTTTATCTTCACGATTTACAGATACCATTCCTAAGGAACGACATTTTGCATTACAAGTCCATCTGGCACATCTGTGACAGACTTGCAGTCGTTTTGCACGACGTTTCTTTGCAAAAGTGCTTTTACCTGTTCCAGGCATGTATGAAATGAAAGAATTGGAGGACTCACCTGATAATCGGACCTTTGCTTCAATTAGCCTAATATCTTCGGGGAATTCCATGGTTCATTAACAATCGCAATCTTGCACATCTAGCACGGTAAATTTTTGTAATCGCATTCTGAGGTAGAGCAGGAAAATACTTTTTCAAATTTTCAAGAGTGGTGTCCATTTTTTTTAGATGAGAAGTGGAAAAGAGATGCAAAGAAAGGAGAAACAGCAAAGAATTGCACAAATATATACACAGATATCAGTTATCATGGGAAACTAAAAGAACCGACTTTAAAAGTCACGGAGTACCGTTATTCGCCATTTGACCGGGGTGAGAGAAACTAGCAAAACAAAAGTCACACAAAAAGAAACACAAAAACAATATGAGTAAAAGAATCAATCTTTATATACAAGATCACCCAATTCAATAGAGTCATTTTCAACTGAAAAATTGTCAAAGTAAACTTTCAAACGATGTCCATTTACCTTGAAAACATTACCATTCTTTGGATTCTCGATATCACAGGCCCCATATGGATACACATGTTTCACAATAAAAGGACCACTCCATCTTGATCTTAGTTTTCCAGGAAATAAATGGAGTCGAGAATTATAAAGCAAGACTTTTTGACCAACATTGAATGTTTTTCTAAGTATTTTCTTGTCATGAAACTCTTTGATTCTTGCTTTATGAATTCTTGAATTTTCATATGCATCATTTCTTATTTCCTCAAGCTCATTCATTTGTAATTTTCGCAATGGGACTAGCATCATCAAGATTTGAATTGAAAGTTTTAATAGCCCAATAAGCTTTATGTTCAAGTTCCACAGGCAAGTGACAAGGTTTTCCATAAACTAGTCTATAAGGTGACATACCTAATGATGTTTTATAAGCAATTCGATAAGCCCAAAGTGCATCATTAAGTCTTAAAGACCAATCTTTCCTATTAGGGTTCACTGTTTTCTCCAAGATCTGTTTGATCTCCCTATTAGCAAGTTCTACTTGTCCACTTGTCTGAGGGTGATAAGGGGTGGCAACTTTGTGTGTGATTCCATATTTCTTCATTAAAGACTCAAATGACTTGTTGCAGAAATGTGTTTCACCATCACTTATCATGGCTCGAGGAATTCCAAATCGACTCAAGATATTTTCTTTCAAAAACTTGATCACTGTTTTGTGATCATTATTTCGACTTGGAATTGCCTCTATCCATTTTGAAACATAATCTCATCACGACCAATATGTACATAAAACCAAATGAAGGAGGAAATGGACCCATGAAATCTATACCCCAACAAATCAAATATTTCAATGACAAGGATAGGATTTAAAGGCATCATGTGACGTTTTGAAATAGACCCTAACTTTTGACAATTTTCACAAATCTTGCAGAATGCATGTGTGTCCTTGAACATGGTGGGCCAGTAAAATCCACTTTGTAAGATTTTTGCAGTTGTCTTCTTCGATGAGAAATGACCCCCACATGCCTCAGAATGACAAAACTTAATGACACTACTTACCTCATTGTCAGAAATGCATCTTCGAAATATTTGATCAGGACAATATTTGAATAAATAAGGGTCATCCCAATAAAAGTTCTTCACTTCGTTCAAGAACTTTCTTTTGTCTTGAGTGCTCCAATGAGCTGGCAAATATCCTGAAACAAGAAAATTAACAATATTAGCAAACCAAGGCATTGTAGAGACAGAAAATAAAGATTCGTCAGGAAAGTAGTCATCGATTGGTGTGATGTCGGATCTCGAATTTGTTATTAATCTTGACAAATGATCCGCGACAACATTTTCGGTGCCTTTCTTGTCTTTGATTGTGATATCAAATTCTTGAAGTAACAAAATCCATCATACTAATCTAGCCTTGGAATCCTTTTTTGAAAGAAGATATTTCAAAGCTGCATGATCACTAAAAACAACAACAGGTGAGCCAACAAGATAAGATCTGAACTTGTCACATGCAAATACTACTGCAAGTAATTCCTTTTCAGTGGTAGTGTAATTCATTTGAGCACTATTTAAAGTTTTACTTGCATAGTAAATCACATAGGGTTTCTTATCTTTTCTTTGTCCTAAGACAGCACCTACGGCATAATCACTAGCATCACACATTATTTCAAAAGGTAATGACCAATCAGGAGGTTGAATGACAGGAGCAGAAGTAAGCAAGTTTTTAAGTTTAACAAAGGCTTTTTCGCATTGTTCAGTCCACTCAAAAACATTTTTCTTTGTTAGAAGGTTACACAATGGCTTAGATATGACACTAAAATCTTTGATGAACCTTCTATAAAAACCAGCATGTCCTAAGAATGATCTAACATCTTTAACAGATTTTGGTGTTGGTAAGTTGGCAATTAACTCAATTTTAGATTTGCCAACCTCAATTCCTTTTGATGAAACAATGTGACCAAGTACAATGCCTTTTGTTACCATAAAATGACATTTTTCCCAATTGAGCACAAGATTCTTCTCTTCACACCTGCTCAAAACCTTTTCTAAGTTAGTCAGACAATCATCAAATGAATCGCCAAAAACAGAAAAATCATCCATAAAAATTTCAAGAAAACGTTCAACCATATCACTGAATATGCTAAGCATGCATCTTTGAAACGTGGCTGGTGCATTACATAAACCAAAAGGCATCCTTCGATATACAAAAGTACCAAATGGACATGTGAAAGTAGTCTTCTCTTGATCTTCCAATGCAATTTCAATTTGATTATAACCTGAATAGCCATTTAGAAAACAATAAAATTCATGACCTGCAACTTTTTCTAGGATTTGATCCATGAAAGGTAAAGGGAAATGATCTTTTCTAGTCATTGAATTAAGTTTTCTATAGTCAATGCACATCCGCCAACCAGTAATGGTTCTAGTTGGAATTAACTCATTTTTCTCATTTGTTATCACAGTGACTCCAGACTTCTTGGGTACAACTTGGGTAGGACTTACCCATTTGCTGTCAGAAATAGGATAAATGATTCCATTATCAAGAAGCTTAATGATTTCATTTCTCACTACTTCTTTCATATTAGGATTAAGCGTTCGTTGCATTTCTCTAGAGGGTTTAGCATTTTCCTCTAAATAAATCCTGTGTGTGCAAATCAAAGGACTAATTCCTTTTATGTCAGCTATGGTCCATCCTAATGCATTTTTGTGCATTTTCAGAGTTTGTAGTAACTTACCTTCTTGATGTGCATTAAGTTTGGAAGAAATTATTACCGGAAAAGTGTCATTTTCTCCCAAAAATGAGTATTTGAGATTGAATGGTAACGGCTTCAGATCAGGTTTTGGTGGTTGAACACCTGGAAGGTATGGACTCAATTGATTGTGATGGCAATTCCTCAATTTGTGGTCTCCAATTACTTGCCTTTGATTCTTCCTGAAAATAAATCATTTGCAAATTCTCAGATTCATTAAACTCAATTTCATTGGAAATAGTTTCAAATTGATCATGAACTAATTTTTCAATAAAGTCCACTTCCTATAAATCATTATTATCTCCAGGTTGCTTGCAAATGTTGAAAATATTCATCTCCAATGTCATGTTTCCAAATGATAACTTCATCAGTCCATTCCTACAATTAATCAATGCATTAGAAGTTGCAAGAAACGGACGTCCTAAAATAACAGGAATTGAATTACATGCTTCAACAAGTTGTGTATCCAAGACAATAAAATCCACAGGATAAATGAATTTATCAACTTGAACTAACACATCTTCAACTATTCCTCTAGGCACTTTTACAGATCTATCGGCAAGTAAAAGAGTTACAGAAGTTGGTTTTAACTCACCTAGATTGAGACTCTGAAAGACTGAATATGGAAGTAAATTCACACTAGCTCCAATATCAAGTAAAGCTCTTTCAATTTTATGTTCTCCAATAAAGCAAGAAATTGTAGGACAACCAGGGTCTTTATATTTCAAAGCATTATTGTTCTGAAGAATGGCACTTACTTGTTCAGCTAAAAAGGCTTTCTTTTTCACATTCAGTTTTCTCTTCACAGTGCACAGATCTTTTAAAAATTTAGCATAAGAAGGTACCTGTATAATAGCATCTAACAAAGGAATATTGATTCTTACATGTTTGAAAGTTTCAAAGATTTCAGAGTTGTGATTGACTTTCCTTTGTTTGGTCATGGCATGAGGAAATGGAAGTGCTGGTGGGAAATCAGTCTTCTCTTTGCAATGTTCAGATTCAACCCCTTCCTTACCCTCGGAGATTAACTCATCTTTCTCACAAGGTTCAAGAGTGGGTTTTTCAATAACTTTACCACTGCGAAGAGTGATGACTGATTTGACTTGATCCATGTGTTGGCTTCCAGAACTACTTGTGTTTGCATTGTATTTCCCCTTGGGATTTTGTTGTGGTTGAGATGGAAACTTACCTTTTTCTTGAAAACTGAGAGCAGATGTAACTTTTGCAAGAGCATCTTTTAGATCTGCCATGGTTTGAGCATTTTGAGTGTTGATTGTCTCCTGCTTTTCAATGAATGCATGCAATGTTTCCTCAAGATTTCTTCTAGGAGGTGGAGCATAAGGAGGTGCATATCCATGAGAATTTTGGAAATTATGGGGTGCTTGAAACGATGGTTGTGAAGTTTGTGCATTATTGTTACCACTCTTCCAACTGAAATTTGGGTGATTTCTCCAACCAGGGTTGTATGTTTGTGAATATGGGTTATGACTAGGCCTTTGGAAACTGTTTAAAACATGGGCTTGTTCATGGAGGCATTCCTTGAAAGAAGGCAAAGTTGGACAGTCATTGGTTGCATGTTCATTCGTTTCACAGATTTGACACACAATGTCTTGAAAGAGTTTGTTCTGTGAGATGGAAAAAACTTCTTTAAAAATTGTTGTTGCATTTCATCCCAAGCACGAATGGATCCTGACCTAAGATTCTGTAGCCATGTTTTAGCTTTATCTTTTAATGAAAAAGGAAAAAACTTTAATCTGATGGTGTTCATGCTACAATTTAAGTCATTATAGGTATTACAGACTTCTTTAAATTCTCGCAAATGCAAGTATGGATTTTCTAGATCTAAGCCATGAAAAGAAGGTAAAAGTTGAATAATGCCTGGCTTAAAATTAAAGTGAGATGCATCAGGAGGAAAAACTATACATGAGGGTGCACTTGTTCTTATTGGATTCATGTGGTCTCTTAGTGTTCTAACTCAATTATTCTCATTATTCTCATTATAAAGTGATTGGTTATCTTCTTCAGCCATATTTTCTGAAAATAATGAGGATACCCTACAAAGTCTACCACTTAATGTACGTGACCAAACTCTCATGCACGTGTAGAAAGAGAATAGAAGGAAGAAGAAAACAAGAGAAAAAGAAACAAAAGTTAGATACAAGAGAAGTGAAAAATAAAAAATAAAATAAATATTATAATTTATACAAGAATTTACCTCCCCGGCAACGGCGCCAAAAACTTGACACGATCAACAAGTTGATGTCTTATCCCAAGTGCAGGAGTGTCACAGTAATAAATAACCCGGCAAGACCGGGGTCGAACCACAGAGAGGTTAATTGTATAAATTATAATTAATAAAACAACAACAACAATAATAAGAACAATAATAGTAAGAGTAATAATAATATTAATAGTAATAGTAATAATAATAATAGTAGTAGTAGTAGTAGTAGTAGTAGTAGTAGTAGTAGTAGTAGTAGTAGTAGTAGTAGTACTAATAATAATAAAGAAGAAGAGGAAGAAATTAATGAGAACTTTGAGATGGAAGATTAATGTAAAGATTAAACAATGATAAAAACAAATGTCAAGGTTAGAGGGTTCACTAATAGTATTAGAGATAAGTAAAGTATAAACTCTTTATAAATTATCAACATAATCATATTAATCATCTTATTTATGTAACACCACACTTATAAATTTTATCAAGCATTCATGATGCTAACTTATGTTGACAACAAATCAAGTTCCTCTCATAATAACGATGTCGGCCGAAAACTATGAAGGATCAAGTATTTGATGTACCAAGTGTTATACAACACAAATCTAGATTAACCATTTAACAAGCAAGGTATTAAGGATTGATAAGATAAAAAAAATAAGACATGTTAATAGCAAATTGTTTAGGATTTAAGCATTGAAGTCCATGTTGAGTTCATATTATACTTATTCTAACACCATTAGTGAAACCTTGTCACCTTGACATAATTAACTTAGCTAGACATAATAAAGAAGAAGAACATAAATAAACAAGATAAGAAAATAAACATGATATAAGTTAACTAAGTATAGTAAAGGAAATGAAAAGCATGAACAAGAGATTAATGAAAATAAAACTTAAGCATTACAACAATAAAGAGAGAGCAAGAACATGATCTTGATCTTAGAACCAAGCTTCCTAAATGAATGGCAAATGCCTCCTTTTATATGCTAAAATTTAGAACTATTCATTTGGTAATTGATTATTGATGTAGTGGCCAACTATTGATTTAGTGGACTTGGTGGACAGCAGCACTCAAGCACTTTGGCTGGATGAAATGACATTGCTCCATTCAGAATGTGGCAAAGTACTGAGTTGTTGGAATGACAGTTGTTGGAAATCATCTTATCTTGTCACCCATAAAATTTCAGAGCATTTGGATCACTATAGCTCGAGATATGGCTAAAATACTGAGTAGTGCTGTTGGTGGACGTGGTGGATAGACCTCAAGCTCTTGTCTGGACGAAATGTCATTGTTACCATCCGCATTTGAGAAAATATTCTTCATGAAAGTTGTTGGAAATGGTCCTTTCCTTCCACCCACCAAATTTCACGTCATTTGGCCTTCTATAACTCCAGATATGGGTAAAATTCTAAGCAGTGTTTGGGCTGGATTACAGGACAGATTCTAACTTCTCTTTTGTGGCCAAACTTTGAATTTGAAAACGGCAGATTTGGGTCTTACACTATTCATGAACATTGTAGGCCTATTTCTTATCTTTCCATCCATATAAATTAAGCTGAAATCCAAGATCTACAGCTCCAGATATGACCCAATAACTTAACAGTGTTCCAATTTGAATTGAATCGGTATCTCCTTTCTAATTTTAGCCGTTTCTTTGTCCTTTCACTTTCAATAGTTAATCACATCAATCAATCCTTTGAATTGTGAGATATTCCTACATTTAAAATGAACATTTACCATAAATTAAAGGTATCTTATATTATCAGATCTGTTATTATAAAACATGCTCTAGTTAAGGAGTTATTAATACTTCAAGTGCAAAATAATGATATAAAACCTTGATAAAAATACACTTTTAAGTACTAATCAAAGGACAAAATATAAATTGATAGTTGACAATTAATTACCAATATCTATGAATATGACACCTTTTGATGTTTAGTTACCCAAAAGAACGATGACCATGGAAGCAAAGTATAATTTGGTTAATTATAAGATGATGATGTAGGTTCTTTTTTCCCTATACTTCTATTTAAATTGACAAGTCCTTTAAATTAAATCATGGGTAACAAAAGCTACTTCCTAGTTGTCACTAATAAAAAAGGAATTCATGTGGTTGTCTTTGTTTTAAATGGAGACTATTGTGCTGTTGTTTTCAATAAGTAGAAACCATGGTTTTATTCTTTCCAAATAATAGAAACCATTGAAATAATCATCGATTGTATAATGGAAACCATTGTGTAATACCATTAACTGATGCTTAAAAATGTATATGACATGGGAGGTTGATTGGCAACTTAAGACATAATACCGTTTAATGTACTACTAAGTCAAAGCAAATGTTAATGGGGTGATAATGTAACAAACAATTGTGATATATAGAAAATAGAAAATATGGTAATGTTAAAAAAAATATATGTTAAGCGGTGATGGTGACGAGTAAACATAAGATTAATATGTGTGGTTACTTTAAGAATTATACCCAAAAAAATCAGTAACTAAGGAAATGAAATTTTAATTATTGATTGGGGAATAAAAAATTTAGAAAATGAGTTGTTACATGGTGATGTATAGTCGGCAACCTTAGATTTAAATGTATTACGTAAATCGTTATAAAGGTAATGTTGAAAGTGACAAATATAAACTTAGACGTTATAGCAGCTAATGTGTAATTCAATATATATATATATATATGATGTAATCGATGGTAAAAGAATTATAGATAAGCATATTATTCTCCTTCCTTATGGAAACCACATGCAAGTATTCTATGGCTAGATCTTAAATTTGTAATGTTATTTTAGTTGCAATGATGAGCACAAGTATTGTCATATGAGATGAGGTATTATCGAACTTGAATTGAATGTTTTGAGCAAGATTGTTAAAAGTGCTAATAGACATAATGATTCATTTTCCTCATAAAAAAATCATGAGCACAAGTCTTTTTGATGACTAATAACTCTTATAATGCTATATAGGTTATAGGTCTATGTCACGAAGTGGACCAACACCGATTGTACCCTTTCACTATTTATAATTTTGTTAGGTACTTCCTTTTATGTACTATGAATACTTAAAATTGTGTTAATAACTTCACCTTGAAATGTACTAAATGGTATGATTGTATTTCTAACATTTGGTTATTACATCTCTTTCGGTATGTGTGTGTGTATCCATCACGCGTATGTTTTATGTAAATGGAAAATGGAAAGAATATAAGATGAATTGTGAGAAGCGATGTGAAAGAATTAGACGGAGAAATAGTTGGCCGAAGGCTACTGCGTGTATGGAATAGAGTTATTTAATATTGTGTTACCCAGAAATATAAGAAAAGAATTGAGGAAATGGATAAGTTATAGGGAAAACTTTGCTGTAAATTTGGTAAGCCAAAGAATCAATAATGAGATATATTGTTAGACAGATTGCAGAAAAAAAATTACCCCATTAACATTTGGTAAACTCATACATGATGATTAGAAATATGAAACTTACATGGAAATTTTAAGTCGTTACATAATAACTATCCCTGATGCATCACATTCAATCTCAAAAGTTTTTTGTGAAATCAGGCAATGATAATAATAGAGTCGAAATTTATTTTTCTCTTAATAAATTAAAATCATGCTATTGTTCTTTGCCACATTTAAAACCCAAGTATTTTTTAACTATCTCAGTTAAAGGTTCAACTAGAGTATTGAAATCCTTAACAAATCTCCTATAAAAACTAGTCAAACCATGAAACTTCTTATCTTAGTGATTGACTTAGGTGTAGGTTATTCTTGGATAGCCCTAACCTTTTCACCATCCAACTCAATACTTTTTACACTAACAACATATCTAAGAAATAAAATATTTTCCATGTAAAAGTCATTTTTTTAGATTAGCATATAAACATTTTTTCCATAAAACAATTAATACATTCATTAAATGTTCAACATGCTCCTCTAAATTCTTGTTATAAATTAAAATTTTATCAAAATAAACCATAAAAAATTACCTATAAAATTGCACAAAACATGGTTCAATAATCTCATGAAAGTACCAGGTGCTTTAGGAAGTCTAAAAAGTATAACTAATCACTCATACAAATCATATTTAGTTTTAAAGGTAGTTTTTCATTCATCTTCCTTTTTCATTCTTGTTTGATGATATCAATTTTTCAAATTAATAGTAGAGAACATAAAAAACTCATGCAATTCATCTAACATATCATCAAGTCTAGGAATTGAGTGTCTATATTTTACCATAATATTGTTGATGTCACGACAATCTACACCCACCCTCTAAGTCTCATCCTTTTTCAATACTAATAACACTAAAACTACATATGGACTTATGTTTTCTCTTATATACCTTTTTATCATAAATTCTTTTACTTGCCTTTGTAGTTCCTTTATCTTTTTAGAATTACTTCTATAAATTGGTTAATGAGGTACTAATGATCTATATACAAGATCAATTTGGTGCTCAATTCCCCTAATAGGTGGCAACCCACTAGGAATCTCATTAGGAAAGATGTCTTTAAAACCTTGTAATAAGAAAACAAAACAATAGTAAGACAATGATCAAGGTCATTAGTGTTAAAATATGCCTCCTTATATACAAGTAAAATCACAGACATGTCAGAAAAATAAGCATTTTTAATCTCACTTCCCTTTGCAAAAAACAATTAACATGTTTCTTTATGTTTTTTTGCACACTTTCTTCTTTTATCACCCTTCCTTTCTTCTTTCCTCTTTTGTTCTCTCCTCTCTCGACCAAATCCCCATTAATTCATATTTTAACTGAATCTAACCTTCTTCTCTCTTGACTTACTTTATTTTTACTCTTCCTTATATCTTTATATGGTTGTTTTGAACTTTTAGCTTCACCTTTTCTCTTTCAACTTCAATTGATCTTCATAAACCTGTCTAAATGACAATGGTACAAGTATGAAAGATTTCCCATCCTTTTCAAGAAAATATCATTCTTGAACCCATCATTCTTAGCTTTTCTATTAAATTGTCAAGGTCTCCAAATAATAAATAAGTAATATGCAAAGGTACAACATCACACAAAACATTATCATTATATTTTTCAACTAAAACCAAAACCTGCTTAGTAACTCTTACAGAGATAGAAGGTTGTCCTTAGCGGGAAATTAAGCTAATCAAATCAACTCTAACGTACCAGTCTATAGAACTTCCTTGAAAAACTAGGGATTCCTGATGCAACCATATTATTCGATAGTTTTACCCACATTTAACTAGTGTTTTGCCTATGTTTTATATATAAAATGTCTTGATATTCTTTGTTTTATGTTTTGAAGGCACTTTTGGATGAAAGACGCAAAAAGGAGTAAATTGGAGATAATTGGCAGATTTGACCTTCAGTCGATGTTTTGTGTAAAGCGTGAGCTCTAGAGGTTGAAATGAAGTGATTCCAGTGGCATTAAAAAGATAACATCCATACCTTTCTGGACATCAAGAAAATAAAATAAGGAAGAGCATGGAAATCGCAGCCTTCAAAGTCAAATCTCGCAATCTGCCAGTGTTGACCTTTAACCATTCAAATTTAAATATCTGGAGCTACAGAAGTCCAATTAATGAAAACTCAATTGTTTTGGCTTCATGACTCAAAGTTCTATAAGCGCTCCAAATTTAAGCAAAAAATGATGTCAGGTAAGGGAGATATGATTTTTCAAAGATGACATCTGAATTCTGCCAGCAAACAGGTTTCGTGAAGAAACGAGTCCAAATTACGTTTTAAAGCATCTAAACCGATATCCAAGTTTTTATTTCATCAATTTAGCTCCTCTAAGTCAAATCTTGAAGATTTCATGCAAGGCTATTTCTCTTTTTTTAGGAAAATAGTTATTGAAGTACTTAAATGTAAACAGTCTACTTAATGGAGGACTATTTTGTAAAATAGAGACCTAGGGTTTCCTAGGATATAAAAAGAATGAGAGAAGAGAAGAGGGGCAGCCAGCCAAGAAGAGAAAAACGCTCCCTTCCTCTAAGAAACCCTAAATTATGCGTTCTTCCTTTTTTTTGATTAGTTGTTCAACAAACATGCAAGGCTAAACACTTTTTCTTGGTTGCAAGGACACGGAAACCTTCGGATTTCAAGAACTGTGAGATTTATTTTACCTTTTCTTTTCAGTTTATATGATGAATATGTTTATTCTCCTATGGATATTTTTCCTATGATTGTTTATTTTAATTGCTAGAGCGGACTCTAAGTTATTATAGTAGACAATCTATTGCTAAGTTTGATATCAAAACCGGAGTTGTGGTATATGAACTTGTGAAGCAACTGAGTTTAATAATTGTGGCGGATCTATGTTATTAATTTTAGGGAGAACATTCAATCAAATCAAACATAGGCTGCAGATAGTTATATTTTCTTGATTAATCAACTTATCTAGTTCTTAAGGCTGTCATTAAATTAAATTACTTGTGCGGACACTGTGGTTGTTTGATGGTTAGGGTTAGTTATACGACGTATCCGTTAACTAACCAATGTTAAGAAGATATAAATATTTAGAATTTAAATTGATGTTTCGTTTCCATGATCAGTTCTTATTTCTGTAGGTGGATGTGTGCTTGTGACCAAGGTTTGTTCTCTTGATAATTTTTTGATTTTATTAAATTTTGTTTGATAGTTTTCTATTTTCTTTTGCTTTAGCCTAGATAACGTCCATACCCCCCCCAAACTACATATCATCTAGCATAAAAATCTGACTTAACTTCCTCGTGGGATCGACCCCTTGCTTGCTCTATACTATCTTATGTGTTGTGTTTGAAGCTAGGGTAATTAATTTGTGCAATCGCGACATCGCAACAATTCCCTATTCCCAAAGGAAAGGCCAGAAGAATAAAATAAGATGATCAGGAAATGACTTTAGGTGGGAAGTCAGATCGAGACCTCACAAACAACAACGTTCCTTCCTTATATGGAGTTTGGAAACAAAGGCAATCGCTGAGTGAACTGTATCTTCTTTATGTTAGTTGACCTAAACGCACCGTTACTAGGGTGGGGCTCGGCCTCCAAACCATATATGAGATGAGTTTTTGCCTCATACAGCTCAGGCTGAAGACTTGGGGAAGTTTAGAGGAGATAAGGAGACCCAACAGCTGCCGGTTGGGGCAAACGTTGTGAAGAAGCAAGCTTATCCCCCCTAAAAAAACAAACCAATCCTATAGCGCTTCGCGTTCCTTCTATTCCATTTCATTTTGGGATAGGGGATCTTTGGGAAATTTAAAAGCTCTCTAGTGTGATGTCTCCTTATAAGTCTAGTTACCCACTGGTAGGAAGCCCCAATTGTGCCTCTCAAGATGGGTCGGCCAAACAATTTCCAGTCTTTCCCTGATCTAAGTGGCCCATATCAGCACTCTAGTTCTCCAATTTAACCTCAACCTCCACCTTCACCATTTGACTATCAGGCCTTTTGATCCCGAGACCCAGCCTACCAAGGGGTAGGGGTGGGTAGCGGTTGGGTTTCGATCTGTTAATTCCGAATTGAAAGATTAAAGAAGACTAAAGGGGGGGAGAGAGAGAAGGAAAAAAGTATCTTCATGATCATTCAACCATTGAAGTTTATAAGGCCTTTCATGTTTAATAGTGTTCAGATTTCATTTTTTAACAAGTGTATTAGAAACATTAACACAACTCTTATTATCAATAATCAGACTACATACCTTATTATTTATATGGCTTCTAGTATGGAATATATTATCCTTTTTTTGCTCTACATCATCCTCTTTAATATAAACATTAACTGATATTTTAACCACCGAAGCTTTTTCATCAACTGGATACTCAACATGATCTATAATTCTCAAGTGGTGACATCTTATCCTCCTTGAATTTGTCACTTTCAGATTCAATATTCCTATGCTCCCTCATAACTATAATCCTTATGTTTAGATGTTGTAAAGCTATATGTCCACTCCTTAAATGCTTGAAACACTTAATATCACTATTATAATTAGATGGAATCTTGGCTTTACCTTTTGTTTCAATGGTCTAATCTTTCCTCCAAACCTTAGATGGTTCAACTTTGTTTACCATAGTATTTATCTTTGATGTGGCAGTCTCTTCTCTCCTATAATTTAGCATCTAGGTAATCAGCTTTGCATTTCTCGTTATTTATTATGAGAGAAGGTGATTCAGGATTTGCATGGAGAAGGCTTAGTTGGTCATTTGAGGGGAAAAAAAACAATATAATTAATGTTGCCTTTAAGAGGTATCGTTGGCCTCACTTGAAACTGGATATTGGTAATTTTATGAAAAAATGTTGTATTTATCAAACTACTAAAGGGTAGGCATAGAATACTAGTTTATATATGTCTTTGCCTATACTTGATTAAGGTACTTGTTTATGAACTTCGTAACTGGATTACCTTATACACAAAAAGAAATGGATTATGTATTTGTTGTAGTTTATAGGTTCTCAAAGATGATGCATTTTATATCTTGCAATAAGACGAATAGTACTTATACAATTGCTTAGCTTTTCTTTAAGAGGTGGTTCATTTGCATAGGATGCCAAAGACCATCACTTATGATCAAGACAAGAAGTTTCTTAGTCATTTTGTATGAAAGTTGTGGAGGATGTATGATTCATCATTATAGTTTACTAGTACAACACATCTATAAACAAATAGGTAAATAGATTTGTAGAATCAAACACTTGGAAACTTGATTCAAAGCATTTGTATTGACAAGCCAAAACAGTGGGATTGTGCACTTGCACAAGTAGAATTTGTATACAATAGTACTAAGCACAAGACTATTGATAAATCACCATTCAAGATTGTGTATTTGTGATGTCCTTGATGATATGTCTTGTGCCAGTTCAAAAGAGTGTTGGATAAAGAATTACTTCCAAGAAGATGGCTATGGATGCTCAAGTTATGCTAGGTGATGGGAGGCATAAAATGTTGAAAACTAATGCCAAATATAAGACTTCTAAAAAACTATCAAAGTTAGAATTTTCTCTATAGTTAGGATTTATAGCCCTAGGCTTGAGAACCCTTGTTTCTTTCTCTATAATTCAAGGCTCTAAAATTTTAAAAACTAAAGAATCCCATCCACTCTTTACATCGCATCAAACATAGCAAATAAATACTCCTTCCTATGTTAAGAGACTCTTTATCCATAAACACGAGATAATGAGTAGCTTGAAAATATGCAATCTCAAAGAATATTAACAAAATATTAAAAGGCATGGGAAAAATAATATTCCCCATAACACTATAAACTTAAACTTGTTGCATTATGGACTTTTAAGGTGAACTTGTTTTTTTATCCCAAAATGTCCTTTACCTTTATAAGACCAGATTGAAGGCTGAATTAAGTTGATTTGTTAGGAAATGGTAAGATTAAAAGATATGAGATTAAAGTGAAAAACGCTGAGGAAATGCTTGGCTTTTTCAAAATTTTAGTGAAATATTCATTATAGTCCACTTACTTTATGAATTATAAATATTAGGTCCCTTCGATGTCTAAAATTTTAAACAAAGTTAATTTTATTCCAAAACTTTATTTTTCTTAGTTTCCGGTCCATATTTTCATAAAGGAGAGAGAAAGTCATTAAATTTTAGAGGTAGAGAGCGAAAATTATTTTTGACATTGAATTTGGCTATCAAAATGGTCGATCTTAGTGTCAACAGGTTCCATTCGGTGATGAGTTCCACTTAGGTATTTTTCAACCTTCAAATTTCCTAAAACAAATATATGAGCTTGAGAAGATTTTTTTATTTCAGGTTTTTCTTTGGTTTTTTAGGTTTTCAAAGGCCATGCATTGATTTATCATGGTATTTAGGGTGTTTTTAAAATATTTCAAATCAAAAACAGTTCTAAAATTGAGTTTTAGGGCAAAAACTATAGAGGACTAGATTTTTCAGTAACCATTGGTTAACGAATACTAGGCCAATAAATGTAAGTTACGCATTGTCTATATATTTTTTTTCAAATTAAAAGGTGGACACGTCACTCGCCTTTTAATATTTAACAAGAAAGGGGCAAGTTATGCGTTTTCCAACCCATGTTGTTAACAAAATAAAAGGCTTAGCTCACAAGCCATGTCTATTTCATGAGCTTGGTACTCAAGCTAGGCCTTTTTATGGGTGTGCGTGTAGGTAGGCCTATATAACTAACTTGTTTGTTTTTTATAATTTAATATATTTTTAATCTTTTAAAATTAAGAAGAAAAAAAAACACTTCATTTGATAATTTGTTTATTTAAAAGGTTTTTTTTTTACTTTACTTGAAAAATAAAACGCCTTTTGTTATCAAACTTTAAAAAAATCCAAACTATTTTTTTTTAAGTTCCACACATAACCCTTTTTTAAAAAAAAAATTATTGTTTGATATATATATATATATATATATTATGTATATATGTATATATATATATAACCTGAAATAAAAAAATAATTTTAAAAATAAAACATCATTAAATCCAATAAAGTGCATGACTCTCAAATTATAAATTTAGCAATTTAACTAAGATTTTTTTTATAATATTTTAAATTAAATATTTTTATTTTTAATTTAATCCTTCAATTGTTTTTTTATATTTAGCATAAAAAAACATGATGAAAAAATCTATATATTATTTGTTTTTAAAAAATCAGTCCGTGATGAATTGCTAATATTATTCTAAAGACCGCACAAAATGCAAAATTTATAAAATTTCAAATTCTAGGAATCAATTAAAATTTGGATTTTCCGAATAAGTCGCTTTTGTTTCTGCTTGATTGTTCTCTTTCGAATCATAACATTCAAGTTTTTTCTATTTTTAGGATTTGAAATTCATATATTATCTATTAGATATATTTTATTAATGGCGCAATGAAACGTTGAACTACCCGATCCCCTAAAGAAATTAAGGTTTGGAGTTTCTTGATTTATAATATAGCATATATTATTAATTATAGAATTTAAAAAAAAAGAATTATGAAAGATCATTTTATAAATAATTTAAATAAATCTATTGAGTTTACTGATTTTATCCGTAGGTTTTCCTTAATTGATTGTAAAAAAAGGAGATTAGATATTTCATATTATTGCTTACAATATAAAACAGCATAAATATTTCCATTTGAGAAAAGCAATTAACTAGAAAATTAAAAACAATATTTTTTTAATGGTTTAGTTTATTGAGTTATTTTAAAGCACGGTAAAATTGGTTTTGATTATTTGATATCAATATATTTCTTTTGCCCTATATAATTGAGTTTTAAGAATAAAATAATTAGATATTTGGGACAACATCTAAAAATAAAGGCAAAATCTTTAAATATATCTCTACATTTGCGTCAATTATTTATTTATATCCTTGTATTTTTAATTTGATCAATTAACTCTCATGGTCTTTAAATTAATTCAATTAATTCTTGTACTCTAAATCCATCCAATTAACTCAATAGCTAACTTTGTCAAATCTCAATATTAATATGTACGTAAATATGACATTATTAAATGCTTTTCATTCACAAGATATATTTTTATTTCTTCCCACTTTTTATCAACAATAATTTTTAATATTTTCTAAAACAACTTGTTTCATTATAAAAAAATCTACATAAATATAAAAAGTTATTCCATAATAGAATGCATTTAATAATGCTACAAAATAGCATATATAATTTATATTTAGATTTGGTAGAAGTTAACTATGATTAGGTCAATTGAAGAAATTCAGAGAACAAAAGGATTAGTTGAACAAAGTCAAAGTACGTGAGAATTCTTTTATATATAAAATGAAGAAAGTAAGAGTTAAATGCCAAATTAAAAATAAAAATATAAAAATGAATAATTGATATAAATAAAAGGATAAATTTACTATATATATATTAAATCTTTCCACTAAGTGATCACATAGAGTTTTGTTTTTTTAAACTAAAAGGTCAAAGCCACCATAAACTTTTATGTTTTAAATGGTGTTTGTTTATGGTGTAATAATTATTTTTTAAAGTATTTTTTTTAGGAAATGTATTAAAATTGTATTTTTTTATTTTAAAAAAATTATTTTTGATATTATATTTGAAAAGATAAAAAAATAATTTAAATTAAAAAAATAAAAAAATTAATTTTTTTTTAAAATATTTTTTTTAAAAAAAAAACCATTCCATGCGGATAACAAAAACGAAAGTAGAATATTTTATCACTGTTGTTGTTGTTTATAATAATTAAGTTTTACCCACCCCAAATTTTTGTATCCTCCAATTGCATGCCTCTATACTTAAGCAATGAGATTTCCCTTTGCTTTTGTCCGAAGAAAGTTGCTGGAGGGCATTTTGGCAATAGAGAACTGGGGGTTGGACATGATTGGAAAGAGACACGCCAGACCAGAAGAAAAGCATTGTCTGAAGAAAATGAGAAAAACCACACCAGTAGCCCATTTAAAACCGGGTTCAGAGGTTAAGAGCCAAGACCCCATGGGAAGGAATGCTTAAACCTCTTCACTCCAAAAATATTCAAACAAGCAAAGAAAAGAATTATCACAGTTACCCTTTACCTTGTCCTTCTCTCTATATCTATTCTCCTCCAATTTCTGTTTAGAACTCCAAAGATTCTCCTCCTCTGTCTCTCTCATTGTCTGTCTCTCAATTCCATGGCATTGTTATTAAGCAGAATTGCCATGATTCATATTTTTCTTATACTTTTCCTAACCTTTTCAGGTACCTTTCAATTTTTCTATCTTACCTAGTTTATATATGATGCATATCTATTTCCTCAGTCATTTCCTTTTTCGAAGCTTCGACATATCTTGCTGTTTCATTTAAACGTTTTTTTGAGTTTCCTCTAATGCTATTGCCTCTATGTATGGTTAAACAGATAATTACGGTTTTCTACGAGGAATCAATTCCCTTGGTATCAACTATGGCCAAGTTGGCAACAATTTGCCACAGCCAGAGAACGTTCTTGATCTCATGATCTCTCTTAAGCTCACAAAGGCAAGAATCTACGACACCAATCCTCAAATATTGACAGCATTTTCCAACTCCAATGTTGAGCTGATTGTGACTGTAGAAAACCAAATGCTAGCTGTTCTAATGGACCCTCAACAAGCTCTTCAGTGGGTTAGCACCCACATCAAGCCATATTTTCCGGCCACGAGAATCACAGGAATCGCTGTAGGAAATGAGGTCTTCACTGATGATGACACAACATTACTAGCCTATCTTGTTCCAGCCGTAGTCAACATTCATAGCGCACTTGCTCAATTAGGCCTAGATAGATACATTCAAGTCTCAACACCCAATTCTTTAGCGGTGCTCGCGGAATCATTCCCTCCTTCAGCGGGCACTTTCAAAACTGAGGTCTCAGAAGTTATGTCGCAATTTTTACACTTCTTGTCAAACACAAAATCACCATTTTGGATCAATGCATATCCATATTTTGCTTACAAGGATAAACCTGATGACATACCCTTGGATTATGTGCTTTTTAAACCTAATTCAGGCATGGTTGACCCTTACACCAAGTTACACTACGACAATATGCTGTATGCTCAAGTAGATGCTGTTATTTTTGCTATTGCCAGAATGGGTTTTAATGGAATTGAAGTTAGGGTCTCGGAGACTGGTTGGCCATCAAAAGGAGATTCCGATGAGGTTGGTGCCACCGTAGAGAATGCAGCTGCTTATAATAAAAATATTTTGAGGAGGCAATTGAATAGTGAAGGTACACCTTTGCGGCCTAACATGAGGCTGGAAGTATATTTGTTTGCTTTGTTCAACGAAGATTTGAAGCCTGGGCCATCATCTGAGAGAAATTATGGCCTCTTTCAACCTGATTGTAGCATGGCCTACAATGTGGGGCTCTCAGCCGTTTCAAGTCCGTCTACGCCATCGGCTTCCATTTCCCTTACTTCCTCGGCCACAAAGGTAAAAACCTAGCTTTTAATTCAATTAAATATTTCTTAATCTTCCATTTTATTATAGGCTAAACGTATAGAAATTATGCATAAGAATATATAATTAAGAAAAGATAATGTATAGCCCGCGGGATCTCTGGACAGAAAGTGTATGCCACGTATTATGTAATGGACAACTTGTGTATACCATCGCAAACCTTTTAGAGAGAAATTTGAGGTTATATATATAATTGTGTGTTTATCTGTTAGTTGCTGCTCAATCCTAGAAATTAATCTTGCTTGGTGATCAGAGAATATAATCTAATTCTCCTTAAATGGCGATTAATGTGAAACAGGATACAAACACAGAAAGCTTGGCGTACTGGATGTTTGTGTATTTGCTGACGTTCCAAGTTTTTATCAGAAGAGCATATTAAGCGAGCGATGGAGGAGTTGTAAATATTTTACATTTTTGGTGATCAGAAACACTGGGGTCTTCGGTTCTTTGTTGGGCGTGAACCTGAAAGAAAGAAAGACCCCACGACCACCACAATCAGAAATCAAAGATCCCGTTGTGCTCAAATTTAAGAACCTCAAAATTAATATTGACAATTGTCACCAGCACACTTCACAACGAATTACACCCTCCTGCAGTTCTCTCGATCAGCTTACTTTCCCCGGAAAACAACAAAGGATATCATTTCTTTGATTGTAATTATGCCAGGCATTTAGAAAATTTGTTTACTTTGTCATTGTTTTTCTGTCTCTCTAGGACATATAATTTATATGTATATATATTGTCAAATTAATAGCAAGTAATGGCACTTATAACAATATTATCAACGATCTTTCCCTTATTGGTTGCAAAGAAAGGCTCGTCCCTACTTTTGGACGTGGAATCCATCACCGACCTTTCGATATAGAATGATTAATTTCACGAGTTTGCTTCCCCCCCTACATTAATTTATGTATAGCATATGAACATATAGTATGAATTAAAGAAAAGCATCTATAAAATATGCTCGAGATAATGAAGAGCATGCAGCAGGATGTAAAGGGGAGACCTTTTCTTTTGTTTGTTTTTTCTTTTCTTATCCTGAAGCCGAAATTGAGACCAGCTTTATTCCCTTGGCCAATCTAACCGTCAGCATTGAGTCATGTAGCATTCCTTTGGCAAAGGAGCTTTTAGTTTGTTCTCTCTTTCACTTTCTCTTTAGAGAGCTTAAACAGGGATCATAAGGAGACAATATAAGCTCAGCCTTAGCTAACCCAGATGGGGATGGTTCCTCTATTTCACATCAGCCAACGTGGTGCACATGCAACCAAACAACTTCTATGGACCCCTACTAGGAATGTTCTTTTCTCTAATATGTACGTATGGCACAGAAAATCAAATCAAATTAATTAATTATTAATAATCCAAGGCTTTTATTTTGTAAGATTTTAACTCTATTCCAAGGACTACCAAAAATACTACTATAATCTCACGGGTCCAACTGCATTAATCATAACATTTATAGAATCAATTATAGCTTCCAAAGATTCATTCATGATTGTATTTTTGAAAATTATGTGTTTAATCTCTATATTGGATTTTTAATCCCCTCTAACCTAGCCGTCCTTTGATTGAGTTCATGTTTTTCACCAATTTGTTCTACTTTTTTATTTTTTGAGAAATAGAAAAATAAAGAGAAATTTATTGAAAAAATAAGTGGGTAGGGGGGGAGAATTTGGTTTGAAAGGTGTTTTTGAACAAAAGAAAACCATTAAAGCAAGGATGATGAAAGCTTCTCCAGATATTAATTATTTCATTGTCTTTTTATAGGATATTACACTAATCAATCAGTTTTAAAAAAATATAGTGACCAAGTGATAATTCACTAGGTCAAATCCGTTGGAGACCGAGCTCGTTTATTATCGGAAATGACTTGACACGAAAACAAAAGAGCGTTTTCATTTCTTTATGTTATCCTTCTCAAGAGATTTGTTTAATTTACAGTATAATGGAAGGTTGTGGCGTTAATTTAGTTAGCTTTCCGGCTAATGACATGTTGTAGTGGAGCACATCATGTTGGGGTCCCATGAACACGTATGCCAGCATCTACTTTTATTGCCCGCCTGATATTCGTATCATAAGTCAACAATTTTATCCATCAACTTCTGATATGATAACAGCCTCGGGTGCTTATAGGGCATACTTTGGTTTACAATAATTTGCATATGCATGCTGTATCAGAGTGCACATATCCACAGTCATAATTTAATAATTATTATTTTTTACAAAAACTAGAAGATATGGGAAAATATTGTTTTCCATGCCCTCTTTTCTTTTTACACTGATTTTTTTATCCCAATTCTTTTTTTTTTTTTTGGCTCTTATAGGGCCAAATTAAAGATTAAATTGTAAGGGAAGGATGAGATTAAAAGATATGGGGTCTAAACAAAAATAAAACAAAGAGAAAGGATGGCTTTATCAAAGTTTGGGCAACATATTCATTATAGCCCCTAAACTTTTTGAATTATAAATATTAGGTTATTTTAGTTTTAGAAATTTAAGAACAAAGTCAATTTTAGTCTAGAAATTCATTTTTATTATTTTTAAGTTCTTAGTTTGAGAGAAGAGAGAGAGTTGCTAGACTTCAGTGGTAGAAAAAGAAAATCTTTGTTTGCATCGATTATGGCCACCAAAATGATCGATCTTTGAGTCAATGAGTTTTATTTGGTGAGGAGAGTTTCACTTCGAGAAGATTTTTGATGTTTGGGATGATTTTGAGTTTTTGTGGGTTTCTATTTTTTAAAAGGACATTAATGGGTTTAGAATGATGTCTAGAGTGTTTTGGATAAAAAAAGAAGGTTGAAAACTAGGTTTCAGATCAAAAAATCATAAGTCTTAATTTTTCAGCCACCACAATGGTCGTAATCTAGACAAACACAAATAACATATTGTCTAATGTTTTTTTTTCAAAAAAACTTGGAGCAGACAACCATTAATATTTTTCATAAAATAAGGGCCACGCGTTGGCCAGACCTAGTAGCAACTAGTCTTTTTCTTTTTCTTCTTCTTCTTCTTCTTCTTCTAATTTCATTATTTATTTTAATTGATACCTTTTTATGTTTTTTTTTAATTTTTTTTATTTATATTTCAATTTACACCCTTCTCTGTGATTTTTTTTTATCTTTTTTAATTACTAGTTATTTTTTTATTATTTTGTATCTATTTAATTTTTTAAATAATCTATACTGTCTTTTTATGTTTTATATAAATGAACTTTGTTTTTAAAAATAAAAAATATTTATTTTTGGATAATATTTCTAATATGTGCACCTTTGCATATTTATTTTTATTTTTATTTTATTTCAAATAATTTTAAGTGTGTGTCTGTTTCTATTGTCATTTAATTTAATAAAAAAATTTAAATAAAAAATTATTAAACACAATCGAGTAAATAGCCCATGTTGCGAGATCAACTATCTAGATCTACACATGTCTCTTGATTTTTCCAATTTCATCTTTAGTTATCATTAAAGATATTTTTCATTTATTTACACGGATGATTCTCGATTTATTTAACTAGATGTGTGCATAAGCTTTTCAATTTACATTTATATTTTTTTATGTCAAGAAACACGTTGAAAAAGGCTGTGTATTCAAATTTTTTTTATTGAAAAAACAATATCTAGTCCATGATAGAACACAAATCAAATAGCTAGTTTAATATTATAACTTATGATACTTTCGAATTGTTCCCTTTATGTTGCAACTTGTCAAACAAGATGCTTCTTTAAAATCAAATACATCAATTTAACATATATATATATATATATATATATATATATATATATACACACATATATATATATATATATATAAGTGAAGAATGGGGGAAAATAAAACTATTTAACACAACAATTATTTTAGAGAATGCCACTTTATAGGAAGTTACAAATTTGATTGGTGATGGTATATACTCGTTGTTTACATACACATTAGCACAACAATTATTTTAAATAAAACTAGTTTGATTACAATGGTTATAAGATGAGATGGAGCCATGTTTTTTTGTTTTCAATGAAAAAAAAAGTGCATGTTGATTTTAAATGTAAATAAAAAAAACTTGATATGTCCGTTTTGTTGCACATATACAGCGTCACGATGATCGTCCTTCCAATTTGAGGATTTTTTGTGGTGATCGGTGGAAAAAACAAGGAATTCTTGTTTTATATATATATATATATATATATATATATATATATATATATATATATAAAAATGAAATTGGAGTCGCCACCTAGTATTTGGGTCACTAGGAACCTTAACTGATCTTACTGTCTAGATAATGAGACTAATTATGTATAGGAAGGATATATCACCCTTAGTACACCTTACCCATGATAATATTTTTTCTGATAAAAATTAAGGTATTGTTGTGTTTTCTAATCATTGGTTTATCTAAGATTTATGAAAAGCGTTCTTGGTAAAGAAGTTTTTATCTTATCAATTTAAAACCTAGTTATTATAGTGTCAAAACATATTTTTTACATTTTTTTTTTAATATCAGGAATACATCTAATGTTTGAATTTTTGTATTTAAAGATGTTAAATTATGCCTCGTTTTTTTTTATTATTATTTATGAAAATATGATTTTTTTTAATTTTTAAGAGACTTGGCTATATGCAATTTAAAAATAAAATTATATTTTTTAAAAGAAAGATTGTTTGTTGTTTTTGTAGAAGGAAACTGGTTTATTTAATATAAAAAAACACCTCATGTTTAGGTCATAATTCCAAATATTAAATATATGGGTATAAAAAAATACGAGGAACTCAAAACTAATTGCAAAATGATTTTCTGAACATTTGACTAAAGCCACTTCTGGCAAAACACAATAACGTGTTTTAAATTGAACAAGATACCAATTAAAAAAACAAATAATTTATTAATCAAACTCAATTCAATAGCAAGCAAAAACGAAACCCAAACATAATCCATGAATCAAAACTCAAAACTTAAATCAACATAAATTCAAACACAATTCTCAAATCAAACATTTAATGTTCAAATAGCAATCAAGCTTAAAAAAAAATTCACAATTCAACACAAATTATCAAGTTATCTCAAATCACAAAGTACATCATTGCAAATCAAATAATGTCCAAACAGTCCAAAATTATAGACAATAATAAATATTTTTTCCCAGAATTTCACAACATTATAGCGATTTGTCTAAAAAATATTCTGAGTTTATGAATTGATCTTTTGAGATGTTTAGCGTGTCTAGTAATTAACTGAAATCGAGTCAAAAAGGTTGTTGGAACAGTAGATTCACACGTCGCCGCTACTAGATGAGTAGGAGCTATTGGATCTAAAGTTCCCCTACCTTGTCTTTGCTCATACACTGACAATGCTCTTTCATGCTCTCTAAGGAGGGAGAATTGGTCTTCCAAAGCTTCAATTATATTTGCTGTATAAATCCTCTTCTTTTTTGGTTTGTTCTTTTTTCACCAAGTAGATGCATGTATACCCATCGATTTCTATCAACTACTAGTGGTTGTTGGAGAAGAAGGGTGGTTG
Organism: Populus deltoides; assembly: GCA_015852605.2. Classification (NCBI taxonomy): domain Eukaryota; kingdom Viridiplantae; phylum Streptophyta; class Magnoliopsida; order Malpighiales; family Salicaceae; genus Populus; species Populus deltoides. Next base: position 9,709,192 of record CM027580.2, read on the forward strand.
CAGGGGTGGTTCGGTGGAAATGGAGTTGATTGGTGGTGCATAGCTGGGTAGTTATGGGTTGCATTGAGGAAAAACTGTTATTTTGTTTGATACTCCTTGTTACCGATGTTTTGGACTATAGAGAAGTGGAAGGACGTGGAGGGATGTTCACGATGGTTGTGGCAAGTTATTTTGGTCTTGTGTATAGGGTTGTCGGTTGTTGGGTTAGATGAAGAGATAGAAGGGGCTGGTGATGAGGTTTTGGTTGTTGAGTTGTTATCGATGTCCTGATGGTTAACAACGTTGTGAAGGAATTAATGGATGTCTTGGCTAGGCACTTGTGATGGTGGTGCTTGTGGGGAAGGTACTTTCAGTTGTGGAGGACAATTGAGGGTCATGGTGATTATGGACATCAAGTCATTATAGTGAGAGGGAGAATTTTTTTTTATGCGTGGGTGTGTGTGAGCCGGAGAGAGTTATCCTTTTTTTTTGGTATTTTTCTATTAGTATTTTTTTTTTTTTTGTAATGGCCTCTCATAAAATTCCTCTCCTTTTGGCAAAACAAATTTATCCTTTTTCTCCTAATTGCTTGGTCCCCAAACAACTAAAAAAATATTGGTCCCTCATTTTTCTTTTTTCTTTTTTTGCACTTTTGGTCCTTTTGTCCAATATATTTTCTTGTATTTTGATTTTTTTGAAAAAGATAATGTCAATGTCAACACGATGAGAAAAATTAATCAATTATTTTGAAATAAACATGTAAAAAAATGAATGCATCAAAAGTAAATTTTTTTAATTTTTAATTCTTCTGAAAAGACATAAAAAATACATAAAACGATGCAAATACATTAAAAATATATTTGTTTTTGGATTTTTCAAAAACAAAGCAAGAAAAATGGGTCAAAATCAGGTTATGAAAATTGTCCCTCTTTTTACAATACCTATAGTATAAAGTCTTGTAAGGGATTTTAGAAAGTAAGTTTGTAAAAAAAAGAAAATATGTGAATGTTTTCCCAAGTTGGAAGAAAAATTAAGAGATGATTATCCTTGTAGATGTTTTAAAACTCTTTTTTTTTCCCTTGAAAATCGAAGGCTTTCATTTTGTTAAGCAAAATCTTTGAAAGAGAGATCAACTTGAAGAAAAATTACAATTTCAACCTTTTATAGAGTGGTCATCTCAATGATCTGGTCATTTTAGAGAGATGAACTCGAGGAAAATTTTGGAATCTTGACCTTTTAGAGAGTGACAAACTCAAAGATTTGGTCATTTTAGAGAGTCACAAGCTCAAAGATAGAATGGTCTATGTTCAAGTGACTTGCCTGTGGTGTGAAATTTATATAAGATTTCTCATGAATGGTCTCTATTCAAGCAACTTGCCTATGGTTCGTGATTGGGTAACCTACTCATGGTGTGAAAAATATCTAGAATTTTTCATAGATGGTCTCTGTTTAGGCGACTAGTTTATAGTTCATGATTGGGTAACCTGCTCGTGGTCTCTGATTGGGTGACCTTCTAATGGTTTGTGTTCGAGTAACCTCCTTGTGGTCTCTGATCAAGGGACCTGTTCATGGTTCATGATCATGTAACCTACCTATCATCTTGATCGAGTGACCTACCCATGACTTATGTTTAGGTAACTTGCCCCTGGTGTGAAAAATATCTAGGATTTTTCATGAGTTGTCTTTGTTAAGGTGACCAACCTATGGTTTGTAATCGGGTAACCTGTCTGTGGTCTCTGATTGGGTGACCTGTCTGTGGCTTGTATTCGGGTAACCTGCTATAGTGTGAAAAATATATAGGATTCTTCAAGAGTGGTCTTTGTTCAAGCAACCAGCCTCGTGGTTTGTGATCGGGTAATCTGCTCGTGTGCGAAAAATATCTAAGATTTTTCATGAATGGTGGTGTCTTAGATCTTCATATAAGAAGTTGTTAGCTTTCATTCTTCTAAGATGACCCATCTTCTGATTTTCTTTATCCATGTACCTTTAATTATCTTTGGAGTGAATTCTTGATTGTTCACATTTCTTGATGGCTACTTTCGAGGAACATTCCTTAAGAGGTTCCTGAAAATATCTTTATGATGTTTATGCATGTATTTTACCTGTTAAAAATATAGCCACCCTTATTGGCATCTCTTTATTGATTGATGGTTAAGGTTTTGGTCTTTTGACTCTTTAGTCCATATGGGTTTTACCCATATGGATAATATGTATGATTGCCTCCTTATTGTACAACCTGGATTTTTAGACAATAAATGATTCTTTTTAGCCATAAAGTTCCCTCTTGATTAGACGATACCCTGATGCATCCATATTATTCAATAGTTTTACCCATATTTGCTTAGTATTGTGTATATGTTTTATATATAAAATGTCTTGATATTCTTTGTTTTATGTTCTGAAGACATATTTGACCTCCGATTAATGTTTTGTGCAAAGCTTGAGCTCTAGAAGTCGAAATGAAGTGATTCCAGTTGCATTAAAAAACTAACATCCATACCTTTATATATATATATATATATATATATATATGGTAAGAAAAATAAAAAGAGAAAGAGCATGGAAATCGCAACCTTCAAAGACAGGTCTTGCATTCTACCAATGTTGACGTTTGCCATTCTGACTCGAATATCTTGAGTTAGAGAGATCCATATAATGCAAATTTTTTTTTTGGATTCATGACTGGAAGACCTATCAGCCTACCAAATTGCAATAGAAAAAAAGCTCATATGACGTTGTATATGATTTTTCTTAGACAACTCATAAATTCTGTCAACAGATAGGTTTTGTGAAGAAACAAGTCCAATTTACTTTCCAAGTATCCAAACCGACATCCAAGTCTCTATTTGGGTAATTTAACTCCTCTAAGTTCAAAGTCAAAGCTTGAAGATTTTATGCAAGATTATTTCTTCTTTTTTAGAAAAATAGTTATTGCATTACTTAAATGTAAATTATCTACTTAGAAAATGACTATATTTTTAGGGAAGTAGGGATTAGGGTTTGCTATCAAATAAAAAGAAAGAGACAAAGGAAGAGAGGGGAGACCAAAAGAGAAGAAAAAAACCCACTCTTTCATCCTATACTAGAAATCATGTATTCATCTTTTCTCTTGATTAATTTCTCAATAGACATGCAAGGCTAAATTATTTTTCTTGGTTGCAAAGATATAGAAACCTTTGGATTTCAAGAACTGTGAGATCTATTTTATCTTTTGTTTTCTATTTATATGATGAGTATGAGTATGTTTATTTTTCTATGATTATTTCATCTGACTGTTTAATTTAATTGTTAGAGCGAACTCTAAGTTATTATTCTAATCAATCTATTGCTAAGTTTGCTATCAAAACCGGAGTTGTGATATATAAACTTGTGAAGCAACTAAGTTTAATAATTGTGGTGGATCTATGTTTTTAATCTTAGGAAAAATATTCGATCAAATCAAACATAAATTGCAGACAGTTATGTTGTTTAGTTCTTAAGGCTGCCATTGAATTAAATTACTAGTGCGGACACTATGGCTGTCTAATGGTTAGGGTTAGTTACATTGCGGATCGATTAACGAACTAATTTTAAGAAAAAATAAATATTTAGAATATAAATTGACGTTTCGTTTCAATGATCAGTTCTAATTTCCATAGGTGGATGTCTACTTAAGATCAATGTTTGTTCTCTTGATAAATTTTTTATTTCTTGAAGTTAGCTTGATTCTTTTATTCTGTTTACCATAGCATAGCCAAGATAACTTCAACCCCCCCGTGTGATCGACTAAACCTAACTAAACCTTCCTCGTGGGATCGACCCCTTCCTTGCTCTATACTATCTTGTTTATTTAAGCTAGAGTAATTAATTTATGTGACCATGACATCGCAACATACCCCTCAATTTATGGTATTCTTGCACCATTGCCCACTCATTTTGATTTTCATGGAGAAAGAACACTACATTTTTCTCACTTACTTGAAGGAGCTTATCAAATCATCTATTATCAATAATTGTTATAAATTGCCACCAATTGATCCATTGATGTGATAACAATTATTATTTAGCATAGCCATCCTTCTATGATAACAAGTGTCAATGTCATTTATGTCAAGGTCTTTGCAAACTTGATTAATGACTTTTTTTGTTTGAAAATTCCTTTCTTGCTTTGGAATTAACTCACAAATTTCAAGGATCATATCCATTTAAGTCTAATTGTTGTAAAGAAATTATAAGATGTATATTTGAAAGTGTTTCTTTAATTGTAACCCAAGACATGTCATTCCAAACTAAGGTGTATCTTTTATGCATTTTTGGTTGAGAATTGATAAGATAAAGTTTGAAAGGAAGCGTTAGTTCAAAATTAGGATCTCCATGGCTCAAATGGATTTTTGTATTTTTCAAGACAAAAATTTATTCGATATAAGTTTAAACCAAAATTGTTTTGAATTTCTTACAATTCCCAAGGGGTTTAATCTTTAGGAAAAAGGACAATTTGATCTTCAATACTAGTGAGATTGGAATTGGTTAAGATACATGATGAGGTGACTTTCTACTTTTATGAGCTTCAAAGCAAGAGGCTCTAGTAAAAACTCGAGGTTTTGTTTTAAAAAACTTTGTCTATTTTTTTAGTACTTATTTTATCAGTATGAATAATAATGAGTAGTTTATGTTTGAGTTGAAATAGAAATTATGCTATTTTAATGCTTTGAAATAGTAGTTTATCTTGCATGATTATGAATTGAGTGAATGAATGTGTGATTATAGCATGTTGTTGTGAGCATACTTGTGATATGATGACTTTCATTATATGATTATATGATATGAGAAACGCTTGAATATGAGTATGTGCATTCTTGAAAACATTACCATTCTTTGGATTCTCGATATCACAGGCCCCATATGGATACACATGTTTCACAATAAAAGGACCACTCCATCTTGATCTTAGTTTTCCAAGAAATAAATGGAGTCGAGAATTATAAAGCAAGACTTTTTGACCAACATTGAATGTTTTTCTAAGTATTTTCTTGTCATGAAACTCTTTGATTCTTGCTTTATGAATTCTTGAATTTTCATATGCATCATTTCTTATTTCCTCAAGCTCATTTATTTGTAATTTTCGCAGCTGACTAGCATCATCAAGATTTGAATTGAAAGCTTTAATAGCCCAATAAGCTTTATGTTCAAGTTCCACAGGCAAGTGACAAGGTTTTCCATAGACTAGTCTATAAGGTGACATACCTAATGATGTTTTATAAGCAGTTCGATAAGCCCAAAGTGCATCATTAAGTCTTAAAGACCAATCTTTCCTATTAGGGTTCACTTTTTTTCTCCAAGATCCGCTTTGATCTCCCTATTAGCAAGTTCTACTTGTCCACTTGTCCGAGGGGTGATAAGGGGTGGCAACTTTGTGTGTGATTCCATATTTCTTCATTAAAGACTCAAATGACTTGTTGCAGAAATGTGTTCAATTATCACTTATCATGGCTCGAGGAATTCAAAATCGACTCAAGATATTTTCTTTCAAAAACTTGATCACTGTTTTGTGATCATTATTTCGACTTGGAATTGCCTTTATCCATTTTGAAACATAATCTCTCGCACCAATATGTACATAAAACCAAATGAAGGAGGAAATGGACCCATGAAATCTATACCCCAACAGTCAAATATTTCAATTACAAGGATAGGATTTAAAGGCATCATGTGACGTTTTGAAATAGACCCCAACTTTTGACAATTTTCACAAATCTTGCAGAATACATGCGTGTTCTTGAACATGGTGGGCTAGTAAAATCCACTTTGTAAGATTTTTGCAGTTGTCTTCTTCGATGAGAAATGACCCCCACATGCCTCAGAATGACAAAACTTAATGACACTACTTACCTCATTGTCAGGAATGCATCTTTGAAATATTTGATCAGGACAATATTTGAATAAATAAGGGTCATCCCAATAAAAGTTCTTCACTTCGTTCAAGAACTTTCTTTTGTCTTGGGTGCTCCAATGAGCTGGCAAATATCCTGAAACAAGAAAATTAACAATATTAGCAAACCAAGGCATTGTAAAGACAGAAAATAAAGATTTGTCAGGAAAGTAGTCATCGATTGGTTTGATGTCGAATCTCGAATCTGTTGTTAATCTTGACAAATGATCCGCGACAACATTTTCGGTGCCTTTCTTGTCTTTGATTGTGATATCAAATTCTTGAAGTAACAAAATTCATCGTACTAATCTAGCCTTAGAATCCTTTTTTGAAAGAAGATATTTCAAAGCTGCATGATCACTAAAAACAACAACAGGTGAGCCAACAAGATAAGATCCGAACTTGTCACATGCAAATACTACTGCAAGCAATTCCTTTTTAGTGGTAGTGTAATTCATTTGAGCACTATTTAAAGTTTTACTTGCATAGTAAATCACATAGGGTTTCTTATCTTTTCTTTGTCCTAAGACAGCACCTACGGCATAATCACTAGCATCACACATTATTTCAAAAGGTAATGACCAATCAGGAGGTTGAATGACGGGAGCGTATAAGCAAGTTTTTAAGTTTAACAAAGGCTTTTTCGCATTGTTCAGTCCATTCAAAAACATTGTCCTTTGTTAGAAGGTTACACAATGGCTTAGATATGACACTAAAATCTTTGATGAACCTTCTATAAAAACCAGCATGTCCTAAGAATGATCTAACATCTTTAACAGATTTTGGTGTTGGTAAGTTGGCAATTAACTCAATTTTAGATTTGTTAACCTCAATTCCTTTTGATGAAACAATGTGACCAAGTACAATGCCGTTTGTTACCATAAAATGACATTTTTCCCAATTGAGCACAAGATTCTTCTCTTCACACCTGCTCAAAACCTTTTCTAAGTTAGTCAGACAATCATCAAATGAATCGCCAAAAACAGAAAAATCATCCATAAAAATTTTAAGAAAACGTTCAACCATATCACTGAATATGCTAAGCATGCATCTTTGAAATGTGGCTGGTGCATTACATAAACCAAAAGGCATCCTTCGATATGCAAAAGTACCAAATGGACATGTGAAAGTAGTCTTCTCTTGATCTTCCAATGCAATTTCAATTTGATTATAACTTTGAATAGCCATCTAGAAAACAATAAAATTCATGACTCCTGAATTGTTTCTAGGATTTGATCCATGAAAGGTAAAGGGAAATGATCTTTTCTAGTCATTGAATTAAGTTTTCTATATTCAATGCACATCCGCCAACCAGTAATGGTTCTAGTTGGAATTAACTCATTTTTCTCATTTGTTATCACAAGTGACTCGGACTTCTTGGGTACAACTTGGGTAGGACTTACCCATTTCTTTGTCGAAATAGGATAAATGATTCCATTATCAAGAAGCTTCATGACTTCATTTCTCACTACTTCTTTCATATTAGGATTAAGCCTTCGTTGCATTTCTCTAGAGGGTTTAGCATTTTCCTCTAAATAAATCCTGTGTGTGCAAATCAAAGGACTAATTCCTTTTATGTCGCTTATGGTCCATCCTAATGCATTTTTGTGCATTTTCAGAGTTTGTAATAACTTACCTTCTTGATGTGCATTAAGTTTGGAAGAAATATTACCGGAAAAGTTTCATTTTCTCCCAAAAATGAGTATTTGAGATTGAATGGTAATGGCTTCAAATCAGGTTTTGGTGGTTGAACACTGGAAGGTATGGACTCAATTGATTGTGATGGCAATTCCTCAATTTGTGGTCTCCAATTGCATGCCTTTCATTCTTCCTGTAAATAAATCATTTGCAAATTCTCAGATTCATTAAACTCAATTTCACTAGAAATAGTTTCAAATTGATCATGAACTAATTTTTCAATAAAGTCCACTTCCTGTAAATCATTATTATCTCCAGGTTGCTTGCAAATGTTGAAAATATTCATCTCCAATGTCATGTTTCCAAATGATAACTTCATTAGTCCATTCCTACAATTAATCAATGCATTAGAAGTTGCAAGAAACGGACGTCCTAAAATAACAGGAATTGAATTACATGCTTCAACAGGTTGTGTATCCAAGACAATAAAATCCACAGGATAAATGAATTTATCAACTTGAACTAACACATCTTCAACTATTCCTCTAAGCACTTTTACAGATCTATCGGCAAGTAAAAGAGTTACAGAAGTTGGTTTTAACTCACCTAAATTGAGACTCTGAAAGACTGAATATGGAAGTAAATTCACACTAGCTCCAAGATCAAGTAAAGCTTTTTCAATTTTATGTTCTCCAATAAAGGAAGAAATTGTAGGACAATCAGGGTCTTTATACTTCAAAGCATTATTGTTCTGAAGAATGGCACTTACTTGTTCAGCTAAAAAGGCTTTCTTTTTCACATTCAGTTTTCTCTTCACAGTGCACAGATCTTTTAAAAATTTAGCATAAGAAGGTACCTGTTTAATAGCATCTAACAAAGGAATATTGATCCTTACCTGTTTGAAAGTTTCAAAGATTTCAGAGTTGTGATTGACTTTCCTTTGTTTGGTCATGGCATGAGGAAATGGAAGTGCTAGCGGGAAATCAGTCTTCTATTTGTAATGTTCAGATTCAACCCCTTCCTTACCCTCGGAGATTAACTCATCTTTCTCACAAGGTTCAAGAGTGGGTTTTTCAATAACCTTACCACTGCGAAGAGTGATGACTGATTTGACTTGATCCATGTGTTGGCTTCCAGAACTACTTGTGTTTGCATTATATTGCCCCTTGGAATTGTGCTGTGGTTGAGATGGAAACAAAGGAATATTGATCCTTACCTGTTTGAAAGTTTCAAAGATTTCAGAGTTGTGATTGACTTTCCTTTGTTTGGTCATGGCATGAGGAAATGGAAGTGCTAGCGGGAAATCAGTCTTCTATTTGTAATGTTCAGATTCAACCCCTTCCTTACCCTCGGAGATTAACTCATCTTTCTCACAAGGTTCAAGAGTGGGTTTTTCAATAACCTTACCACTGCGAAGAGTGATGACTGATTTGACTTGATCCATGTGTTGGCTTCCAGAACTACTTGTGTTTGCATTGTATTGCCCCTTGGAATTGTGCTGTGGTTGAGATGGAAACTTACCTTTTTCTTGGAAACCGAGAGCAGATGTGACTTTTGCAAGAGCATCTTTTAGATCTGCCATGGTTTGAGCATTTTGAGTGTTGATTGTCTCCTGCTTTTCAATGAATGCATGAAATGTTTCCTCAAGATTTCTTCTAGGAGGTGGAGCATAAGGAGGTGCATATCCATGAGAATTTTGGAAATTATAGGGTGCTTGAAACGGTGGCTGTGAAGTTTGTGCATTATTGTTACCACTCTTCCAACTGAAATTTGGGTGATTTCTCCAACCAGGGTTGTATGTTTGCGAATATGGGTTATAACTGGGCCTTTGGAAACTATTTAAAACATGGGCTTGTTCATGGAGGCATTCCTTGAAAGAAGGCAAAGTTGGACAGTCATTCGTTGCATGTTCATTCGTTTCACAGATTTGACACACAATGTCTTGAACAGATTTTAATTGACCATTCTTTTTAAATTCAAGTGCCTCGACTTTTCTAGCTAAAGATGCAAATTTAGCTTGGAGGTCATGATCTTCCCTAAGGTTGTACATACCTCCACTAGATGTATGAGGTTGAGTTTTACCTGGTGCCTCATAAGTGCCTGTAGTGTCCCAATTTTGAGCATTTTCGACTAGCAAGTCTAGGTACTCCATTGCTTCATCAGGGTCTTTATTTTCAAAAGTTCCGTTACACATCAATTCCACCATTTGCCTATCTTTAGGTGTTAATCCTTCATAAAAATGTGAAACCAATCTCCATGTTTCAAAACCATGATGAGGGAAAGTATTAAGCAAATCTCGATACCTATCCCAATATTGATAAAATGTTTCTCCTGGTTTTTGAGTGAAAGTGGTAATTTGTCTTTTGAAAGAGTTTGTTCTGTGAGATGGAAAAAATTTCTTTAAAAATTGTTGTTGCATTTCATCCCAAGCACGAATGGATCCTGACCTAAGATTCTGTAGCCATGTTTTAGCTTTATCTTTTATTGAAAAAGGAAAAAGCTTTAATCTGATGGTGTTCATGCTACAATTTAAGTCATTATAGGTATTACAGACTTCTTCAAATTCTCGCAAATGCAAGTATGGATTTTCTAGATCTAAGCCATGAAAAAAAGGTAAAAGTTGAATAATGCCTGGCTAATGGTATCCGTAATGAATGACCGGGATTGAATAATGTGATTAGCTTTAACTAATGGTATCTATAATGGATGACTGAGATTGAATAATGTGACTAGCTTTGGCTAATGGTATCTGTAAGAGATGACTGGAGTTGAATAGAGTAATTAGCCTCGACTGATGGTGTATTTATTGGATGATTAGGATCAAATGACAGAATTACATTTGGGTAATGAAACTCGGGCTTCCGTACCAAAAGAGACCGGGAAGTTAACTTCGGTCTCTAAAACCCAAATTGAGTGAATGGAACGTGCAAATAAGATTAACATAGTTCAATGAAATCATAGTGATTGATTATATGAAGTTAATGAAAATAATTTACTTACCTAAGTTAATAGTGAAATTTGCAATCATATTCTTCTATTCATTATTATTATTATTATTATTATTATTATTATTATTATATTAAAGATCATTCTTATTTTTTTATAATGCATTTGAACTATAACATGAACGTCCACATAACCAAGGCGCTGGGAACTTCATTCCCACTGTTCCACATGTTTTGATATAAACTCTGTAATCGCATGCGTTAGGGTGATATGCATTTTGTGCAAAAAAAATTATTATAGTCATGGATTTGTCTATCGACACTTCTGTAAAGACTTGTAATGATGACTTTCTAGAAACAGAGATGTGAACTAATATGCATGATGACATAATGAAATGAAAGTATTGTTGATGTACTCTCTGTAGTAAGATGTAGGATTATGTGATCATATGGGTGTCATACTATAATAACTAGCGTTGCATATATGCTTGATCTATAAACATGGTTGCATAAAGCATTGATAGGTGAGATGATACAAAAAAAAAAGGAAAACAATTCACCTATTTTCATGCCGTTTGACTAATCATTGTGTCACGAGTTAATGAGAAACTTTGAGCTATTACAGCTTCTCCCTAATTCACTATATTAACCTCCACACTAGTGGCCATAACAACCACGCCCAACAATTCCACACCATGGGCCACCACAACCCTAACCAACGCGTGTAGCTCCATCATAAGCATAGCCTCCTCTCATCTTAACATTTGTTTCCTTTAGAACCCGAAACTAGCAAGCCACAAACCTGATTTTGTTTGACCCAACCAACTTCCACTATGAGCGACATCAATAGTCCCTACCCACAACATCAACCTCTACCATGCCTCTACTCCATCAATTAACTGTTGAATCAGCCAAGAAAGGAAAAAATCAGGAACTAATAAAATTTTTTAATTAAGTCAATAAAAGAAAATGAAATGAATCGATTGGATTGTGTGTTTTTTTTAGGTAACGGTAACCTTCACCACCAGCCTAGGGAAGAAGAAGAAGAAGAAGAAGAAGAAGAAGAGGACTAACCACACCATATCCACCCATTGTTCTGGTTCCATGCATTGCCACTATTTCGTGACTCCTAGAAGCTTTCTAATATGGTTTCTGGTAGGGTGCACTGGGGTTAATGCATTTTTCCCTTGCGCGACTAGTATTCTTACCCAAACTCTCGCAGACCAATAAGTTTCTCAGTGACCATGATACTAGGTGGCGACTCCCTCAAATCATAACTTATGATTAAACTAAAACCCCTTCGATTCTATGAGGCAACTTTATCATTCGACGTTGTGCACGTCATGATCGTATGGCGACTCTACTAGGGACTTGTCTGGTCAGACCGAGCTTTCTTTGTTTAATTTTTTGCTTGTTTATTTTTGTTAATCTATTTAATTAAATTTTAGCATGCATTTTTTTTTACATATTTCTCATGCATAAGTACAATGGATATTTATCAATGCCTTCATGCATTTTAATTTTCAAATAAACTCAATTCTAGGTTAGGTTAGGAGTAGCGATCTGCCTCATGACTTTCAGATGATGTTCAAATTTGTGAAACATCTAACTATGAATTGAGCATTTACTTGGTAATTGCGGTCATATTGTGCCCCATCCATCCCTTTTAAACCTCTATATTGCCTTCACAAAAGGTGGTCACTGGGTAGGTCATAGACCTTTTTTAAACTATGTGGTAAGCCTATTCTTCATGTAGTGACTTATAACTTGACCTTAAGATATGAATTCCTTAATAATTCATTTTACATCAATGTAGACTTCATCAATAATCCTAAACACCGCAAGATTTTCTAAGCTAAGACAAAGACTTTTTTTGAATATGGGTAAGAACCTAAGATGATGTAATTAGCTGAGGGGATTACCCAAGGACCATAGCCGGGAAACTACCATACATAAAAAATATTGTCTTTTTTTAATAAAAAAGGCTCATACCCATGTTTTTGTTTTATACTCTTTAATGTGTATGAGATTTAACTGAGATAAAGACTTGGAAAAGATCTTTTCATATTAATCAAACTAGAAGTTTTTGCCTATATTCAACAAAAAAGTCATGGATTAGCCATTCGAACAAGTTAATCCATATTCAATGTACATGTACATACACTAGCATTCATAAATGTACATGCATTCATGTTGAAGTGTCATGCCTACATACGCAGGTTGAAATATAAGTCCTCAGAAAGCCTCAGTACGTGACACGACTAAAAGATTGATGTTTTCTCCCAAATGTATGAATGTCGAAGTAATAAATAACCCGACAAGACTGGGGTCGAACTACAGGGAGATTAACTATATAAATTATAAATAATAATAATAATAATAATAATAATAATAATAATAATAATAATAATAATAATAAGTTGAAGAGAGCTTTGGGATGTGATATTGATATAAGGATTAAACAATGATAAAAACAATTGTTAAGGTTAGAGGATCCACTAATGGTATTTTAAACAAGTATAGTATAAACTATTATTACCCAACTGGAAACCACACACAAAGAAGGTTCCAATCAGATTATAAATTGTTAACATGATTACATTAGTTATCTTATTTGAGTAATGCTAATACTTGTAAATGTTGTCAGGTATTCATGATTATAACTTATGTTAAAAACAAATCAAGTTCCTTTCATAGCACAGGTGTCGGTTATACCATACGGTTTGGGCTATGAAAGTGCCAAGTATTTGTTGTACTAAGGTTATATAACATAAATCTAGATTAACCATTTAACAAGTAAAGTATTAAGAGTGAATAAGATAACAAATACAAAACATGTTAGTATCAAACATTAAAGTCCATGTTGAGTTTATACTATACTTATTCTTACACCATTAGTGTAACATTTTCACATTGACATAATAAACTTAGCTAGACATAATGAAAAAAAGAAACATAAATAAACAAGATAAAAACATAAATAAGATATAAGTTAACTAAGTAAAGGAAAGGAAATGAAAAGCATAAACAAAAGATTAATATAAACAAAACTTCAGCATTACAAAAATATAAAGAGAGAGAGCAAGAACATGATCTTGATCTGAAAACCAAGATGCCTAAATGCATGGTAAATGCCTTCTTTTATAGGCCAAAATTTAGAACTATTGATTTGATGACTAAATGTTGAGTGGGTGGCCACATCTTGACTTGGTGACAATCCTTATCTTCTTGTCTGAATAAAACATCATTGCTAATGTCAGAATTTGAACACATTGTCCTCATGAAAGTTCTGGGCTGCAGGACAGATTCCGACTTCTCCGTTGTTGCTAAGATTTGGACTTCCAAATAGTAGAATTGAGTCTTGCATTCCTCATGAATGTTTTAGGCCTATGTCTTAGCTTTCTAGCCATATAAACTAAATTGAAATCCAAGATCTACAACTCCAGATATGATCCAATGACTGAATAGTGTTCTAGTTTGGATTGAACCAGCATCTCTTTTCTAAGCTTAACCCTCTCTTTGTCTTCTCAATTTAAGTAGTTAAACTCATCAATCAATCCTTTGATTTATGTGATAGGCCTTCATTTAAGATGCACATTCACTATAAATTAAAGGTATCTTATAATATCAGACTTGTTGTTATAAAACATGCTTTAGTTAAGGAGTTATTGATACTTCAAGTGCAAAATGATAATATAAAACTTTGATAAAAATGCACTTATACGTACTAATCACACCCCCCCTAACCAGCTTATTACTAGTCCATAGTAATCAAAGCGTTAAAATAGAAAAACAACTTGCAAGTTCCACAAAGCAAGGCATTCATCATTCAACTTCCATTAATCTATCCAAGTAAACAAACTCTCATAAATTTATATATTTGCTTCATACTTCTTAAACAAGATATTAATAAACCTTGTTTTTATGTGCTCAATGTATGAAAACATAGATGATGGACCTTTTATTGGAAGAAAACAATATTTTGTTCTAATGTTTAAGGTTAACTTCCTTGAGTTGTGATTATTATCTTTTTTTTTCTCTTTTTTTTAATATATATACATATAACTTAAAACACAATGCATCTTTAACCCATGTAATGAGCTTTCGGCTAATAACTCCCATACCAGTTGGTCATAGGGCATTAGGTATTGAGACAACCCTACGAGCTTAGTAACCCGGGTTGCAGATACTGATACGTAAATAATACAATATTTGATTCCCTTAAGCTTTTCTCCTTAACCCATGTAACAAGCTTTGGGCCAATAGCTCTCAAGTCAGTTGACTTTAGGGTATTAGGAGTTAAAACACCCCTTCAAGCTTAATTGCTTAGGTTAAGGAGGCTACGAAACCAAACTTATCTATGTTTTTATTATCATCAATATTATCAATTTTTTTTTTGCAAATTATATACTATCTCTTTCCTTTAGTTGTTACCTTTAACAAAAGAACATAAATAATGTAATAATCCAATGTGCAACCCACAATCATATGTTAAAGTGTGTGTGTGTGAAAATAAAGGTTTAAGAATACTTGTTAAATGAGTATATGAGCAGAATCAAGTGATAACAATTCGAGAGTTTATAAACCTGAATATTTCAAGAAGTATTCTAATAGACCTTGATAAGAATATTTACTAAGATGCGTCTCAAGAGTCAATAAAATTCCTTCTTACTCTACCATCCTAATAACAGTTTTGTCAAATGGTTTTAATAATAGCAAAAACAGTTAGTAAGTTAGTTTTTTTTTAATGTCAACTACTACCCTCTCTCTCTAACCAGAACGAGACATTATCCTCAATGCCATCAGGTAGAAAGATAGAGTATGGAAGACATCACCTGAAACAACGAACACTGACAAACCTGAAATACACTTAAACAAATATAAAAAATAACAAAACAAAATAATATACTATTAATAAAACCAAAAGACACCAGGATTCACAAACGAAGGCTCAAATCCAATCTAAGCTTTTTACGACTTTTCTTAGTTGACCAATTTATGCGATTCACAGGGATGAAAGATTGTAGTTGGTTAATCAATTGTTCAGCAGTAGCAGCAGAGACTATGATTTGTTGTGCCGAAGATGTTATAAATTCCTGTTCCACCGTTGATTAAGAAAAAACAACAAATTATCATAAAAACCATTAACATTTAACAGACCTATGGGTTTATGGTGAATGTGCAATTGGACCCAAGAGGAAATATGAAAGATCTCTTCCTATGTGCCCAGACCACCTGGTAAAGCAATGAAGGCATCAACATGGTTAAACATTGCATTCAGTCGATCAGACATTGTGGGGACCTGTAGTTCTTCTCCAATTGTTTTGCCAATGATGTCCCTTTTTGCTAAAGCTTTGGGGATGACCCCTAAAATTTGACTCCCCCTAAAAATGCAGCTATTGACACACCCCCTTATTAACCCAAGGCTACCTCCCCCATACACTAAATAAATCTTTCTCTCAGCTAGTACCTGATCAAGATGATTTGCTGATTCTAAAAACTCTTTTTCTTTCATAGGACTGGATCCACTGAAAATACAAATATTTCTTATTTGATGACTTGAGGAACCTGCCATTTCTACACACTTCTATATATGTTGAATTATAGGTTGAGTAGAAATGAAGGGAAGGAAGAGAAGATTTTATAGATGAGAAATTGAAAATGCAATCATACCACCTATATATAGGCTAGCTGGAGTCTCTCTCTCTATTTATTTATTTATTTTGAAAAAGCATGTATATATACAGGTTGTTGTGATTGTGGCTCACATCTTCCCTTGGTTTTATGTCCAAGAACGGCTTAAACGCCCTCTATGGGTCGGGGATAGGCTTCCCATCCAGTTTTCTTAAAAACTGGCAAATGGGGTTTTTTTTAGTCAGATTCCCAAGACTATATTGAGCATGTTCTTTATGGAATTGTGGCCATAAATCATGAATAGCACGATGCACATCTCCACTAGGATGCGTCTCAAGAGTCAATAGAACATTATCTAAAGACCTATTACTCAGGCCATCCTTAATGAATTGTATTTTATCTACACAGTTTATAGATATCATTCCTAAAGAACGACATGTTGCATTAGAAGTCCATCTGGCACAGACTTTCAGTCATTTTGCATGACGTTTCTTTGCAAAAATGCTTTTACCTGTTCCAAGTATGTATGAAATGAAAGAATTGGAGGACTCACCTGAAAATCAGACCTTTGCTTCATTTAGCCAGCGAATATCTTCAGGAATTCCATGATTCATTAACAACCTCAATCTTGCACACCTAGCATGGTAAATTTTTGTAATCGCATTTGAAGGCAAAGTGGGAAAATACTTTTTCTATTTTTCAAGAGTGGTGTCCATTTTCAAATGAGAATTGGAGAACAAATTCAAAGAAGGGAGAAAGAGAAAAGAATTGTACAAATATATATATACAGATATCACTTATCATGGGAAACTAAAAGAACTAACTTAAGTCACGGAGTACCATTATCCGCCATTTGACTAAGATGAGAGAGACTAGCAAAACAAAATTTACACCAAAACAAAACACAAAACAATGTGAGAAAAAGAATCAATCTTTATATACATGATCACTCAATTCAATAGAGTCATTTTTCAACTGAAAAATTGTCAAAGTAAACTTTCAAACGATGTCCATTTACCTTGAAAACATTGTCATTCTTTAGATTCTCGATATCATAGGTCCCATATTGATATATATGTTTCACAATAAAAGGACCGCTCCATCTTGATCTTAGTTTTCTAGGAAATAAATGGAGTCGAGAATTATAAAGCAAGAATTTTTGACCAACATTAAATGTTTTTCTCAGTATTTTCTTGTAATGAAACTCTTCGATTCTTACTTTATGAATTATTGAATTTTCATATGCATCATTTCTTATTTCCTCAAGCTCATTTATTTGTAATTTCCACAGCTGACTAGCATCATCAAGGTTAGAATTGAAAGCTTTAATAGCCCAATAAGCTTTATGTTCAAGTTCCACAAGCAAGTGACAAGGTTTTCCATAGACTAGTCTATAAGGTGACATGCATAATGATGCTTTATAAGCAGTTCGATAAGCCCAAAGTGCATCATTAAGTTTTAAAGACCAGTCTTTTCTATTAGGGTTCACTGTTTTCTCCAAGATCTGTTTGATCTCCCTATTATCAAGCTCTACTTATCCACTTGTTTGAGGGTGATAAGGGGGTGGCAACTTTGTGTGTGATTCCATATTTCTTCGTTAAAGACTTAAATGACTTGTTGCAGAAATGTGTTCCACCATCACTTATCATGGTTCGAGGGATTCCAAATCGACTCAAAATATTTTCTTTCAAAAACTTTATCACTATTTTGTGGTTATTGTTTCGACTTGGAATTACCTCTATCCATTTTGAAACATAATCTACTGCGACTAATATGTACAAGAAACCAAATGATGGAGGAAATGGACCCATGAAATCTATGCCTCAATAGTCAAAGATCTCAATGACAAGAATAGGATTTAAAGGCATCATGTGATGTTTTGAAATAGATCCCAACTTTTGATAATTTTCACAAGTCTTGCAGAATGCATGTGAGTCCTTGAACATGGTGGGCCAATAAAATCCACTTTGTAAGATTTTTGCAGTGGTATTTCTTGATGAGAAATGACCCCCACATGCCTCAGAATGACAAATTTAATGACACTACTTACCTCATTGTCAGGAATGCATATTCGAAATATTTGATCAGGACAATATTTGAATAAATAAGGGTCATCCCAATAAAAGTTTTTCACTTCGTTCAAGAACTTTCTTTTGTCTTGGGTACTCCAATGAGCTGACAATTGTCCTGAAACAAGAAAATTAACAATATTAGCAAACCAAGGCATTGTAGAGACATAAAATAAAGATTCATCAGGAAAGTAGTCATCGATTGGAGTAATGTCAGATCTCGAATCTATTGTCAATCTTGACAAATGATCTGCGACAACATTTTCGGTGCCTTTCTTGTTTTTGATTGTGATATCAAATTCTTGAAGTAACAAAATCCACCGCATCAATCTAGCCTTAGAATTTTTCTTAGAAAGAAGATATTTCAATGCTGCATGATCGCTAAAAACAACAACAGGTGAGCCAACAAGATAAAACCTAAATTTTTCACATGCAAATACTAATGCAAGTAATTCTTTTTCAGTAGTGGTATAATTCATTTGAGCACTATTTAAAGTTTTACTTGCATAGTAAATTACATAAAGTTTCTTATCTTTTCTTTATCCCAAGACAACACCCATGGCATAATCACTAGCGTCACACATAATTTCAAAAGGTAATGACCAATCAGGAGATTGAATGATAGAAGCAGAAGTAAGCAAGTTTTTAAGTTTAACAAAGGCTTTTTCAGAATGTTCAGTCCATTCAAAAATATTATCCTTTGTTAGAAGGTTACTCAAGGGCTTAGATATCACACTAAAATCTTTGATGAACCTTCTATAAAAACCAGCATGTCCTAAGAATGATCTAACATCTTTAATAGATTTTGATGTTGGTAAGTTAGCAATTAACTCGATTTTAGATTTGTCAACCTCAATTCCTTTCGATGAAACAATGTGACCAGGTGCAATGCCGTTTGTTACCATAAAGTGACATTTTTCTCAATTCAGTACAAGATTATTCTCTTCACACCTGCTCAAAACTTTTTCTAAGTTAGTCAAACAATCATCAAATGAATAGCCAAAAACAGAAAAATCATCCAAAAAATTTTCAAGAAAACGTTCAACCATATCACTAAATATACTGAGCATGCATCTTTGAAAAGTGGCTTGTGCATTATATAATCTAAAAGGCATCCTTCGATATACAAAAGTACCTAATGGACATGTGAAAGTAGTCTTCTCTTGATCTTCCAATGGAATTTCAATTTGGTTGTAACCTGAATAGCCATCTAGAAAACAATAAAATTCATAACCTGTAACTCTTTCTAGGATTTGATTCATGAAGGGTAAAGGAAAATGATCTTTTCTAGTCATTGAATTAAGTTTCTTATAGTCAATGCACTTGTGCCAACCAATAATGGTACTTGTTGGAATTAACTCATTTTTCTCATTTGTTATTACAGTGACTCCAGACTTCTTGGGTACAACTTGGGTAGGACTTACCCATTTGCTGTCAGAAATAGGATAAATGATTCCATTATCTAGAAGTTTAATGACATTATTTTTCACCACTTCTTTCATATTAGGATTAAGCCTTCGTTGCATTTCAATTTCAGTAGTTAAACTCATCAATCAATCCTTTGATTTATGTGATAGGCCTGCATTTAAGATGAACATTTACCATAAATTAAAGGTATCTTATAGTATCAGACTTGTTATTATAAAACATGCTTTAGTTAAGGAGTTATTGATGCTTTAAATGCAAAATGATAATATAAAATCTTGATAAAAATACACTTTTAAGTACTAATCACCCGGCCAATAGCATAGCGCAAACATCTATCTAATTAACAAAACATTAAAGGGTGTGCCTAAATCACTATAGCCACACCCTCAAAATATATTCATTGGAATAGTTTTTTTGTGTTTTTTTTCTTTAGTTTTTTTTTTCTTTTTTATTCTCCAATATTAGGTTATTTTAGGAATTGTATTTTATAATCTTTATTTATTTTTTTATGTCAAGTTATATAACGGTATCATGAATTTAGTTTTTTTTTTCTCGATTTCAACCTTTAACGTTAGATCTGTTTAAAGTAGAGTTTCACAATTTTTTTCAATTTGTTTTTTATGAATTTATCTTGATCTCATGACCTAGGTTACGGATTAGTTGGTTGATCCAGGTTGACTTGGTTCATTGTTTTTCTTTTTTTATTGATTTTTTTATTTAACCCTCCAACAACTCAATATTTCTTTATTTATTCAATTTTATCATTTGATATTAAGTTATTTGAGAATTGAGTTTCTTAATTTTTTTTTAAATAATAATTTTCTATGAAGTTAACCCGGTCTCATGGATTTAGTTTATTTTTTCTCGATTTCAACATTAAACATTGGATTTGTTGGAAATAGATCTTCATAATTTTTTTATTTTATTTTTATAATGTTATTTCAATCTCATGACCTAAATCGCAAGTTTAACAGATTAGTCCGAGTTAACTTGAGTATTTTTTTTAATTGATTTTTTTTCGATTTCATCATTCAAAATTAGGTTGATTGAAAATAGAGTTTTATAGTTGTATAGTTTTTTTATTTGTTTTTTATAGAGTTATCTTGATCTCATAACCCAAGTAGTTTTTTATTTTTTTATTTCATCCTATAACGTTAAGTTGATTAAGAATTAATTTTTATAATTTATTTTATAAAGTTATTATAATTTCATAACTTAAGATTTAACAAGTTAATAGATTAATTCAATATATTATCATTTTAATATTTTTTTAAAAAATACCATCTAATAAATAATCATATCAATATTAAAAAGATATATTCTAATAACTTTTAGAGAAGAAGCTGAGAAGAAAAAGCAAAGAGAAGAAAGGGGATTGGAGATATGCAAAGTCTGCAATATTTTCATTAATCATCAAAACTCTATCACAAAATGACAGAGAAACATATAAATAGTAAACCCTAAAACATCTCGCTATTGGGCTCGGCCCATCAAATCAAATTGTTTAACATAAATAATTTCAAATAAATAAAATAACAATGACAGACCCAAATGGGCAAAATAAAACAACAATGAGATAGGTCCAAATGGGCTTAGTCTCCCAACCAAAGCATGACAAGTTGGGCCATCCTACGTCTCCATCCACATACTCGTGTAGTTTGTGGTATGGGTCTGGTGTCCCCACCAACTCTCCCGGGGTTAGAGAAACTCGAACCCGTTGAGTGTAGCACTGGCCGACTCTGATAGTACTCCCAAAGATCTGGATCAATCTGCTGCAAAGTATCTCTAGTAATCCAAGTGCAATCTGAGTCAGGTCAACCCACCCAGCGAACTAAAAACCGTTGAACCTCACCATTCCTGTTAAAAACAACTTGTTCATCTAGAATAACATCAATATTATCCTTTTGTGCTGATGTCAAGGTGAAAGGGATAGAGGTTTCAATAGGATCATCAGGGGGGGAGTTAAGTGGTATCTTAAATGGATCATTTGGAATAGGAAGTGGCTTATGGTATGCAACTAGATCCTCAATGTTAAATGTAGAGCTAATGCTAAAATTATGTGGTAAATCAAGAACATAAGCATTTGGACCAACCCGTTGTAGCACTTTAAAAGGCCCGGCACTACGTGCATGCAATTTTCGATTAGCTCCCGAAGGAAACTGCTCGGGTCTAATCTGTACCATAACATAGTCTCCCACATTAAACTCATTATGTCGTCTATGTAAATCAACTTGAAGTTTATATTACGCATTACTTGCTTGAATTTGTTTAGTGATCTCAATATACAAATCCTGAATTCTACGTGCAAAAGACTCGGCTGATTTAGACACTCTAGCATGAAGGGACATGGGAAGAAGGTCTAAAGGTTTCCTAGGTTTGTAACCATGTACAACTTCAAAGGGACTTATGCCTATTGACCTATTGATAGAGCTATTATAGGCAAACTAGGCCATAGTAAAAATCATATCCCAATTCCTATTATGATCACTCACTAGACACCTTAGAAGGTTGCCCAGCTCCTGTTAACCACCTCAAATTGACCATCAATTTGAGGGTGGTAAGCAGTAGAAAACTTTAATTTGGTTCCCACCATATACCAAAGTGTTTTCCAGAAATAAATTGTAAATCTAACATCCCTATCCGAAACTATGGTTTGAGGAAGGCCATACAACTTGAAAATCTTGTTAAATAGAGTTTTGCAACTCTAGAAGCTTCTGTGGTCTTAGTACAAGAAATAAAATGGGCCATCTTAGAGAAGCGGTCGACAACCACAAAAATAGAATCATGTTTCTTTGCAGTACGTGGAAGCCCAAGCACAAAATCCATGCTTACATCTTGCCAAGGGCAAGTGGGAACGGGCAATGGGGTGTAAAGACTAGTATTTTGTTTTCTATGCTTAGCTTGTTAGCAAGTTCGACATTGAAAGTTCGACATTGACCTACCAATTTGGTAACATCTCTTTTCAAATTAGACCAGAAAAACTGACATTCCACCTCTTCGATGGTTTTATTCCTTCCAAAATGTCCTGAGAGACCTTTAGCATGAATCTCTCATATCAAAAATTCACACACGAATGTTTTCGGGATGCAAAGCTTATTATCCCGAAATAAGTATCCATCTTGGAGGTGATAACCATTTATAACATGGTGATTCTCATCCTTCAATGTCAAGTATATTTCTCCAAATTCTGAGCAAGATTCATACTCCTCTTTGAATCTCTCAAATCCTGTGACTTCAACACTCATTACAGATAATAGCGTTACCCGACGACTCAAAGCATCTACAGCTTTATTCTATATTCCAGATTTATGTTTCAAAACAAATAAGTAGACTTGCAAATATTCAACCCAATGACCATGCCTGTGATTGAGCTTCTTTTGGGAGTTAAGATAGCAGAGGGCCTCATGGTCAGAGTAAAGAACAAACTCCTGTGGTAACAAGTAATGGCGCCAATAACGCAAGGCCTAAACCACCGCATAAAACTCCTTATCATAAGTTGAGTACTTTTGTTTTGCCTCATAAAGTTTCTCACTAAAGTAGACTACAGGGTGACGTTCCTGACTAAGTACTCCACCTATACCGACTCCCGACGCATCACATTCTACTTCAAACACTTTAGTAAAATCAGGTAGTCGCATTACTGGGGCCTCTGTCATCTTCTTCTTATTGGGAGGTCAGTGTCATTACTCTCATAAAAGTGCTTGGTGCATTGCAAAGGCCAAAAGGCATGACTAGCCATTCATATAAACCATCCTTAGTCTTAGATGTCGTTTTCCACTCATCTCCCAGACGGATCCTAATCTAATGATACCCACTCTTCAAGTCAATCTTACAGAAGATCCGGGCTCCTGCCATCATATCTAGCATGTCATCCAATCAAGGAATTGGAAAACAATACTTGATTGTAATCCTATTGATGGCTCGACTGTCTACACACATTCTCCATGATCCATCTTTCTTAGGTGTTAACAGTGCAGGTACTACACAAGGACTCAAACTCTCTCGTATAAATCCCTTTTGTAACAACTCACATACTTGCCTTTGCAATTCAGTATGTCACTCGGGTTCATCCTATAGTGAGGCAAGTTTGGTAATGTGGCATCAGGGATAAAATCTATGGCATGTTGAACATCACGCATAGGGGGTAAAGCATCAGGTAGTTCAGAAGGGAAAGCATCTAGAAATTCTTTCAACACTTCTCTTACCTCTTCAAGTGGCTCCTCTAAAAAATCTTCTACAATCTCCTTAGCCACTACAACAAAACACAATAGACTCCTCACAAATCTCCTTATCAAACTCCCTAGGACTTCTTATGTTAAGCCCTTCTTTTTTCACTTTATTCTTCTTCTAACTATTATCATTAGACCTTGGAGGTAATCCAATAAGTTGGATTTTTTTTACCTTGAAAAGTGAATGAACAAGAATTTGATTGTCCAAAGATTGTAACGTCCAAATCATATAACCAAGGCCTACCCAAAATGACATGCCCTACATCCATGGGAATGACATCACACCAAATTTCATCATGATAGTCTAAGATCTTCATGGGAAAAAGACATCTCTCTTTGACCGCTATAGATGTATCATTAACCCAAGACACACTATAGGGTTTAAGGTGTGGAACATAATTTAAGCCTAAGCGGGATACACTACCCGAGAAAACTACATTGATACAGTCTATGATGATCTTACACCCTTTATCTCCACATTTAATGTAAGTGTAAAAAATAGCGCTTCTTCTCCAATCCTCAATTCCTTTAGGTTTTGTTAAAGCACATCTAACCATACCTAACTTGGGTTGTCTTGATTTGAGTGGATATAGACCTAACACATCCTAGCAAGTTAGACTTATCCTCCTCATCATTTAGATCTTGAAAATCATCGAGATTGGGTTCATAAACCTTATCATCATAATTATCTTCCTCACCCATATCCTCTTGCCTCTTGATGAACAAAACCTTATTGGGACAACTAAAGGAAACATGACTAAAACCCTGACACTTAAAACACTGAATCCTTAAGGTTATCTTAGGTGCTTCATGAAAAATACCATTACCCTTGTCTTCTCTAGGTATCTGGGAAATCATAGGATTGGGTTTACGAGGTGGTGCACCCAATATGGAGTTATTACTACCAGGTTGGGATCTAGAAGGTGTAATACGAGTGTCCTGACGTCTTGTCCACTAGCTTTTTGTGACCAAGTATAATTTTAGACTAGGTTATAAGCATTATCAAGGGTGGACACACCTCTAAGCACAACTTCTCTTCTAAGGTTATCATTTAAGCCTTTTTAAAATCTACTTAGGGTCATCACTTCATCCTCCATAACTGCACATTTATCCTATACTTATTAAATTATGCCACATATTCATTGGCAAACTTGCCTCCTTACTTCAAGTTATTCCACTAGTCCAAAAGATTTCCTCTATAAGAACGAGGCAAATACTTTTCTTCTAACTTAGTCTTCATTTCAACCCAATTAGTGGTAGGAGGTTGATTTCCCCTATCCAAAGACTCTTCTACACTTTCCTAATAGAGTTGAGCGGTCCTACTAAGTTTCATCTTTGCAAATCTTACCCTCCTATTCTCAGATAAATTATACTAGTCAAAGAATTGATCCATGTCACGGATCCATAAATCAAAGATCCATGGGTCAAGTTGACCCTCAAAAGTCGGGGCTTCTACTTTGATATGCCTCATGACTCGCTCATCATGGTCATCATAGTCATGATGGCCTTGATTGCGGTTGTGTTGACAGTTCCTAAGATGAACTAGTCTTTGACGGTAATCATTGGAACGCTCACTATCGTTAAGGTCATCAAAGTCATTGTGACCCTAATATTGGTTACGTTGGTGGTTCCTATGAGGAACTGGTCTTTGAGGATTTCTATGGTTGTCACTAGAATGTTCACTCTCATTAGACTGTCTTACTTGCAAAGTTTCTATGGACTCCATCCTCCCCGAAAGGTTGTTCATTTGATTGGACATGTTGCTCATTTCCGTTTTCATAAGTTGTAATTGTTCTTGAATATCATTAAGAACATTACTAGAGTTCGGGTCCATGGTAGCTATGACTTCTAGATTGTGTACTAAACGACCACTATGTAAATGCATGCAAAAACTAATCCGAGACCGAGATCACAAATAACACTTGCAAGTAAAACGCAAAAATAAAATTATAGCTAATAAAAAAAAGTATTTTTTATTTTTTTAAAATATTATTATTATTATTATTATTATTATTATTATTATTATCTTGGAAACTAAGTAATAACATATTAAACCAGGAAAATGCGCAAAGCAAACAATGTAAGTCCTCTAAATGCACACAAGTAATCCAAACACATTGTTTTAATTTTCCCACTAATTTAACTAAGCTCTACAATTAATTAAGAGGATCAGATCTTTAATGGCTCAAAATTAAGGTAATTCAATTTAAAGACGGGCTATGTAATTTAGTTATGGGCAAGCATAAAGAATAATATTAATGCTAAATCTTGGTTAATAAGTATAAAAGCATACTAGGAATGATGATTTTCAATGGGTAAAAATTCTGACCGGATGATGTGGTAGTGAAGGATTACGTGGCAGTTGACATTGCAAGATATGCTGGCGAGGCAGATGATGTGGCAGGATACACTGACGTGGCAGGATTTGCTAACGTGGCAGACGACATGGCAAAAACTGATGTCGTGGTTGATGACGTGGATTCTCTAACGTGGTGCTGACGTGGCTAGGTTAATTATTTTACCAACTTCTGTTTCTGTCTTCCTTACCTCCTATGATCTGTTGTCGCTGCTGACGGCGATAGCGCACGAAACGGGGCTTCGTGATTCTACTTGGGCCCGGCGGTGCGAGGGTAGGGGTTGTGGTGTCTGTGGTGTCGTTACTAGACGAGGGCCTGTTGATTCGTTGTCACTGCTGAAGGCGAGGGCACTGTGGATGGTGGCGTTGCGGCTGGTGCTGATGCTGGAAGGTGCGAGTCAGTGGTGGTTGCGGCTGATGGTTTGTAACACTGATTTGGGTTGCTGAAGACAAAGACTTGCTGTGGCTGCAGCGCTGCGGGTTGTTGAAGGCAGTAAATCGGCGTGTACTTGTGTCTTGGTTGTGATCGGCGTTGATGTAGAATTGTCGATCGCTCTGTGGGACTGATGTGCATGTCTTCTCGGTGGTGGGTCTGCCGTTGTGATTGGCTGAGGCGCCGCTCCTGAAAATCGCTGTGGTTGATGATGAACAGTTTTTTTTTTTTTGTAATCAGAACAGTACGCTTTTCTTTTTCATTTCTTTAGATTAATCTAGGGTTAAACATAAACATATGGATCGTTTAATTGTAAGAACAATTAAAAACCATGCTCTGATACCAAATTTGATGCGGGACAATAAATAATAAGAATTAAAGCAAGAAAAGAAAGCTTTTAGAGAAGAAGCTGAGAAGAGAAAGCAAAGAGAAGAAAGAGGATTGGAGATATGCAAAGTCTGCAATATTTTCATTAATCATCAAAGCTCTCTCACAAACAGACAGAGGAACATATAAATAGTAAACCCTAAAATATCTCGTTATTAGGCTTGGCCTATCAAATCAAACTGTTTAATATAAATAATTTCAAATAAATTAAATAATAATGAGACAGTTACAAATGGGCTAAATAAAATAATAATGAAATAGACTCAAATGAACTTAGTCTCCTAATCAAAACGTGACAAGCTGGGCCATCCCACGTCGTCTCCATCCATATACTCATATAATTTATGATGTGGGTCCGGTGTCCTGAAGATCACCTCTCAATCTTAACTCTGTTTGGTTTCCGAGCTAATAAATATAAACAAATAGAAATTGCAAGCGAGCAATTCTCAGATGTTAGCTTCGAAGTTGGCAAATCTTCGGTCCATGTGCTTGACCACAAAATTGCATTTCAGAACTTCCAAAATACGATGCTGATTCATAACAATTGAGGTAAAGATGATATTAATTCCGTTTGTTTTTTTTTTTGGGATATAAAAATTGAACTGCGGATTAGTTTGTTAAGGAATCTCTTATTCAAGTGAATGAGTTGAGGATTCTAAGTAGTATTTGATTGTAGTTAATCCTCTTCATTTTTGTTTTGATTTTGATGATTTTTTTACTTCACATTTCTTTTTATCAGCTTAACTCAACATTCATTTTAACTTCAAGGGAACAATGGGTTCTTGAGCAATTCTGAGATAGCTGAAGCAGAGATGACAAAATCGCAACTTGTTGCTGCAAAGGAGGATTTGGACACAAGTTTGGTTTCTAACTACAAATTGACATCACATTTGCAGAAGGAGCTTGATAATGTATTGATCATAAGAAATCAGAAGGAGTAGGAAAGTTTCCCAGTTTCAGTGAAGACGAAGGTTCAATCAAGTAAAACAATCAGATAGCTTAAACATGTAAGCGATGCTGTCACATCCTTTCTTGAGTTCTTACAAATATGTTTTATGTTAATACTAAGTATTGCTCATGGTGATTCTCACTCATTCCAAAATTAACCCTTTCAATGGCTGTGTAATTGTTTATTTATGTCTGAAACTGTGGAATCATAGGAAATATAAGAAAATAATTAAATTTAGTTCAATGATTAAAATACAGAACATGGTTTAGTTTAATTCTATTACTTCAATGTTTGAAATTTTGATACAAACAAATAATTAGTTTGAACTAATTCCTGTTGAAATTCAGTTTATTTCTACATAAGATTTATTCTAAACACGATGTATATGCTTGGGATATACATTTATTTATTTACATTGAAAATGCAGTACATATTTAATTTAATTTTAATGTAAGATGCATTCTGATAAATGCTTTGCCATACAGAAGTCTTTAATTAAATGTAACAGTATTCCTCTGCCAAGCATTCCATGAGCCCATAAAAATGGAGCTTATTAAAGCTTTCTCAGGGGCACACACTTCCGATATTCTCCAAGAGCCCATAGAGGAAATATATTCTTAAATGAAGCATAATGTAGCATGCAAGTCTTCAAGGAGGCCCCAGTGATTTGCTGTGAGAAAACATTCATAGTTAAAGAGCTACAGAGAATGTTAAAAGTAAAAAATATCATGGAAAATCGTAAATATAGAGAAATTCTTTCTTTTCTTATGTTAAGATAATAGAGAAGATAGCTAGAACCATCTGATAGTATGCCATACCTGTTGAGGAAATTCACCATTCTCCACCTGTGAGTTGATAAGCAGCCTGGCTGCTTGATGTAAAGGAGCCGGATCTCTCTCAGCCTGTTAGGAAATGGGGAAAAAGCTCAAAACTTGCACTTAGTATAAAAAATAATAGAGAAAACAATGCTTTCGAAAACCTTTTATTATGCAATAACTTAAACTCTTCAAACTAGAATTGCATAATGGTTGAACAGGATCACATTTTCAACATTACTTCATATACTCAGAGCTTGTTTCATCATGATAATTAGGTACTTGTCATGGCTGGCACCTTGCTCCTGATGTTAAAAGCTAAAGAATTTTCCTCTTTTTACTTTGCCAAATGGAAGAAAAATGTTCACAAATTGACACCCATGCAGCAATAGGGCTGTTAGGAAGTAGGGAGATGACAAGTGGCTATAATTTTTAGATTGAATCTTTCCAAGGAGTATTTACCAATACTAACCTGGAAAAATTATGCCAAACACATTTGGAAAGCAGGAAATCAGAATCAATTTCTCCATACCAGCACTCTAGTTTAGTGTTCTAAGTTAGGTGGAGATGACGTCTAAAAGTGCACAATACATCTGTCTTAGTTTGTGTGGTACTCAATGTTTACAGAGACAAATCCAAGTTTCTGTTTTAGTTCAGCTTTTCAGTTGGTGTTTAGTGAGTTACTTTGATCCTTTTAAGGGTTTTTTAATTGTTTGCATTATATTATATTAGACCTTGTAGCAGGATGAGTGGCAGTATGGAAATAAATTTCATCATCAAAACAGACTGATTATACTGATGATTTTTTATAATAGGGCATAAATATTTGAAATTTAATCACCACTTGCCTGTCCTGCATGAATAAGACCCATCATTGCCCATGCTGTTTGTACCACATTTGATTTGTTTCCTTCTATCTCTGTATACTCCTGTTTGGTGAGACATTCCGAAACAACTGTTAGAACCTCAAACAATCTGATGGGAAACTAACTGTTTGAAACAATTTTCCAGGTGTCTCAACCAGTAATAGGGATAATTGAATTCTGTAAATAGCTTGGAGCTTAAGTATGAACAGATGATATTTAACAGGATAGGGTAGTTACTGAGTTGGCACAGGAAAGATAGCTCTCTCCCCATCCTCCTGAGTTGTGTTGTTTTGACAGCAGAAATTCACAAGCTTTCCAAACCGTCGTGCTGTTTCGGCATGTCTTTCCAACAGAAGCTAGCCCTTTTAATGCAAAGTAGGTTCCATATGTGTAGCAAATCCCCCAATTTCCATACCTGCAATCAGAACACCATCCAACTAATTTCTTACTCTGCGTTCCCTATAATGCAATTTCTTCTTGTTTGAGTATTTATGTTATTCTCCATTCACTGTTAATAGGACATAATTACCAAGAACCATCGCTCATCTGTGCATCTTCAATATAACTTGATGCCTTGGCCACAGAAGCTTCTATTTCTTTGCTTCGGTATCCTGGATGCAAGCGTTTGAACAATACAAGAGCCTGGATGGCAGATGCCGTGCATTCAACATACCTAAACACCAATAGGTGCTATCAATTTGCACCTTATTTGAGACACTTGAGTTTTATTTAAAAGAAGGGTGGAATGAACATACTCGGTTTCAACCATCATATCACCAAAAGCTTCAGTGGGATTTAGCACCTGAGGAAGAAGGCATCACAAAACAAATATCATTAGAAGAGGAAAAAGTTTCAAGTTGATTTGGGAATACATCGATAAATAAATATTACCTCCAACCATCTCTGCCCTCTTGCTGGCTCCCAAACAGAAAAACCACCATTTTTGCTCTGGCAAAGGAAACAACTAACGTAAGTGCTATGGTAAGAGCTTATGACAACCTGGGCAAATTACGTTGATGCGGAAGAATAAATTACAGAGTCATACTTGTAAAGATAGGAGGAAATCTATAGCATTATATAATCTTTCTGTGTCAATTGTTTCACCAACAATTTCTGTTGGCATTTGTGAAAGTAAGAGCAAAGCCTGCAAAAGAAGGAATTTTTTTCATCACAAACGTCGTAATCTTTTATGGCATTAATTACTCTTACGAAGACAAATTGAACCTGTTTACCCTTAGCGCTTCAGCAGTGCAATCCGAGACTTGCCAGCCATGATCTTTGATGGAGAGAGTCCATGCTCCTTTGGAAATGTGACGATGCATCCTCCTGAAGTCCCCAGAAGCATTTGCTTGAATCTGAGGATTTGATCGTACAACAAAACAAATAAGGGGATAATATAACACAGGCTTGTCGAACAACCACTTACCCCGAGTCTGAACAAGGGCTGTGAAGTCATGCCAAAACAGCTATAACAGCTATGATGCCAGACCGGTGAACCAATAAATATGATATCTTTTGGACTAAGGAATAAACCTGTGACTGTTTCAGGAACTCATGTGCTCTTCTCAGAGTAGACCCGTATTCATCAACAAGCTTGCTTGCGATAACAGCTTGGGTAGCAAAAGCTGCATCCCACAACTGACTGCCAATACTCTGTTGAAAGCAAACTAGTCCAAGGTTTACGTACGTTTTAGTTACTGATATTTTCTTAAAAAAAATAATATTACTGCGGCTGAATCACAGCTTATCAACACTAAACCTGCATTTTCATTCCATCTTCTGCAAGCCATAGAACATCAGGAACTCTAGCAAGGTGAAATTTGAACGCA
This sequence comes from Populus deltoides, assembly GCA_015852605.2. NCBI lineage: Eukaryota > Viridiplantae > Streptophyta > Magnoliopsida > Malpighiales > Salicaceae > Populus > Populus deltoides. The sequence continues at coordinate 9,740,657 of CM027580.2, forward strand.
TCTGAAGTCGGGTCTTCTGCCCAGCAAGCCATCATGTTCAAGGACTGAAAGTATCCAACAGTCATTATTCATAATGTTAGCATAACAAGAACTCAAACGAAACTAGTCAAGTATGAATTTTTCAATCGATATTCTTATAGCATCTTGATCTCAGAAATCAAACTTCATTACTTCGGTATCTGAATGATTCAATCCACCTATGTTCTACAGGAATACCTTTTCAATACTAGCATGAGTCATGTATCTAGTATTTTCATCTTCATAGTGAATAAGCTTCATTGCTTCTTGTAGAGCTTGCTCTCGTAACTTGGAGAAGGGCCAATGTCTAAGAACCCTCTCACTCAAGTAATGAATACCATCAAAAATCAGATTTTTTGCAAGAGAAGGAGAGGTGTAAAGATCCTCCTGCACCATTTTATCAGAGTTGCACGTAATCAACTTTCAGAAGTACTATTTCGGAAACAGTAAGGGTGATCCTGCATTAACTGTTACTCGAAATAAGTTCAATTTTGTTTATCAGCCAAGTTGTTTAGGGAGGCAATCATAACCAAAATATATTACAAGGACATGCATGCTGCAAAAGCTAGTCCATCTAAAAATTGAGGGTCCAAACTATTTATAAAAATTACATGAAAGAATTTATAAGAACAATCAGTAACCTTTAAGCATAAATGGCGTGCTTTATTCCAATCTACTTCTTCATAAGGTTGATTATAAAGTTCATCTCTCAGTTGCAAGATGAGATCGGTTATCGGTCCGACGAATTTCTTGCCATATAAATAAGCCATGGGTGTGTACACTGTGCGCAAATGACACCACAGCTTCCCTGCATGTCGTATGAGAGACAAATTAGAAGATGGCAAAGAAATTAAGTTTATACTAAGCTTTACAAGAACCAAGTTTAATACAAGTTGGTGACCATGAAGTAGTTACTAACCTGGACTAAAAGGAAGAAAGGAAGGGAATAGCAAAAATTCTGGAGGGACTGGGTTGCAGCCTGACCACTCGTACGTTCCAAGTACCTTTGCAATAAGAAATTTAAACATTAAGGAGACAAACAAACAGGGCCTTAAGAAGACGTATTTATTCTTTAATTTTTTTCTTCCACGATAAACTCGTTTGTGTATCAACAAAGAGAAAGTTTCTCTCTCAGGGGATTTTAAAAGCACATCTAGGTGTTGATCGCAAGATTTTGAATCAGCATATCTCTTTAATCGCTTGGTCACTCCTTGAAATTTAAAAATATATTTATTCTTTAATCGTTTATCCGAAGTTTGGTGACGGTAATTATTGCTTTTGATGAACAACTAATTAATATGCTATTTATAATGTATGCTAATAAAAGAAAGCTTATAGCTAGAATTTGTGTTTGAATATCATTACCGAAAGATAAAGCTTCCCCCAGGAAGGTAGCATTATGACTCCCCCGTGATCAAGTATCCATTTGCGGGCCTTTGTGAGAGCCCCATCTCTGCCTCCTTCAGGTCCTTCTCCGAGCAGACGCAGGGCAACATAATTAAGTGTCGTGCCCATCATTGTGCTATGGCCCTCAACATGGAATCCCCATCCACCATCTTCATTCTTTACATAGCACACGTGTGTACATGTCGTTCAGTAGACATGTATTGAAATATACTACTGCTATATACAAACGACATCGTTGGGTGGGTTGCATTATAAATATACTTACCCTTTTTGGAGAAAAGGGGTATATATATATACTTACTTGATGATTGTAGATATAACGAATAATTTCCTTCTTGTGATCTGATGATAGGACGGTATTAAGGCTTCCACTGAGGTAGACGACCATGATCTGCAATCCTTTTCTATTCTTTGTTAATAATGCCTTGGTAACAACGGATCCATCATTGAAAATTAATTTAGACTTACCAAGGGAGGCGTTAAAAATAAAGGGCCAGAAAATTCAGAAGGCCAATGTCCATCACTTGCTTGGATTGCTGAAGTGAATCGAAGAGCTTTCCTCAAAGCAGTTTCAGCCTTTTCAACTGTTATTTCTTCGCCGTCTCCTAACCTCACTGGTGGAATGCTTAGATCAATTTGGTTTTCTTGGATAAGCTATCTCAAAAAAAAAAAAACAAAAAAAAAAGTTAAAAAAAATACCTTCGGCTAACTTTTTATGACAACTCGTGATTAGTCAGTCACCTCATTCAATCAAAGCCTGGATTTATTTACCCAATGAAATTTAAGGACAAGCCACTGGTTGACTAGTTTCTGAATATTAATTATTATTAACCACTGAATTTATTTATTTTTTTAACATGAAAAACAAGACTTCACCACAAGAGAACCAATAACACTAAACTACAAGCCCATTTACAGTTCGTTTATTTGCAAAATCCTCAATTTTAAGAGAAGGCTTTTCGAGTTACACCGTAGTCATATCAATAACGATCTTGTGTTTCCTTAGTCCCTCTTGCAAAGAAAGAGGATGGGACTGTGATTCCAAACCTCTTCCTTAAACAAATGCAATGTTAATTATTACCAGGAAAGAAGAAGAAGAAACTAAGAAAAACTCTAGTAATTGTTTATGGTAAGAAATATGCACGAGAGTCTTATTCCCTACTCACCTGGAAATTCTTAAGAACATCACTGCTTGCTTTACAACGAGATCGATTAGATCGAAACTGTTCTCTTGCTATCTCAACTCGTGCATGTTCTTCCGGTGTCCCAACATTCGGTTTAAATTTCCATATCTGTCTACCAACAAAATTATTGGTGCTAAACAACCACGGGCCATCACCATCAGCTACCTCAAGTTTCCACATATCCCTTTTCTTTTGTTCCACGTACGTATGGTAGCTCAAATTCCTTACTGAAATTTCACGATTTGATACACCAGATATATATGTTAGAGAATTTGTTTTTCATAGATAAGCCTCCTGTGTCTGTGTGTGTGTGTGTGTGTGTGTGTTAGGGAATTTGTACACCCACTTACGTGGAAACTAAAACTAACAAGTGTATTATAGGAAAAGGAAAATAACAAATTTAAAGGTTCAATAAATAACAGGACCAATACGATCATTAATTCCGAAAGTTGAACAGCAATTTAGGGATAGAAAACAGAAGTATCAATTACTAAACAATAAACATTGTACGAAAAGTAAATCAAACTTAAAAAAGTTTCATGACTTCCTTACATAATTTAGATTACCAGCAAGTGCTATGGCAGAATTCGAAACTCGAAGAGAGGTGAAATGCTTTTGATGGATTTGCTACAATAGATGCCTACACATATATAGAGTCGATCTTTCGCTACGTGACGGCTAAAGACAAAAGGATGGAATCATATTACATAAAGTGCCAATTCCTTACAGACAACGATAATTCCGAAAAATAGGTCTTCGATTCTAATCCATGATCACAAGTGTGCCAAAAGACAAGAATTCGCATGTTGATAACTGAGTTGCCAAGATGAGTTCAATCTATTGGCAACTTACTAACTATACACTAATATCATGGGTAAGCTTTGATTTTATTTTAATCATTAAATATGTTATTATTGATCATTAAATAGCAAACTTCCTCCTTAAGTCTTTTTAATTTTCTGTGTGAAATGTTATAACATTAATGAAGTTACAAGAAAAAAAATTACAAAAAAAATGTTGAAAATATGACTTTCATTTTTGTTAGCTATAGCACAAAATAAAAATGCCAAAATTTAAACTTTATAAAAATTATAAGGTATATTTGGAATCAAAAATTATAGGATTTGTCCACATTGAGGAACTAACATAAACCTAAAATGTGTGGTGTTTTCAATGTTCAATGTGAAAACACTATGAATTGTTATAGTAACTTCAGTTTTTGTCTTATCTTTTTTTAATTTCATTAGATTAATTTTTTAAGAGTTGGGTTTGGTAATTTATTTCTATTTGGTTATTTCAGTGTGAAAAAAATATCAATACTGAGTTCATATATGATTTTGCAAAAAAAAACTTTCAATTTTGTTATTTAAATAAAATTTGAAATAAAATGATTAAAATTGAAAGTGGAAGAAAATCAAATCCCTTTTTTTAAGGTATTATTCATTACAATTTGGAAAAATATGCCTCGAAGTTTTTTATTTTGGTCCATCTACTTTCCTTTGAATTTCTTTCAAATCCCTTTAGTTTTTGAAAATTTTGTTTTGGTCCAGAATTCTATTTTGTTCATCTTTTAGTCTTTAAATCTGAGATAGCAGAGAAGAAGTTGCTAGATTATGGGAGAAGAGAGCGAGTTGTTTGTTAGCCCAGTTCCAATGACTAAAAGGTCAATCTTGGTGTCAAAGAGTTCTTTTCAATGAAAGGAGTTACATCATTGTATTTTTTAACATCTTATCGATGAAAGTTGATTGGGGTTTAGAAAAGTTTTTAAATTCAGGTTGATTTTTTTTATTTTTAACAAATTTCTTTCTAGTTTAAGCGAAAAAGGGGGGTTATTTAGATCTCTAATGTGTTTTTTTGTGTGTTTTCAAGTGTAAAATGATTTAAAAGTGGGTTTTTTTAATTTTAAAAGTTAGAAACCAAACTTTCTGATTTCTTAGGTTGATGTTGAATTAGAGACAACATGTCAATGTCATTGTGTTGATTATTGAAAGTCCAGAATTTTATTTTTTGTTTTGTCTCTCTAAAAATAAAAGCTTTATCTAATGAAATCCCATGACAAAGGAATAGAAATGTACAAGACAAAATTTCATTACAGAAAATCTCTTTTTGTGCAATAAAATGAATTAAAGAAAATCTAAGTTGTATGGTGATTTTACTGTTGAAGATGCATCATTCACTCTATCATAAAACACTATGAATTGAAATAATTAATTTTTCTTAAATTTTCAATTTAATTCTAAAATATATTTTTTTGCAAAATTAAGCTATTTTGAGCCTAAATTAGCACTCAAATGCTTTTTTTTTTGAAAAAAATGGTTGAATTGAAAGACAGAGGACCCAAGTGAAAAGAAAGGGTAAAATAGGTGGCCACTTCAATTTCATACAAAAAGTTTATTTTAGCCCCCTATTTTTCTTGGTTTATAGGTGATCGGTTCTTTTAGTTATCATAAATTTAATTTTGGTACCAAACTTCATTTCCCTCAATTTCTTAGTCTTTTTTTGTGAGAGGAGAGAGAACCATTAGATTTCATGTAGAGAGAGAAAGTTATCGTTGACACCTATTCTGACTACCAAAATGATTAAAATTAGTGTCAATGGGTTTCTTTCAATGAGAGGTTTCCTATAGTGGTTGTTTTGAGCGTCGATATTATCTAAAACACATATCTAAGTTAAGAATTATAAAATTTATTTGATTTGATTTTGTAATTCGAGCTGTTTTTTAGGGTTGCTACATTGGTTTCTGCGTGTTTTAAGACTGTTTTTATGGTGTTTTGGTTTTTAATGCGTTAGAAAATGGGTTTTTTAGGCTAAAAACTCATAACTCTGATTTTCTAGCCATCATAGTGGTGGTTGGAATCTAGGTTAGCAGACGACGTGTCATGTGCCTATTTTTTTCTTAAAAAAAACTGATGATAACTCATCTGCCCTTTAATATAAGAAAAAAAGGCTTAGTGTGCCCTTTTTTATATAGATTTATGAAAACACAATATTAAACCCAGTTAAGTCAATAACCTAGGTTGCAAATTCGACGAGTTAAGCCACATCATTTAGTCTATTGTTTTTTTTCTCTTCGGTGCATTTTTTGTCCCCCTATAAAAAAATTGAAATTTCATCATTTGTTATTAATGATGTATTTTTTTTGTTTAACTTAAAATTAAAATAAATTACAATTTCACCTTTAGTTAAGTCAATAACTTGCTTTTGTTATTTCAGTCTTACACTCATGTCATGTTTTTTTCGTTTAAAAAATATTTCATACAAAAAATCACATGCGCTTTATTTTCATATAAATATATTGAATGAAAAACAATATATGGGATAAATTGTTTTTTAAAATTTGATAGCAAGTATAACTTGCGTCAAGAGTTTAGTTGGTTGACTTAAGATCACTTGAATTTGTTTTTTAAAAAATAAAAATTGGATGTTTTATATTTTTTTCAATTTCATCCTTAAACATTGAGTTTATTGGAGGTTTAGCTTTCTAGTTTGTTTTTTTTTCAAGATTATCCCTATAAATTTTACATTTCAACCAAAAATAATTTAGGTAGATGTAATATGTTTTCTTTTTAATAGTAGATAAAAATATTATTTAATATATGACTTATTTTAAATTAATGGTTATTTTTAGAAGACACGTTAGTTACATCTAATTTTTTTTTATTTGAGTTTTAAAAAAATAAATTTACTGCAACCGGTGACTTAACACGGGCCAAGATACTAGTTGGTTACCAGAGTGTCGGGAAAACCAATGATACGGGGAAAAACATACATTACTCTACCTATTACCTTATGCAGACAAAGAGTTGTCTCTTTTAAAATCCATGTAATACAACAAGACACCGAATATAATCTCTCTTTTTCAATTGACACGACATGTACTTGACAATTTCATTAAGCATCTTTGAGTGAAGCTTGTTTTGTATCTATATATGTTTTATATTCTTTCCTAATTATTTAATCTTTCGTACTATAAAAAATTATGAAAACAAAGACGCAAATGATAAATATATATACACACACATAAAAAAAAGCATCTTAGAGTTTTAAGGGTAATGTCTCTTAGATTTTGGCTTTGTCGATTCGGATTCTATATTAAATCTCGCTAACTAATTAAAATAATAATTACTTCGGTTAAATACCTTGTCACAAGGATAAAAATGTTTTATTAGCTTTCCATTGCTACGTGGATTGCTAATGATTTTTTTTTCTGTCAACTAAACAAAACAATATATGTATGTGTATGTGTATTTTTATTGTAACACAAGCTAAATGGTATGAAAAAATCACATACGATCTAAATTTTTTTAATTGTAAATTGTAATTGTAATTTCATTTTTAATTTCTCATCTTTTCATAACACGTATCTTTGGCTTTTTTTTTCTTGCCCAGTGAAAGGGTAGTGCCTGTGCCATTAAGGAGGCATGTGTGACGCTTCCCGGTGGCCAAATCTAGTTATCCGTTGTCTCACTAGATGCACAATCATGCCCTTTTCAACATGGTGTGGTGCGTGTAGATAATAATGGTTAGATTGCCACTGATGATCGATTGTTTGTGTTTTTTCTTTCTTCTCTCTCCTAATAACTAAAGTACACAAGTTTCCTCTTTGTTTATTATTTGTCAAATCAAGCATGTTTAGCATATCCTTACCTTGGGTCTAGCATGACTGCTAGACCTAAGTCACTTGGGTCTATACCCGCACGCTTGGGTCTTTCAACCATACTAGACTTGCACGTCTGGGTCTACTAGACTCAAGTGTCTAGATCAAAAAATTTAAAATTTTCAAAAGCAAGATTAAATTGCAAAAACAAACACAGCCTCATTCAAGTAGAATTTTTCATTCATATGTAGTAGAACTTTATTACAAACTCTTTTTTGTTTGTGCAACTTATTTTATAAATTTTTTATAATCGAAGAGAAAAGAATGGAAAAAATTGTTGACTTCTAAGTGATTTATTTCAAGTCTTTAAAAATAAATTTTTTTTATGCATTATGAATGAAAATATTAATTGTATGTTTCCATCAAAGTGTTGTACAGTTTTTTAAAGGGTTCACACTTTTTTAAATTTGAAATGTTGTTGCATGATCTAATTGTCAAAATTTGTTACAAAGAAAGTTTATTCTACATTATCACTATTAGTATATATGAAAATTTGAAATATATGATCATAAAAGAAAATTTTTGAACTTTTGAATTGATACATTATATTGTAGGAAAATAAAATATTGTATATGTAAAAAGACTTATTATTCTTTTGACTATCTTAATTTATGCAATTTTATAGATGATTTCTTCACTAAAATTAGAGATTAATAAAAAAAAATTAAGTGAATTTTACAGATGTGTTGGCAACAATGCTAGACTCGCGTTTGGTCTGGCAATCATGCCAGCAAAAACATCTTGGGCCTCACATCCATGCCAAGACTAAGCTACTTGGGTCTGGCATTCAAAAAAAGACGCATGGGTTTGACATGAATGTCAGGCCCAGGTTTTTGGGTCAAAAATAAAATATAAAAATATTCAAAAATAACACTGCAAAAGCGAACCTAAATCTATATTTTAAAATTTTAAAAATCAATTAACTAGTTTTATTGAACTAGAGGATAATGGAATAAGTTATAATTAACACTCTTAAACCTATTTTTTGCTGTTTAAGTATAGTTATTAGACTCAACCTAGCACGACAGGTCAACTCATGACTTCCAGTAGAACCTGGTAAAGACCTTTTTTTTTCAAATATGTTTTTCTCCTAACCAGAGACCTCTCTTTTTTCATCTTTTTTAGTTGGTTACTAACCCATATCAAAGTTTACTATATAAATACTAGAAGAATGTTTTATGTTTTCAATGTGAGATTTGAAACACATTAATATATATACTCTATATTCACAAGAAAAAAGTTGTATTTTTTCAATGTGAGATAAAAAAAAAAAAACCCTCTTGAAATAGTCTTTTAGCGTATATCCATTTGGATTGTTTCTCAATTTTTTCATATAAAATATTAAAATCTCAAATATATTTTTTTAGTTTTCTCTGGTTTACCCATGTCAAGTCAGGCTTAAAAATATGCCAGACTCGCGCCTAGGCCTAGCAACCATGCCAAGCACAAGCGCCTTGGGTTTGGGAACCACACAAACCAAAACATCTTGGGTCTAGCAATTACGTCAGGCCCAAGCACCTTGGGTTGCCAAACTCAAGCAAGTGTATTGTGGACCAAGATACGGTCTATTATAGACTTGCATAGTGGATTTTCTAAGCTTTGAAGGCTTAGGATGGGGCTGATGTTGTATTTTCATAAAAAGTTGAATTATTATCTTACCCTTTGGTTAAAAAAATTGAAGCCCTGATTATGAGGGTATTTCAGTATTTTTAATAGGCTCATTAGTCATTAAACATTTCACATTTCAACGGGGGTATGGTAATCTTTTCATAATTATTTACATAGTTAGAAATTATATTCTACCCCCAAGGTTAACAAAATTAAGACATGTTGACCAGGGGTTTTTTTACCTTTCACAAACTGTTAAATAGTTAAAACATATTTTTAGCCTTGAAAAAGACAAAAAAAAAGCTTTGTATATAGGGGTATTTTTGTTCTTTCACACTGTTTTTTGTGTAATTTTCTATAATCATGGGGACATTTTGGTTTTTTGACATTTTTTTTATTTTTAAATTTCAAAATCTACGATGGACCCACATTTACTTGGTTTTGACAAACAAACAAGACCCAAATTACTTGGGTGCCAGACCCAAGTAACGTGGTTCTGGCATGTTTGCTTACGTAGGCATGGTCTGACAGTCATGTCAAGCCCAAACGCCTTTAGGCATGGCTGTCGGACTCAATGCTCTAGGTCTGGAATGGTTGCTAGACCTAAGTCGATTGAGTCTGGCAAGGCTGCATGTAAAACCCCGGTCATAATACTTTAAAAACAAAACAAGAAGAAGTAAGACAATTAAAGAACAAGAGAAAAGAGAGATAGGTAAGTTTAGTTAAAATAAAGAGTAAGAAATTAACCAAGGGCTAAATTGAAAGAATTGAATGAGAAGGGATTTCATAGCATGAATTTAAAAAATGAAAGGACCTAAAAAAAAACTTCCTCTTTTAAGGGAGGCCAACAGTTGGAAAGGGAAAACATTCCCCCATCTCTTTCATTCCTCTAGATAATCACCAACCAACCTTACATGCCACCATTTACCCTCCCTAAAGTGTGAAAAACAAAGAGAGATGAGAGTTAGAAACATGCAAGGTGTAACAACCTGGCTTTTCAATCCCAAAACAACAGTAATTGTTTTTTAGTATTTGACATACATCGTGTCGGTAATTGGCGAACATGTTCCCTCACATCATCAAGATACAATCCATAAATCAACAACAATCAACATTTCATTTAAAAGTAAATCTTACATAAACATATAATATTATGATTGCATGATTATAAGTTCATATTAAGAATATACATATATATACATGAGTTTGTATTCTATCCTACAAATAGTCATCACGAATTTAAACAAAAAGGATCTAATAATAGTTATACAATTCAGTACATTGATTCATACAAAATACATTATGATTTAGAATGCAACTACATGATTCCTTGCAAAAGTAGGTTCCCATGCATTGGGTTTCCTAGGCACCTTATTGGTGTGACATCCCTGCTGTAGTACAAAACATTTACAAGAATGCAATTACTTAATAATAATGATAATGATAAGAAATGGTCTGGCAGTTTAATGAAGTATTAACATTATCTCATGTTTGAAGCGTGACATTTGTAGTTCCTTCATGTTTCTGGTATAAACAACTTGTAGTATATATAGATGCACCAATTCTTGCAATTAGCCATAATCTTAAATCTGACCATCCTCTTAAGGCATCATTTGTCGAGGTTAGCCATTCACTCACCCCGGGCATCCACTTCGAATGCCATCAGCCAAAGCTAATCAACCGTTTGTTTGGGTTGTCCATTTGGATGCCATCAGCCAAAGCTAATCATTCATTTATCCCGGTCATTCATTCGGATGCCATTAACCAAAGCTAATCAACCGTTTGTCCGGGTCATCCCTTCAGATGCCATTAGGTGAAGCAAATCAATCGTTTGTCCTGGTCATCCATTCGAATGCCATTAGCCGAAGTAAATCAATCGTTTGTCCCGGTTATCCATTCGGATGCCATTAGCCAAAGCTAATCAATCGTTTGTCCCAATCATCCCTTCAGATGCCATTAACCGAAGTTAATCAACCATTTGTCAACATTTAAGCATTTAGCAATCTGATATCTGAATTAACACAATACGGTAACATTCATGATAAAGTATTTCATTATTCAAGGTCATCCCCTCAGTTACCATTAGCCGAAGCTAGTCAACCATTTGTCAACATTTAAGCATTTGGCAATCTGATATCTGAATTAACACAATACGGTAACATTCATGATAAAGTATTTCATTATTCAATGTTATTAAAAGGAAGGTGAAAGTCACCTACCTGCAGTAGAAGCTCTACTCGTGCTCCCCTGTTGCTGTTGTTGCACCATAGGTGGTCCCTCATGCAGTCACAAGCTCATCTCATAAATTTTTCTCACTCAATGATATGTTTTATAATAATCATATCAACAACTAATAGATCTTTCTTTCAATCATTTCTTTCTTTATATTTTACGTTTTTCTCATTACACCTATTAATGTTGTCATCCTTTATCCAACAACCATAGTTATCATTCTTTTCTTTATATTTGAACTGTTACTGTCTAGACATTGGATTGTTACTGTCTAGACATTGGACTATTACTGTCCGACCTCTCCTTATATTTTTAACTATATCTAGAGTTATAGAACTCCATTTCAAGCGAGATTGGTCTCATTGGAAAGCTAAGACACGAGGCTACAAGTTCTCTGAAGGAAGGAGAACCCAGTTCTGCCTCTGAGATAGTCAAAATTGCTCATCAACAAACATTGGGCTATTATGTCCACCTGTTACTGTCTTGATATCGAACTGTTACTGTCCAACCTCTCGTCAGATTTTTAACTATATCTAGAGTTATAGAACTTTATTCCAAGCGAGATTGGTTCGTTTAAAAGCTAACACACGAGACTACAAGTTCTCTAAAGGAAGGAGAACCCAGTATAAGACAGTTAAAATTGCTCATCAACAAACATTGGACTGTTATTGTCCAACTGTTACTGTCTTGATATCGAACTATTATTGTTCGACCTCTTCTCAGATGTTTAACTATATCTAGAGTTATAGAACTCCATTTCAAACGAGATTGGTCTTGTTGGAAAGTTAAGACACGATGCTACAAGTTCTCTAAAGAAAGGAGAACTCAGTTCTGCCTCTAAGACAGTCAAAATGGCCCATCAACAAACATTGAACTGTTACTGTCCACCTGTTACTATCCGACCTCTCCTCAGATGTTTAACTATATCTAAAGATATAGAACTCCATTTCAAGCGAGATTGGTCTCGTTGGAAAGTTAAGACATGAGGCTACAAGTTCTTTAAGGAAGGAGAACCCAGTTCTGCCTCTAAAATAGTCAAAATTGCTCATTAACAAAGATTAAACTGTTATTGTCCAACTATTACTGTCTTGATATCGAACTGTTACTGTCTGACCTCTCTTCAGATTTGTAACTATATCTAGAGTTATAGAACTACACTTCAAGTGAGATTGGTCTCGTTGGAAAGCTAAGACACGAGGCTATAAGTTCTCTGAGGAAGGAGAACCTGGTTCTGCCTCTACAACAGTCAAAATTACTCATCAACTAATCAGTCATATTGCCTTACAGAGTCAATCATTACCCAGTCTCGATTGGTGACCTATAACTGGAGTTTTACAGCTCCAAATTGAGCAAGACCAACTTCCTTAGTTAGCTAACATCCAAGACTACAATTACTATGAAGAAACTTGATCTTAATTCCCTCATCCTCCTATTCAAATTCTCTCTAAAATTCAGGAGATGAATCTGTCCAGATTCACCAACCTTTCCATTTACACACAATTTAACTTTTTCTCTTCTATCTCAACCCCTAGCCATATCATATACTGTTTAAGAGTGTCAAAAATATATTTTTGAAAGCTAATTTATCTTATTTATTTCAATCTTCCCTCTTTGATGCATAATTGATCGAAAGCATGGCCTTAAGGAACCAAGTTATATTTTTAAGAGTTCCTTCACTCTTTTCATGCTAATTTCATTAAATTCACACAAAACCAATTTTGACAACAGTTTCAATCAACTATAAATAAAAAACGAATAATATTCAAAACAATCCATGCGATTAAGTTATAATGCATTATTATGAGTATAACATATACAAATATCAACTTCATCAAATGGTGAAATTTTTAGAAATATGGGTTTATCCAAACTGACCTCAAACTTGCAGACCTACTGTGTGAGATGCACAACTTCTATATAAAGTGTTTGTTTATGCTCTCCACCATTCAGAATCTAGATAGCATTAATAAGAACAACATATCCAAATTATAGCCAGATCCGATGATGGCCAGAGGAGAAAATAGTCAGCAACGAAGATTGTCCAAAAGTTTATTTTCCTAGAAATATTCCTCCCGTGATATCTCTCAAACGGAGAATGATATAGAAGATCCCTTCGATGACACTATACACAATATGGAGGATAACAACATATGAAAATAGTGTTCTGATCCAACGGTGGAAGGTGGAGTTATAACTGTCGGATGTTCTGCCATCAACATGTCCTCTCTCCAGCCTCCCTCTAAACTCTCTTTTGCTCTTGCAAGTCACTCCAAGAGAAAAATAGAAGGATATTTATCGTGCTATCATCTTATTAATTGCACATTTATCCCCACCTCTTTTTATCATTTATACATAAACTCCTAACCATCTGTTATTTGAATATTAACCTTTTTTGGTTTTACGTATTCATTTTGTCCCCACAAATATTTTTCTTTTCAACAATTTAGTACTATATTCACTTTTCATTTCATTAATTTCACTATTTTTATCTTGATTTAGGTTTCTTTAATTTAATTTAACCCGTTTTACTATTGGTTAAATTTCTCATATTTTAATAACCTAGAAAATTATAATTGGGGGTTTACACAAGGAGTAACTAAGGTGTTACCAAGAGAAGAAAAAGGATATTGATTGAAGAAATAGAAGAAAACATGAAGAAGAAGGAAAGAGGAGAAGAAGAGGACATGAAGAAGGATTTTGGAGACCAAAAAGCATAAACTAAAGTATTCTAAACACTTCCCACCTGAAGTTTTAAGTAAAACCCTTAATTTTCAAAGTTTGTCTATTATGGTTCTTAAGCAAAAATTAAGTACAAAGACAAAAACTCATAAATTCTACACTTAGAAGACAAATTGTTTAATAAAATGACATTATTATTCAAGATTGAAGAAGATATTGGGGTGGGAGGTAGTCCATTGGGTTCAGCCAAATGGAAGAAAAGAGTGAAGGAAGACTTTCTTCAATACAAATGTGCAAATAATCAATGTTTAATTAGTTACATTATTTAGATAAATTGATGATTTTAATGTTTAGCACAATATTTAAATTGTTGTTGATTTTAATGTTCCTATTTGATGTTTATGAATGAGATACATAAGGTTGCTTGAATTGAACATGAGAGGATTGCCTAGAGTAGAAACGTGTACCAAAATAGAAGACAATGAAGTAGAATTATTATTCCTTAAGTTTCAACCAAGATTATTACAAAGAAAAGAAAGGGGATGACTTGTTTAAATTTGAGTTTTTGTTGGAAGTTATCAAATCTTGAATTTCATCATGTTAGCATGATCATGAAACAAAACGAATCATGAAAATATAACTAAAAAAAGAAGAATGATGAACTGCGCTAAATTTTATTATCGTAGAAAGAATCTTTTTATTGGAATATTCACGAATATCTTAGTATAATAAATTTTATTGTATCACTTCATTAACTACAGGAACTTCTCATACCCGGTAGGTTCATCACTCCATCTGTGTGACCTGTAGATATTAGGGAGACTTTTGTGCATGTATTGACTTCCTCTTTTGGCATGTAATTATAACGTAAACTCGTGCAGTGTCGTGTAATGTTATTGTTTGTAACTAGTGTAACTTAGACTCTTGTTTGGAGGATCATAATATAAGTAGTAGTAAATTTTATGTTATTATTACATGTCAGGTCTTCTTTATTTTAGTTACTATTATTTTTCTACTTCATGATTAAGCATTTTATACTTGTTTATGATGCGAAGATAATGAGATAAATAACAATTATTATTGATGTGAATTCTTGAGATTAAGTTGCTAATGTAAGTTGTATGAGACTTTAATTAGGATGTCGATAACTTACCAACTTGGTAAGAATAAATACAAAGGAAACTTTGCTAAATTTTCAGTAGGAACCTACCAAAAAAAAATTCCACCGATTTTTGGCTTTAAAAAAGTTGGGTTGTTACATTACCAGACCCAAGGCGCTTGGGTGTGGCAACGTTGTCAGACCCATGACGCTTAAAACATTCTCTATACTTTTAATTTTTTTATATTTTTCTAAAAAATGATATTGACCTGTTATGGGGCGCAGACTAATATACTATTTTATTTCTATATTACATTGAAAACATTGACTATATATAATCTTAGCTGATACAAAGTAATGGATTTTTTCTAACCACCAACTTTGACTGAAATATTTTTTTTCATAATATATTTGTTATTAATTATTTTTAAAAACAAAATTAAGGATATGTTATACGCTTTAAAGTAGTACATTCTCTAAGTTCCTAAGAAAAAAGTTATTTTTTCAATGTGGGATATCAAGCCCTTCCATATATATACTATATGTTCACAAGAAAAAAGTTATGTTTTTTCAATGTGAAATTTGAAACCCTTTAATATATATATTCTATGTTCCCATGAAAAAAGTTATTTTTTCAATGTGGAATTTGAAACTCTTTCATATATATACTTTATGTTCACAAGAAAAAAAATTATGTTTTTCAATGTGGGATAAAAATATTTTTGGTTTAAATACTTCAACTTAAAAGAATAACATAGTATCTTTTCAATGTGGGATTTGAAGCCCTTTAGTATATATACTCTATGTTAACAAGAAAAAAGTTAGGTTTTTTCAATGTGGAATTTGAAATCCTTTAGTATAGATACTCTATGTTCACAAGAAAAAAATTATGTTTTTTCAATGTGGGATAAAGAACTTCTTGGTTTAAATACTTTAACTTGAAATGATAACATAGTATCTTTTCAATGTGAGATAAATTTTTTTTAAAATATTCATTTAAACTTCATTATTTACAACATGTATAGCTATATTCATATAGATTTTTTCTTATGAAATATTAAAATTTTAAATATTTTTTTAATTTTTTTAGGTTGACCCATAAAACTAGGGATTCAGCCCTTTAGCCAGGTCAATTCCTGAGATGGGTTTGATAATTATGATATAAATGAAAAAGTTTCGAAAAGGTTTTAAAAACCAGGCCAACCAGTTTCAATGTTCCTTAAGGTGTTGAAAAATCTGGAAGTTTTTTCAATTAATTTTTTCATTAGTAAAAAAGTAAAAATAAATAGTTAATAATAAGATGATGTTTTTGGTATAGCAATGATGGATTTAATTTTGGTTAGATGTTAATCTATTGATGTTACAAGTGCTTATGATGGATAATGACAAATAGTGTTAGCTATATATATATAACAAAATCAAATACTTTAGTAGCTTGCTACTCATGAACTACTTGTATTTTTTTTCTTAATTTGTGATAACAAAATAAATATTTAATATTGACAAAATTAATATATAAAATCAACCGTAGATTGTTATATATAAAAAAATTTTCAATATTCAAAGATGTAAAGTCATTTGTATTGTTTTTTTTTTAAAGTTGCATATTTCAATATATATAAAAGAAAATTTAGCAATAATTATTTAGAAACATGAACAAAATAAATTTTTTAATACAACAGACGCTAATATATATATATATATATATAATTCAAAGAGTGATAATTAATTTACATTTAACATTTTGAATTTATAAATAATTCAACGTTGATATTTTCAAAACAGACCCCATAATATGGAGGCCATCAACTAGTTTATGTATTTAAATGGAAACATGCCTTGAATGCACTCGAAATAGACACCTTGGTAATCTTTGTTTACTGCCGTGTATAGTGTTTAACATTACAACCTTTAAATTGTTTCTTGTAAGCTATTGTATTGAATAGAGCAAATTAAATGCAATAATAAAAAGATATATTCTTACAAATTAATATTCTTGAAATCATGAAATTTTATTCATTAATTAATATATTATTTAATCCATAAAATAATAATTTATATATTAATTAATAAAAAAATAATTTATTATGTATTCATTATTTTTTTACAAAACATTAAACTTAATACATGCATTATGTATGATTATACAAATATTATCTAATTATAAATTATTATTATTATTCTATGTTTTTATTTAATCAAAACAAGTTCTTGAATTTAATTAGTTTTATTAAATAGAAGTCATTGATCTATCCATTTTTATAACAAACTTAAATTACATTCCATATATACTTAAGTAATATATTTACTTAAAGATTGAGAACATCATGAAAAATGAAAAATGATAATGATAAAGAAAATAAAGTCAAAGATCATAATTTTATACTAGAGCTTCTCTCATTAAAAAAAAAAAGCACTCTAAACAACAATTACATTGTTAGAATTGATTTATAAAATATATAGTAGACCTTTTAAGATCAAATTATATGTGAGGTCCATTAGGCTAAAACCATGTTGGATGAGTACTTTAATATGAAATATCAACTTCTTTTAAAAAATTAATTAAATGTGAATAATAAATTATTATAAAAAACCTCTAGATATCAAAATAGCTTTGTAGATTGGACAGTGGACTTGTGGGCAAGAGTTTAGGCATGGGTTTGATTAATAAATTTTTTTTTTGCTATTAAGTCTTTGTTTAATTAGTAATTTATTTTAGTGTCCAAAATATCTTAGTACATGAACAATGTATTAATTATATGATCGTTTAAAGGAAAACATTCACTAACATTTTCTAGACCTAGAACAAGGTCAGCCATTACCTAAAGAAGAAAAGGTGTTGGCAAAATATGCAAGCAAGCTAAATATTGATTATGTAGTGATCACAAGCTTATCAAAAGGTTTTTTAGTTTAATTTTTGTTTCTTTGGTTTGAGAAAAGAATATATAAGTCAATTACTTGGCTAAATAAGAACATGATATAAAATGACATTTAACCATCTTAACATTATCCTTGGGAGGATTATTGACTAATCAACTATAGTTGATTTGTAACAAAGTTGTAATGTTGAACAAAGAAGTACAAACTATATGGTCATAATGGTTGAAAACACACGAAACAATGAATTGTTGTTGAAATTTTCTGATAAGTACAAATAAAGGATTTTGATATAATAAGTTTTCTTGATCCATATAAAATTGAAGAGAAGAAGTCAAAGAATGTTTATAAAACCCTTCACAAATAGTTTCAAGATCTAATAAGACATTCTCTTGATTTATATATATAAAAAATAAGGTACTGACTTGAGATCATAGGCATGAAGTCACTCTAAATATGTTATGTTTGTATTTTGAGCCTGATAAGTAGGCTATTATTAATTTATAACCTTTTTTTTTGTTGTAGATTCTAATAACATCAAAAAATGAGTTGTTTATTGAGTACAAATAGTTAAGAAATCTATATAGTAGAAAATTCAAAAAAATCCAAAGCATGCCTCATTTGAAATATTGATTAGTTAAGATATCATATATGGTCGATATTTTTAGATAACAACATTCATTAACCATATATTTGTTTAATTGATTTTAATATTATTATGATAGGGAAATATATTCCTTTATTTAGTCTAGAAATAAAAGAATATGAAGGGCATTGCTTATACAAAAAATAAACATACACATGTTGTCCAAATAAAAAAAAATATTTGTTCATAACCAAATAGGAAAAGAAACACTGAAATCAATCATGAACAACAAAATCAACTAGGGGTCATAATTGACTAAGAGTCACAATTAACTAAGAAAACATGATTGATTATAGTAGTAAGAGTTCACATAATCAATCGAAAGGTTTAGTCCTATTCAGAGTGCGAATTATCAATATAAAAATTTGATTAATATTATAAATTAGTTAGGACTCATCTTTTTTAACTATTTTCAATACAACCCTACATTTAAATAGGTCATACTCTGGAAACAAAGTTAGCCCATATAGCAATTCCTACATTTTCAATACAATTTATCTTTTCTTTTTCAATTTATTTACTAGCTTTCTTTAATTTTCTATAGTTTAGTTCATGTGATTCTGCTATCTTTTTTTTCATAAACTTGTCATTCTTCTTGTGTGATGTAACTAGAAGCACCTTTTCTAGGGTTCAAGGTCTTAGATCCTCAAACCCCACTTGATTTTGTGATGTTGCTTCTTATCTTCTCTTAGGATTAAGTTCTAATTGATTAGTTTATGTTTCTTAAAAGGTAGAAATAATTACCTAGGGTATTAGAAGATTATTTGAGTGATCAACTAATTAGCATGTCCGGTAGGATAAGATTTACATTAATCATCCAACTAAACACTTTACTGCTAACATATTGGTATGTCTAATGGGATCAGATTAATTATTTGTTTCATTAACCACTAGTCATGCCTTTTTTCTTTTCTAACATGATTGCCTCTATCAACTGCTGGAAGGTATATTAATGTGTGTATTTTTTCAACACAACCTTATACCTCATACTCTTGGAGAGAATTCCTGGGATATACTATAATAATGAGCACTTTAATAGAAGTGTTTGTAAGTATTCAACCTCACCTTAAATATCATGTGTCTATATAAAAGGTATCATAACAAGCTCAACCTAATTTGAGCACAATCATTCATGAGGTACCACCTACCTCATAAATATATAGGAAATTTTAGGTGAATCACATGGCCCAACCACCTTATTTATGGCTAGCTCAACCTAGAATTGGAAAGATCAGCGGCCCACAAGTTACCTTTCATCAATGTAATTTCAACATTCTTATATTGTCGATCAAAAAGTAAAGGGAAGATGACTAGTTGACTATTTAAATAAGGTCACAATAGTCAATTCAAACTCTTATAAGGAGTTTAAAGAAGATTAGTAGCAACTGATATCAGTCATGAAATTTAAAGTGACTGATGAAAATAAAGGACACTCAAACCCTTTTCTCCAGGTAATTATTATAGTTGTTATTACTAAATTAGAAGCACTTATTGGTCAAAATGGAATACAACAAACTAGTTTTGGTCAACTATGATAAAGGTTGGTATTAGTCACTAACATTGTTACATGTAAAATGTTTATCAATCATGATAAGACCAATTAATTAGTATAAGAGAGCCATGAAGAACCTCTATATGAAGTATATAAGTTCCTTACTTACCATAGTGTTCTATTTAGAGGAGAAAACTTGAGGAGGGAAAGCTAAAAAATTTGACATGCGATGAAAGGTCAAGCCATTTAGGCTTAAATAACCTTCTAATAAGGAATGACATCAAAGTTAATGTGATAAGGATGATGATATGACAAACAATCACAAAAAGATTATAATGTGACCCTATCATTTTGACTTAATTTCTCTTGCATAAACAATCAAGCTAAATATGAAGGCCTTATTATAGGCCTAAAAATACTTCTAGATTTAGGAGCAATATCTATATAATTGATAGAAGATTGTTGCTTATTATGAACTAGTTAGCTAATGAATATATATGTAAACACCTTACCTTTACTTCATACCATACAATGGCCATAACCTTATTAAAAGTTTTTTTAATTTTATTTTAAATAATAAAGATCCAAATTACTTGGCTCAATACGAGGCCTTCAATAATCATAACATCATCCATATAAAGATTTCTGATCATTTAGTTGTTATTGATATACAAAAAAGGTGTAATGATGAGAAAAAAATACATATTTTATGATAGAAAACAAAGACATAAAACATTGAAGATAAAATTATTGCTAAATACAAGCAGAGATTTCAATAAAAATAAGTATTCTTGATCCATAGAAGAATTTGAGAGCACAGATCAAAGCCTCTTTGCAGGACCATTCATACATTATTTCAAGATCTTTCAATACATTCTCCAGGTTCCTAGATATACTAAAGGATTGACTTGTAGATCATAAGTGTGAGATTACTTAGTAATTATAATGTTTGTATTTTAGGCTTGAATTCTAGGCTATTATTGATTTATGACTAATTTTTTTGCTATTGATTCTCAACAACAATAAAAAAAAATTAAGTTTTTTATTTAAGTTCAAATAATTAAGAAAGTTATTCACGAAAATAGAGAGCATGTTTTGTTTTAAATGGTATAATTAGTTGACATGTTCAATACACTTAAAAGTATGGTCAACAGTTTTGGGTGATCAATGTTACCTGTTATGTCATATTTAGTAGATTGGATCAATGGATTTGAGTACTAATAGAATGAAAAATAATCCTTCATTCAGTCTAGAAATAAAGAAATATGAGGGGCATGGTTTATATATGAATTATACATTCATGTGCCAACCAAATAAAAACACTTGTTGTTTACTATCTTACAAGGAAGGAAATGCTGAATTTTATAATGAATAGTGGAATTAATCAAGCTAAAAAAGTTATAATCAACTAAAAAAACTAAGAAGAAGTAAACTAGATGTTTAAGAGTCATGATGATCAAGGAAAACAACTGACCATAAAAGCTTGAGTGGATAAAAGTAATTGGATGGTTTAGTCCTACTCAAATTGAGAGTCCCTAATACATTAAATTGATCAAAATTGAATATTAGTTAGGACTTACATGGTTATCAATAAGATAGAGTTCAACTTGTATTATGATTTATAATGTAATCTCTTTATCTATATAGGATTAGAATTATATGTTTAGATAAAACTTAAATATTGTACTATTATAAATAAGTCATCCAATTAGTATGAAAGATGGCTAACCCTATATATATAATTTCAACTATCTTTTTACTGATTCTAGTACTGTTTATCTTTCCATAATTTATTTACTTGCTTTCTTTGTTTTTCTGCACTTTAATTTATTTAATCCCTCCCCCCCCTCCCTAAACTTAACATTTTTATTGATGGTGTAACTTAGAGTAAATCACCTTTTCTTGAGTTTTGATGTCTGATATCCTCACACTTTACTTGATCTTGCAAGATTGCTACTTGCCTCTTCTCGGGATTAATTTCTTGTTGAGTAATTTGTTCTTCTTTGAAGGTATAAAGGATTAATTGGTAGCATATTAATCGGAAGATTATCTGAGTTATTAATAATTAGTCTACATAAAATAAACAATACAGGCAACTAAGTTAAGAAAAAAAAAACCCAACATTTTCAATTGTTAAAGAATGTTAATTTTTTTAGGCCTTATTTGTTTGCTAGAAAATATTTTCTTAGAAAATAGTTTCTTAACTTTTCTATGTTTGGTTATAATGTGAAAAACTAATAAACAAAAAAAAAATTCAGTTTTCGATCAAAGAAAAATATAAGCTTTAGATGGGAAAAAATATTTTCCAACTTAAAAGATTGAAAAACATTTTCCATAAGAACCTAAAAAACTAAAGTGGTACAATACCTTATAATTCTTATATATATAATACTTTAAAATATAATATTATTAAATAATATAAATTACTAATATATTAATATAGAAAATAATATATTATGATATATTAATATAAAATATAAAAGTATATTAATTTCATATATTAGTGCATATAATGCTTTAATGAAGATAATATTGCTAGAAAATACATTCAAATACAAAACATATTATTATACAATAATCATATATTTTAAATCGTACAAATCATGTTTAAAACTAGGATACCATAGGAAAAAAAATTTATTTTCAATGTCCTCCAAACACTTAAAAATGATTATATGTCTAATATTTATATTATAGGTCTAGTTACATTTTATAAAATAAACTATATATAAATATATGATATAATAAATTCTTTTTTTTCCACTATTATACTTTTTATATTTTATTCTTTTCTTGTACATGGTTAAATATTTACATTTAATATTCTATATATGTTAAATAAACTTGAAAAAAAAAAACTAAACATTGATAAATAATTTTTCATCTTATTTTTTATGATATAGTTAACAACTGAAAAATATTTTTAAATTTAATTTTTTATGACAATATTAAATATTAAAAAATAATTTAGTTTTAATAGAAGTCACTGCCATAAAAAAAAAAAACCCTACTTTACAATGCCTTATTTTCTTATTTTAAAAGGGAATCACATCCTCTAGTTTTAAGAGAATGTGATATCCAATAAATATTAAATTCCTTCCAATTAACATTCCGCGCAACCACAAATACAAAGTTTATCATTCAAAAATATTTTACGACCCAAAGAAAACATTCATTGGTTGTAAGATTCAACAACTCAAAAGTCAACTCTAATAATAGAGTAATGGGTACTTTGGATGTAATAGGCAATATGTAGTGTGGCATTTAAAAGACCCTGCCCCCAAAATTCTCAAATATTACTTAGAATTTAGCTATTTTTATTATGGTTTCTTAGAAATTATGTTAGTTTCTTCTCTAAAGTCCTATATTATCCCCTCCATAAATGCATCCACGATGCCCCCCAAGTATTGCTTGGTGTGAGCTCTTTTAATTTTTATGTCAGTTTTGAATTGTGATAACTTTAAAAATAATTTTTAAGTGTGTTCTAAAAATATATTTTACTTGAAAGAATATAAAATTACTAATTTTTTATTATATAATTTTAATATAATGATATTAAAAATAAAAAAAATTATTTTATTATATTTTTAAATAAAAAATACTCTTAAAAACTGTAAATAGATTTAATCCATACTGGCCTTATTTTTATGTAAGCAACGATGCAATACATCCAAGTAATTTTCAATCAAGATGACGGGTCGACCATCCAACAAACAACATTCTCGGAGCCCAAAATGGCTAGGTAGCCCATCAAAGAAAACCTAGCTCAAAATTTCTACATGGTCCTAGAACCTTCTCCACCGACAAGCCCTACTTCAAGAAAAAGAAAAATGGAAGCCCAAATTTACACTACTTTGAGGTTCTAGCACTTTCCTTAGGGTTTTGTTGTCTCTTCACTTGCCTTCCAGTTCCAGATATAAAAATACGAGAATAAAGAATAAACGGTGTCAGGAAGCAATACTTGTGATCTTTCCGGTGCAAAAACCACGAAAAAAGAAAAAAAATATGGCCGAAGATTTGGCGTTGGATTTACAAGAGTTGAGGCAGTTAGGGAGCATCGCGAAAAGGCCTCGTGTCGTTTCTCTCATCTCCTCTGAGATTAGCCACTTGGAGAAGGTAATATTTTTTATTTAATTTTTTTTAAAAATATTAATTTACTAAAAGACGATGACAAGAGCAATTAACATTAACTTGGTATTTGATGTTCTTGTTTTAGTGGTTTTTATTTATATGTTTATCGATTCTGATAAGATGTTTTCATTTAGGGTCATAATGAAATGAAAGAAAAAGAAATGTTGTAGACAGAATGATTACAGTCCGAGGAGAGGAATCCTCTCTTAACACGGTATATAAAGTAGTATTAATAACTCACAACTGTCGTGCAAATGTTAGTGCTTCTGGTTTAAGGAAACTGTTAGTCATGGTTCCTTCTCTACTTGTATTGCCCAATTGTGTCTTTGTGCGGATTCTTTTTATTTTCTTGTTTCTGAAACAAAGGAGAGAGGCTCTTACTCGTTACATCTTGTTTGTAAGCAAACGCTAGAACCAATTGAGCCACAGGCGCATTGACATTAAACATAAATGTAATCAACTTGAAAGGATGATAATCGTTTGAACCTTGTTCAATTAGGTAGCCATACATTTAGATTTAGTTGAATCAAGGTGTTTTTTTTTTTTTTTTTTTTTTTTTGATGATGGGTGCATCTTAATCTTGGAACTTCATAATTCCTGGTGGATTGATTAGTGACCTACGAGTCCTCCCCCCACCCCCCCCTAATTTTGATTAATTGAAAAGAAATAGTACTTGGTTTTGCAAACTTTTATATTTTTTCAAGTTATGGTTGGTTCATCTTTGGTGATCAGTTATTCAATACCAGCCTAGGTTGGTGAGGTTTTTCAGGGTTGTCCATTCTTCTTTTAGCCACTAATCTTCTTCTTACTTCTCATTAGTTATCAAAGGAACATGTTTCTGATCCACATGCAACTTCTACTCCTATTCAAACTCCTATCTTATCTGGGGTTAAGCTGCCTTCATCCCTTGCAATTAATTATGTTACGCTTGGATCGTTCAGTTGGGATCAGGACAATGATAAAGTCAAGGTAACAGACTCGTTTCCTGAACAAAATCTTACAAGAAGGATGTAGCGAGCTCAAGCTTTGTCATGTCTGTTATGGATTTTTGGCTTTTTTAAGTTTCTTTCTAATGCTGGTTCTCTGTTTTGCTCTGCTTTGATTTTGCTTCTCTCTTTTCTTCTTATACAGATATATGTCTCTCTAGAGGGTGTCGGGAGAGAAAAGATTGAGTCAGAGTTCCAGGCAATGTCATTTGATGTTAAATTCCATGATGTCCAAGGAAAGAACTATCGATGTGCTATACCAAAACTGAACAAGGAGATTGTACCAGAGAAATGCTTAGTGGTGGTTAAGCCTAAAAGAGTGATCATCACATTGTTTAAAGCTTCAAAGGGGAACTGGTTAGACATACATTTCAAGGACGATAAGGTAATGACTTTTGTGTAGAATAATGGTTTGTTTGAATGCATTTTTGGATGAAAGTTGTAATTTTTTCACGTTACCTTGCAGCTAAAACCAAATCTGGATGAGAAACGAGATCCTATGGCTGGAATAATGGACTTAATGAAGGTTAGTTATCTACGTACAACATAATTCTAGAATAGACTACCTGTGACTACCGAAAGGAACAAGCCAACATTAGTTCGGATACTTATCTTTGTAAAACACAAATTGCAGAATATGTATGATGATGGGGATGAAGACATGAAACGAACGATTGCAAAAGCATGGACTGATGCAAGATCTGGGAATGCAGCTGACCCTTTGAAGGGGTATCGTTAAACCAATTTAGCATTCATATAATTCTAGTGATGGATTTTGGTAGATGGTCTTGTTTCCATGGTTTGCCATTATCTTTTTGGTTGGTTTCTGTGTTATGGTGGGCATATTAAGCCTGTTCTTTTCGCTTTCTTTCATTCTTCATAAATGCTTTTGAGTTTGCGTTTAGATTGTATTATTATAGATACTTATCTAATGTAATGGCCTCAGCTTTCCTTATGCATGGAAAATGGTTTTAGCTTTCCGATTTGAATATAATCTGGATTTTGCAGCTTCCATTACGCTTGCTTCAATTGACTACAAAAAATGCAGCTCGTTATTCTGCACGAGAGGACATTATTCTCGGTGGAAAAGTGAGTTTTTTTTTTTTTTATTATTATTTAAATAATTGTATGGAAATTAAAGTAGATATTTGTTAAAGAAAGTAATGATTTAAATTCCGGATAAAAAAAAATATGTATTTGTTTTAGAAAATACTTATTTTATTCATGTATTTTTTTAATTGAATAAAACTTTTCTTTTTCTTAGCAATAATAATCAATGACAATTAAAATAAATCTGTTAAAATTCTCAATAATTTAAATTGAGAAAAAAATGTGACTCTTTGATCAATTCTTTTTATTCATGTATTTTTTTATATTTGATGATTATTTTATATCAGAAACATTATTTTTAAAATAAAAATATATCATTGAAAACTTGAAAAGCTTGATAATTTTCAGGTAAATAAAAAATAATTAGTTTTATAAAATTATGTAAAAAATTAATAATAAAAAGTAAAACAAAACAGATTTTATTTTTATCAGAGCAACAATTAATTATGTATTAAATTCATATATAACTATTCATAATTTTTTTTTAATATTACCAATTTTATTTGAAAGCAATGGCAGTTGAATGGTTTTTGAAATATTGTTTTAATAATTTTACTTAAAAAACATTATTCTAAGATAAAAGAAAAAAAAAACCTAAAGGGCCATTTATAAAAAAAAAAAAAATTAAATTATGCGCGACGAGGCCTGAAAAGACTGTACGCGGTAACTGATCTTAAAAAAAGCCCTGGAGTAGATGACCTGAATCCAATTTCAATAGAAAAACTTACCGGCTTTTTAGTCTCTCTCTTGGTTTTCTCTATCTTCGTCATTGTCCCAGTTTTTTCTTCTGTCCTATGTGCTTTTTTCACTAATATAAAGATAGGGTGTCACATCGTGAGGTGGGTTAGTGATAATTTTAATTAGGTTTTAGTCTCTTTTAAGTACATTGCACGTGAGTTTTAACATAGAAAATAGATGGAAAGTAATAAAAAGGATATATTAATTGTTTCAGGGTAGAATAATGGTTTTTATCCAAATGAATAATAATTCAAGAAATGTTTGTATAAAACATTGTTGGCGATATTAGGACAATACATTTGTAGGTAAGGATTTCTTCATTTCTTTACAAAAAAATAATAATGATTCAATTGATGATGTATATTAAAAGATACATTTCTATTTTTATGGCATGATGATACCAAAAACTAAGAAGAAAATTGCTAATTGTTACATAAAAAAGTGAGGAGATCCCTTTGCAATAATGATGAGTGGTGTTCCAAGCAGTAATTAGTCTCTTCATTGAAAGCTTGAAACTTCTCAACGAAGGCTGATACATGTTTTTGTGTGTTTGGTACTCTGAAATTTTTGTAGTTGTGATTTAAAAAATTATTTTATAAAAATATTTTTAATTGATGTTGGTTTGATATTTATATATGTTTGGTTAAAACTATGGTTAGAATTGAGGCTGAATAAAAAGTAGTTTAATGTGTTTGGTTAAAAATGCTTTTTAAATTAAGGTTATAAAATAACTAAAAAAAATCTATATTAATATTGATGGTTTTTAATTTAAATATTGTAGATTTAACTATTAATATTACATCTTGAAATAAATAATACTTTATATAAATTTTTTTTATTGTTTCCATTAAACTATCTACAATTCTATCACGTATGAAATTCATCCGACAAAGACTATAGTTTTCATGATTTTTTGAGCGTGCAACAAAATCAGGTAAAATATCATCAGGAATAAATTAGGATTACGATCAAATTCTACAAATGCTACGCCATCATGTGAACTCCTTTTAATTTATATAGTGTCATTGAATAATGTTAAACACTAGTTTTTTGAAAAAAATATAATTAAAAATAAAAAAAATTGGATTTTTTTACTGTGTTGAACCCGGTCCAATATATTTAGGTTCGGACCGGACCCGGTCCAACCATGAATAGTGAAGATTGTTCACAGGAAGTGCAGAGTAAAATTTACTATGCACTTCCCGTCAAGCAGCTTCAAGTTGCTTTTAATTCACCTATATTTTCAATGTAGAAATAACTCGGATTCACAAACAATAAATAATATTTTATCTTTAACTACATATATATATTTTCTATGATTTGCTTCAAACACAGAAGTAATTACGAAAACAAACAATATATGAAAAACAAACTGCAGTTCAAAGACTCAGTGATGCAAAATTTCAACCATAAAAAATTGTCAATTTCTCTCAACAAATAAGAAACCACCCTCAC
The DNA here is from genome assembly GCA_015852605.2 of Populus deltoides. Classification (NCBI taxonomy): domain Eukaryota; kingdom Viridiplantae; phylum Streptophyta; class Magnoliopsida; order Malpighiales; family Salicaceae; genus Populus; species Populus deltoides. Next base: position 9,768,976 of record CM027580.2, read on the forward strand.
CATAATCCAATAAAGGTACACACACCTAAGCCCTATTCCAAGGACTAAACTTCATGGCCAAGTAAGAAATTCAGACACAAATCTAGAATTGAGTTGTTAACATCTTAAAGAACAAAAAAGATAAAAGGGCTACCGTTGATGAGAAAGTCTCATCTCTAATTAATGAAAAAAAGAGTTAGATGAAAATATTACAAGAATTTTTATAAATTGAAGTTCAGTTGTAAGAAAAAGTGAGGTTCTTAAAGTTTTATATATATATATATATATATATATATATATATATATATATATATATATATATAAAAAAGCATTAATTAGAGATGAGACTAATGGTTGTGATTGAGTCAAATATCATTTAATGATATATAATTCCTCGTTACTCATCTACCTATTCATTAAAAACAAATATTATCATTTTGTTAATAAATCCTGATCAAGCTTATTTGAACATTATTATATAATAGAAAATGATTATCCTCCATTGTCTAGCCTAAAGTCTAACAGGCATCCCAATGAATAATAATAATAATAATAATAATTTTTTTAAAAAACAAATCCTATTCTTTGTTTATATGCTATATGTAATAGAGTATGTCGTCATCATTTATTTTTCACCCCCAAATTAGAAAAATAAAACTTAAAAATTCTGAAAAATAAATACATTTTTCATTAAAATTCTCAGAATTTTCAAAATATAGCCATTTCACGAACTATTTGAGATTTTCTCGAAATTTCTCTATTTTTCTTTATTTAAGGTAAGCAACAGCAAGCATGAAAAAAATATAGAGAGAAAAAGAAAAATTAAAATCATTTACAAGTGAAAAGAGAATAGAATAGAAAAATGATGCGTGAGAGTGTAGAGAAAAAAAATCAAAATATTGAAAAGAATGAAAAGGTATAAACTAAAAAAAAAAAATTCCTAGCAAGTAAGAAAAATAAATAAAATGCGAGAGCTACTATGTCACTTTTATAACCCAAAATTTAATTATTTTTTCAAAACTTTTCCAAAAATTTAACAAAATTCTCAAACAAATATGTTTTCAACACAATTTGATCAATTTCTGGTCATTTTGTAATTCTCAACCATTTCACTTATTATTCTTGTATTGATAAATCTTTCAAAAAATAAAAAGATAAAAAGCAATTAAACAAAAAGGAAATTTTCATAGTGATTAAAATGTAATTGAAAAAGTAATGAGTAGTTTACATAAAAAAAAAAAAGAATTGCATAATGTTGTTTTTTAAGAGAGAGAGAGAGAGAGAGAGAGAGGGAGTTTTAAAAAATTAGAAGCTAGAAGGTGGTAGAAGTTTTTAGGGAAATTAAGAAAATAGTAGATGAGTGTGGAAAATTTTAGAGATTAAATATGAAAAGATTATTTTTCAGCAGTATAAATAAGTGATTATGCAAAAAAAAAAAATTACTTAAAGCATTAGCCACACAAAAAAAGGACCATATACAATTAGATTTTCATCAAACACTCTCTCTCCTAAAAATCACCAAAAGCAAACAAATAAAAAAAAAGCACCTTCTCTCTCTATTGAGAAAACAAAAAAAATAACCTCTACCCTCCAAAAACAAAAATGAGAACTCACAGTCTCTCTCTCGTAAGCAACCCTCCCGCAACAACCATGGACCACTATAAATCAGCTCTCATGACTGTTTCAAAGCCATCTACCCATCATTTCCCTCATTATTGATAACTAATCAACGATGACCATATTGCCACCAGCTCACCTTCACACAACCCCTAAACTTGAGATTAACACAAGCACACTCATGAACTAAACTCCCAACCTTTACCCATTTCTATTATTACCTACTAAAATGATGGCCCCTCTCAAAAGACCACACACAACCACCATAATCAACATTATGACCTTTACCAACTGAAGATTAGTAACCTTTTTTATTTTTCTCTCATCACCAAAAATGACAATCTCTCTCTCTACCATGAGAAGACCCCAATCAAGACCCATCTCAACCTAAGCCACAACCCACAATATCCTTTATCTTCCCTTCTATGCCATTTACAACCATTAATCACAAACCTAGCGAACACAAGCCATCATAGCTCATCAATAGTTTTTGAGGCTTAATTCGGGTCAATTCACATAGATTAAAAGAAAAGGACTCAATTGAAACTTTAAGAAACTAAATTGGTGCAATTAAAAGAAATTAAAAGTTTAAAGGCTGATGGAGGGTTAAAATCAAAGATTTCATGGCCAATGACTAATTTGTAAAATGTGCGTCACTTCTAGGACTAAAATTGATCAAAGCAAGGGCTAATTTGAAAGAATTTTAAATTTTAGCATTTATGGATCAAATTGAACAAATTAGAAACCAAGAAATAATTTGAAAAAGATGCTTGAATCAAAAGAGGTAATTAAAAATTTTCAGGGGCATGATTGCATAAATTAAGAAGTTTAAAAACCAATTGTGGCACAGGTAATGAAATTGAAACAACAAAGACCTAGTTTGACGTTTACCAGATCTCAAATTTAAAAACCCTAATTTATAGGGTTTAGCCAAAACAACATCATTCAGAATACTGTGTTCTCTTCTTCTTCAGTTTTGGTTAATCGAATAGGCACTTTTAGACAAATGAATGTGACAACTCCGACCACCTCCTAGGCTCCAACCACCATCGATCAACAGGGGAGTTTCCCCTATTCATCCTGGTACCACCCTTGTTCGACATTTATACCCTACCTACCACGTGGAAGCCCTCAACTTTGACTAATTCAGAAATCTTGATAGTTTTTCATCTAACTTTGAATCAATGGCAAAAGAGCAATAAGTCTCCAAATGGAGTTTGGTTTGGTTTTAGTTGAAGAAAAACATCTCATCTACAATGTTCATAGCTTATTTTGTCCCAATAACCTCTTATCTACCACAATTAAATTGAGAAAGAGGCACCCCCAGTTAGCAATTTGTGGACCCGTTTCAACCCCTTTTTCCCAACTCTTTCTAAAAGCTCCCAAATGTTGTTAGGGACCTAGAAACATGGAAAAATGAGAGAAAAGAGGAAAAAAAAATCTCCAACAGAATGAGAGAGATGAATCCTCTACATGTTAGTTTTAGAATACCACTAAGGGGAAGGTGGTTTGGGTAACCTCTGGCCTTTGAAATGCTATAAGAAGGAAAGAAAGGGCAGAATACAAAGAGAGGAGAAAAAATGAAAGAAAAATACAGAAAAGAAAAGAAAATGAAGATCAAAATCTTGAGGCTTTTGGAATAAAAGGGGAGAGAAAGAGAGAAAGAAGGTTTCAAGGAAGGAAGGGAGGAAGGAAGGGATTCTTGGTCATTTAGAGATCGAATAGAAGCTAGGAATCTAGTTGGTAATCAGCAAGGAATTAAAAGGCAACCTATTGCTTCCATCTTTTTAGGTAAGTCTTCAACTCTTGATGAGGGGTGGATCTTAATAAGCACACCTCCGTCTAGTAATGGTGTTATAATCATTGATAACACTTTATTCCATGACAAGATAAGACAAATGACAAGGTAAGTTGAGCAAGCAGTCCATTAAGCTGAGAGATTGCAACAACAAGCTACCTAGGTTGGGAATGATGCTATGAAGCACCGAGAGCAATTATTAGAAATATACTTAATAGAGGTAATGCCCTCTAATAGTAGTGATGTGTAGGGGTTTTTTTTGTGGTTGTCTAAAGTTTGATTGTCCAAATGTATTAACTATTTTATTATATGCAATGAAAAAGCCACGACTCACTTTCCCTTTACCTAATGTGTTAAGAATTCAACTATGATAAGAAATTGGTAAAATATCTCTCTATAATAATCATCACAATCAGAAATCTTGCTTCGGATCGAAAAGATGGAAGTCATGGATCGATTCAATTCATGCATAAGCATCGTAATGCAAACATTTTTTAACATATGTGCATTGATACGATCAAAAGATTATTTTTTTATCCCAAGTGTAGGAGTGTCAAAGTAAGAAATAACTAGGCAAGACCGGGATCGAATCACAAGGAGGTGAACTATATAAAATTATAAACAACAAATGAAAAGGAGTTGAATAGAACTTTTAAGATGTGATATTGATGTGAGTATTAATCAAAGATAAAAACAATTGTCAAAGTTAGAGGATCCACTAATAGTATTACAAATAAGTATAGTATAAAGTCTTTTTATTAATCAACTAAAAACTACACACAAAAGAAGTTCCAATTGGATGATTTATCCTTAATAGTTCATTATAAAATTTTAACATGATCATATTAATTATTTTATTTTAGTAACACTATACTTTTAAATATTGTCAGGAATTCATGATGTTAACTTATGTTAACAACAAATCAAATTCCTTTCATATCACAGGTGTCAGTTATACCATATAGTAGGCTATGAAAGTGCCAAGTATTTGTTGTACCAAGGGTTGTATAACGCAAATCTAAATTAATCATTTAACAAGTAAGGTATTAAGAATTAGTAAGATAAAAAGATAAGACATGTTAATAATAAACTTTCTTGGATATAAACATTGAAGTCCATGTTGAGTTTATATTATACCTATTAGTGAAACCTTTTCACCAACATAATAAACTTAGCTACACATTGTGAAGAAGAGAAACATAAATAAACTAGAAAAGAACATAGTTATGATGAAAGCATAGACAAGATATTAATGAAAGTAAAGCTTAAACATTACAAAAATATAAAGAAAGAAAGCAAGAATATGATCTTGATATGAAAACCAAGATGTCTAAATGTATGGAAAATGCCTCTTTTTATAGGCTAAAATTCAAAACTATTGATTTGATGACTAATTATTGAGTGAGTGGCCACCTCTTGACTTGGTGACAACCATTATCTTCTTGTCTGAACAAAACGTCACTGCTAATGTCAGAATTGGAACAGATGATCTTCATGAAAGTTCTGGGAATTTGTCTCAGCCTTCCAACAAAATAAGAATGAGCTCATTTAGACTTCTAAAACTCGAGATATGGGCTGAACACCAACAGTTGTGCGGGTTGCGACGGTTCGACTTCTCTTTTGTTGCTACAATTTGAACTTGAAAACGACAATTTTGAATCTTAGACTCTTCATGAAAGTTTTAGGCCTGTGTCTTAGCTTTTCATCCATATAAACCAGATCTAAATCCATGCTCTACAGCTCTAGTTATGATCCAATAACCGAATGATGTTCAAGTTTGAATTGAATCAGCATCTCTTCTTTAAGCTTTGCCATCTCTTTGTCTTTTCACTTTCAATAGTTAAATACATCAATCAATCCTTTAAATTGTGAGATATGTCTGCATTCAAAATGAGCATTTATATAAATTAAAACTATCTTATGTTATCAAACTTGTTATTATAAAACATGCTTAAGTTATGGAATTTAATGATACTTAAAGTGCAATATGATGATATAAAACCTTGATAAAAATCAACTTTTAAGTACTAATCATGCATTTGAAAGAATCAAAATATTGGTCCCTTATTAAATGAATTTATCACATAAGATCAAAAAAGAAGCTGATGGTTTGCTATAAAAATTCATTATAAATGTATCACTTTTTAATTCAAAACGAGAGGCTACCTTTCAATTCTCGAACACCCCAAGCAACCCATTAAATCTATTTGCAACCTCAAAACACCTTTCAATTAGTAAAAAAAAATACAAAATTAAATCGAATAAAAAAATTCTCAATCTCTAATCTACTTTTTCCTGCAAGATAAAATTTTCAAAACATCTCAATGACACTGCTCTCACCAATATAAACCTCTTGATACCAAGATCGACTTAATATATGATTGGAAAATGGCAAACCGATCACTTTTTCTCCCCTCCCCTCATTTTATAACAACTTTTTTCTCCTTTCTCAAAACTCAAGGACTGAAAATTAAAACAAATAGTATAAACCCTCAAATAAAAACCTTATATTGAAATTGAAATAGTTAAATGAAAAGAAGAGATAGAAAAATTAAAGTGGTAAATAAGTTTAGAGAAATTATTTTTTTTATCAAAATGAAATAGACTTTTTTCTTGAAATTTAATGTATAGTCTTGGATGAAAAGTTTTGGAGTTACTAAATATTACAAATGTAATTTATGAGTAGAAGGGTTATATTGAATAAATTAATTAAGTCAAATAAGAGTTTTAATGAAAGGGATGAAATAAAATAAAAAGATTTTATGGGATGAATGTATAAATAAGAGAAATATGAGGCCAATATATAAATAAAAGATATGGTGGGGTCAATGTAAAAATAGAAGAAAATATAAGGGGTTAAAATAGAAATCTAAACCAAACATATTCAAATGGTTTGCTATAATCATTATGAATGTATCACTTTCTAATTCAAAAAGAAAGGCTACCTTTCAATTTTCAAACATCCCAAGCACCTCATTAAATTCATTTGCAACCTCAAAACACCTTTCAATTAGTAAAAAAAAAAACACAACCAAATCGAATAAAAAAAATTCTCAATCTCTAATCTACGTTTTCTGGCAAGATGTAATTGTAAAAACATCTCAATAACACTTCTCTCACCAATATAAACCTCTTGATTCCAAGATCGACTTAATATATGATTGGAAAGTGGCCAACCGATCACCTTTTCTTTTCTCCCTTTATTATATAACGACTTTTTTCTCCTTTCTCAAAACTCAAGGACTGAAAATTAAAATAAATAGTATAAACCCTCGGATAAAAACCTTATAATGAAATTGAAATAGTTAAATGAAAAGAAGAGATAGAAAAATTAAAGTGGTAAATAAGTTTAGAGAATTTTTTTTTTATCAAAATGAAATAGACTTTTTGCTCGAAATTTAATGTATAGTCTTGGATGAAAAGTTTTGGAGTTGCTAAATATTACAAATGTAATTTATGAGTAGAAGGGTTATATTGAATAAATTAATTAAGTCAAATAAGAGTTTTAATGAAAGGGATGAAATAAAATAAAAAGAGTTTATGGGACGAATGTATAAATAAGAGAAATATGAGGCCAATATATAAATAAAAGATATGGTGGGGTCAATGTAAAAATAGAAGAAAATATGAGGGGTTAATATATAAATTAAGAAAACATGAGGGCATAATGTGCAAATAAAAAAATATAAAGGGGGCAATATGAAAATAAAGAAAATTATAGCTATAAATAGAGAAGAATTCTCAAGAAATTCCTAGATTTGGCTAGCCCTAAGAGGAGAAAAGAGGGAGGAGAGAGTGAGTTAAAACACTTATATAAAAATCACACTAAAAACACCAAAGAAAGTTAGATTAGGATTCAAAACGTGTTAGGGGAAGATTTACACAGGAAAAATTAAAGAATTCCAAGGGGTTCAACCTTGATAAGGGCAACATAAGAAAAGAAAAGGAGGGTGGAAGAAACTTGATTCATCTTTGGATTTCAACTTTAATTTCTTGTTTTTAGAAGATAATAAATTCTCATAATAAGTTGTTCTAACTTGTTTTATATTGTTTTTTTTTTTAATGGTGGAGTTGCTAGAGTATTTGGTAGAGGTTTATAGTTTATGAAGTTGAATATGAAATTGTGTTTTGATTATGGCATGATGATATTTGATATAGGTTATGAAAAAAAATGGGTTAGTAGAGAGAGTTTTCATTTTAAAGAATGGATTTCATGAGGTTAATAGGTTTAAGATTATGTTAAATGATGATATATGAAGGTATTATATGTTATGGTTGCTAAAAATGATGAAAACATGCATGAGAAATAAATAGATACTTGTTAAACTTAGAAATAAAAAATTAGACAGCTTGTCTCTCAGTTTCTCCACTAAGATTAAAAACCTAAGATGATAGGATTTGAGATAACTTCAATCATAAGCATTATAGACAAGGATGTTACCTTTTTAATGCAACTGACCTTGCTTAATTTGGAGTGATATTATATGGGATAAAAACCGAAGAAGGGTTTAAAATGAAATCAGCAAGATAATTTTTTGTGCTATTGTAATTTGTGAATTTAGACAAATAGATGGTAAAAGTGGGTTTTGTCATCTTCATAAAAGTTGTAAACTTATGTTTTGGATTTCTAAATAAAGAAACTACACATAAAACCAACTTTCTAATTATAATTAAGATATTACATAGTGTTATGAGTCAATTATGTTAAATCACTTGAAATTTGTAAATTGTTAGCTCTTATTTGTTGTTCTTAATTGAAAATGTTGAATTATTAAGGGAATGAAAATAGAAAGTGTGTGTGTGTATGCATAAAGCTTGAAATTAATAAAGTGTTTATGTTGATACAAGTGAAATCATAAGCACCAAAAGTAGCAAGGGACGACCAATAAAGCACAAACTTCAAATAAATGTTTGTTACCTTAGACAATTATTTTAAAGTCTCTTATAAATTATTTATTGAGGTTATTTTAATATGAACATCAAAAGTTTTATTATACATGTTTATTATATGAAAATTGGTTGAATTAGCCCCTTGGTTCGAGACCGGTGCCCCGTGAATGGGCTATTGGTTGAATTAGCTCCCTAGTTTGGGACTGATGAACCTTGTGAAAGGGCTATTGATTGGACTAGCTTCCTAGTGCTAGAACTGATGCCCTAGAAATGGGTGATTGGTAGAACCAGTTACTTGGTTTGGGACTAGTGCCCTGTTAAATTGGCAATTATAAAAATTTGGTTGATGAAATTAGAACCTTAGATAACAGGCTATTAAAAAGAAATTGATAGTGTGTTGTATAATTTCTTAAATTTTTTAATTAATTTTTATGTTATTTTTATACATTAATGTTCAAGTTTATCTCACCATCGTATCTTATACTTGATGAATTGATGTCTCTTTTATATATTTACTTAGTTTAATAAGACAACGAAGACATTCCTTTTCGGATTGTATTTAACATTAATTATGATTCGTATGTATAAATTTATGCAATACTTTATTTTTTTATGTAATAGATTTATATTTATTATCTAAAGTTATATGATGCATGAACCCAATTGTTATAAGTAATTAATTATTTTTTTTCTTTAATTAGATTGCATGTACTTTTCTTAGATTTTATTTAAAAAAAAAGGTGTGGAAAAGTAATGGTTAAATGATGACGGCTTACGTCCAGGATGTTGGACTATGTATTTAATATATTATTAATGAGAAATTAAATGGTATTGGTGATATCTTGGTACCACTTATATATATTAAAAAATTATAGAACTTTCTTTTTATTATCCTAGTAAACTTTATTTTAAAAGTTAGGGTTGTTACAAATAGAGTTTAGAATCTAAATAAAAAGAATAAAACTAAAAGGATTAAAATATACATGAATCAAGACTTTGTGGATGAAAATGAAGTTTTTTATGAAAAAAAAATGAAAAAGCCCATTATTTAATCTTATTTCATTAAATTGGTCTCCAATTCAAATTGAAATTCTATCGAAAACCTTAAATTTCTTAAAATATGCAAAGAAAATAAAATCTTACCACATAAAATATTTTCAACATCATATGAAAGGATAAAATTGAAAGAGAGTAAAGTTCAATGGTCAAAAATTAAGGCAATGTTCAATGAATAGTGTCATTCACAATAATACATAGTAAAATACCATATTATTTTAATGTTATTGTATAATATATGTTTACAATCATTTAAATATATTTGACATGTTGATACTATCAGTGACTCTTAAATGATGATAAGGTGATTCTCAATATTCATGATGAGTGTAAAGGACATGATAAATTGATATTTGGATTATTTAAGGCATACTTGTTTGATCTCACCATAATTTTTTAACTTTTTTGGTATGTTATGTGTTGCCGTTGCTATTTTAGGATTATTATATGTATGTTTATTGGTTGTGTTTGTGATTTTTATTTTATTTATGTTCATTATATTCTTCGAACCACTTTTGAGCTTTGTCATTTCAAAAAATTGCTATTAGCATCAAAATGATTTTTAATGTTGAAATTTTGCTTTTGTTATTTAATTCTAATTACTACAATATCTAGTTTACTTAAAAACAATATTTACTTTATTGTAGCATAAAAAATCTTGTTCTAAGTAATCATTCATGGTTAAAAGGGTTTTTTTTTCCTACATGGTTTTTAATACATTTTAGTATCAAAGATATTATTTAAAAAAAAAATTATATCATCAATGTTATTAAGATAAGTCATGCTTCAAGTATATACTAGTAGATTTGTCTATGCTCCGATGAGGATTGAACTGCTCTTTTTTTAAACTTACAAAAAATGTTAAGAGTATGGAGATAATTTTTTTACAGTATTATTAAATCCAATCAAGTGGTTTGATCTTGAAATATGTCAACTCAACTCTTTGTCTAACTCGAGTTTCAAATTAAACCATAAAGGAGCTGGTCCAAAATAAATTATTCAATTTAATGAGTTTAAAGACAACTTGAATGGCTGGTAAGAACATGACATAATTGTTTTTTATATTGAGACGATATCAGATTGGATCGACCCCAGTCACCCTGCAACCTGGGTCATTGACTTCAATGGGTTTAATAGCTTTGTTGTTTTTGTAAATTATTTTTATTTAATTTTATGATAACATTAGATACTTTCAAGATCGAGCATCAACCATAAAAAAGATATTTATTTGAGATCGTGATAACCCTATCTATAGAAAGTAGAAAAAAAATAATCATGAATTCTTTTTCTCAAATATTAGAAAAAAATTAGAAAAAGCAAAGGATTAGAAACTAGAAAAACACATATCAGGTTTGATGGGTAAACCCGTTAAACTCGTGAATTTTATAACCTAGGTCAACACGTCAAACCCTCAAATCAGGTAATAAACTCCATTGAGATTAATAACTTGTTTTTTTTATATATAAACTATTGTTTATTTAACTAAATGATAACAAAAATAGATGATTGCAAAATCGAGCGTCAAACTAATACAAAAACTTTTTTTTAAGACTATGATAACCTCATAGAAAGCAAAACAAAACAAATTATGAAATTCAATTCTCAACTAGTCTAATATCGAAGGATGAAATAAAAAAATGAATTTTTTAAAAAAAGTTAAACTCATCATACTTATCAACAGGTCAATGGACTTTCTAAAATTTAATAACATGTTTTTTTTTTCAAAATTAGTTTTTTAACTATATGATAAAAATAAAAATAGATAATCAGATAATCGAATTCAATTAGAAAAAAAAAATACTCCTCTAAACTCGCAAACCGGGGTAACTAAGGTTACCTTGCCAAACTCGTAAATTAAGTCATTGACACCACAAAGATTAATAACCTAGTTTTTTTAAAATTATTTTTTATTTATCTAATTTTTTTAAAATAGTTCTTATCGCAGTGCTGAAATATTTTTTTGATACCAACCCGATGCTATGATATTTTTTGATACTGTGATAATTATATAAAAAGCAAATTAAAATAAATTATCAACTCTAAATCTTCATATACATATCATATAACGACTAAATAAAAAAAACAAAAACCAAAGAAAAAAAAGTGGGGTCAAAATGAAAAAAAAAAACATAACACACCTTTAAGCTTTTTACTAAATTTTTAAGCTAGCCACGTTTGTTCACCTTTCTTTGCATTTTAAAATGATTTTGTTTTAATTGTGCTTGTTTGTCATGCTTACCATCCAAGATAAGCATTTTTCTATTTAATTTTATCATTTCTTAGAAAGTCTCCCCTCCATTTCTATCATTATTTTATGTCTATTATGCTTTCTTTTTGTTTCTTTCCCTATTCAATTCAAGTTTATTTTTCTTAATCATTATATACAACATCTTTGTATGCCTATGAATTGTACTCTTCCATTCAAGCTACTAAACTCGTTTCAATAAGTTTATTTGCTTCGGTTTGTTATTTGTTCGCGTTTTCATATTTTAAAAATATATATGCATTACATTGTTGCATTATATCGCTAATTGTTTCTTTTGATTAAATGTTTGTTTTATTTACCTATTACATAATGTTTTGATAAAAGCCCCTAAGGAACGAAGGCCAATGATATATTTTTTTTCTTGTATTACATAAAGTCATGTTTTAAAATAATTCTATCAGGCTCAAAGTGCCAAGATAAGCATAAATTGATTGCCTAGACTACAAATTGTATAATGACAGCACTTTGATAATTATAACTTTTATATGTTGCATGCTAGTTGAATTTTAACTTTTTGACTTGTCATAACCTAAATTTTAATTTTTTTTGCTTTTTTCTTTTTATTTCTATTTCTATTTATATTTTTAATAAATAAAAAGAAAATGAAATGAAAATAATAATTAAAATTCAGGTCAAGACAACATAAGTTGGAAGTTTGGAGGGTTTAATCATGATGGAATTTTAACTTTAGAAGTTAATTTTGGAAGAAATTGAAAACATTAACAAGTTTGGGGTTTTGATTAAACTTTAATTTGATTTAATTAATGATATCGAGAGTTTAATTGAAGAATTGATAAGATTAAGGACTTAATTAAGCTTAGAATAAGTTTAATTAATGAAATCAGGGGCATAATTGAAGAAATATTAAATTTCTAAGCTAATTCAGGTCAAAAGTACAAGTGATTAAAGTCCAGAGACCATCTTGTAAAAGGCGCTGCAATTTTGCCCATGGGCCCGATTAAGAATTGTTGAGACTTGGAGGGCTAGATTTAAAAACGGTCGCCCAGTCCATAAACAACATCGTTTTTCATTTCTGGCCATCGTACTCCCTGTATAAAAAGAAAACAATTGGAAAAACAGTCGATCAAACCACCCGATGATTGATCTCCATAACCGCCATCACCACTTTCCGAGACCGTTCCCACCATTGGCAGGTCATAGAGATGAGGAAGAAACCACCACCAAAGACCCCTGCAATGGCAGGACTCCAAGAATCCGAGAACTTGTCAAACACCAAGTCCCAGCAAACTTTATCCTCTTCCTATAAAGGAAAAGGCATGCTAGAAGTCTGCCATTGAATCCCTATAAATACCCAATAAGGCAGCCATCGCCAAGGGGAGAAAAAAAAGAAGGGGGGAGGAAAGAAAAAAAGATAACAACAAAAAAAACCCCACAGACAAAGAGAGAGAGACTAGAGAGAAAGGGAAAGAAGAAAAACGAAGGAAGAATAGAAACAGAAAGGGGGAACCACTGATCGACCAAAGGACCGTCACCTCGCGTTTTTGTCTTCAGCAACACGCCCAGGTAAGTCTTCTTTCTCCTTCCTTGTTTTACATTTTCAAACTTCTCAAAATAGTGTGAAGGTAATTATAATTACCTTCACAAATGTAGTGCACGTGTGAGCTAGTTCACGCATGCCTGCTACCTAGTCGGGTCATTGGCTTGGGCCAGTGACCAAGTTGGGTCGGCCCAGCCCGTACAACCGGGCTAGATCTAGCCAGGTAAAACAAGAGAGACTAGGCCGGGTCTAGGACTTACCCCATCCGGCCTAAGCTACTTTTGGTCAAGGGTGTGCTTGGCAAAACACACCCTTGTGTCTTTTCTATATATTTTATTTCATTTTTGTTTTGATATCTAGCCAATTAAACCCCTTTTTTATATCAAAAAATTCCAGAAAAATTTGAGGATCTTTGTTGAGTTATTTGTGGGCCTCTCACGCTTTGTTTTATTTGTTCACTGTGTTTTTTTTTCTACTATATGTTCAATCTGTGGATCATTGCTGTTAAATGCAAATCTTTTGTGCAATGCTTTTTTATTCTTGTCTAAAAAGAGTAAATAATAAAAAAGGTAAACAAAAAGAAAAAGGCATAGAAAAATTGGTTCTTCTTCATTAAAAATTTAAAATTTTATAAACTTATTCACTAGAGCTAGAGTCAAGAATATCATATTTTTTTAGGTTTGTGTAATATTTACCAACACTAGAGTTGGAAATATTCGTAGGTATTGTTCACCGATACTAGAGTTAGGAACATGATAGGAAGAACAAAAAAAAGAAGAATAAACTCTTACCAATTTTAGGGAAAACCAATAATGCAGTCTGTCTCAGGTAGGATGTTTAAGGGGTGATAGCATCTTTCCATTTCGCATAACCAGTCCAGGACCATAGAATCTTTATTGACCAGTTAGGGTTCCTAGTGACCATAATACTAGGTGACGACTCCTTGAATTAGACCTTTCCCCCAAAGAATAAGATGCTAGATATTTGTTCTCTTTCCATGAGAAATTTTTAATTGGTCATCGCGATGTCCTAGTATGACAGAATGACAACTCTACTGAAGACTTCTAGGACTAAGCTTTGCCTTTTATTTGTCAATTAGTATAATGTATGATATGTTGTGTTTATATGGTTATCGCTTTTTACCACTTTACCACACATTCTTATTGTCATGCATCACTTCAAGAGTATACATGTTAAAATTTAAGATAGGTGGGGGAGTAACGGTACCCCAATGGTTTTACCCTGGGTCAGACTCGTGAAACCATCCAACTGTCGCTTGATTGTTTACTCGATAGTGGTCAATACGTCGATCTAATATTACTTAGAGCTTATATCTTCAAACTACTTGTAAGCCTCATATCGACCTTTCGAGGATGATCATTGAGCATGCAAAAGACCATTTGAGACTAGATAGTAACCTACCCTCGTGATGCACTTAACGACTAGAACTGACCTACTAGATTGTACCCTGTGTAATCTCACTTTGGCTAGCCCAACATGCGACATCTTGATTTCCATGACCATTGGATGGCAAATGGTCGTCACATAGGATACAAGAATCTAAGTTGTTATAGTTGACAAAAGAAGACCACTTTGATTTGAAAGCTGAAAGGTGTATTAAAAGCTCAAACTTTAAGCGAGACTGGCCCTTATTAGCATGATAACAACATCATATCCTTAAAATCCATGAATAAACGACCATTTCCACCTCGTGAAGGGCGAGTTCATATTGAATCTGCATTTTCCTTGTTGATAGCATCATCATTTGCGCATGATTGCATAATTTTCATTTAGCGGGTTGAAATATAGGTTCCCCATTGAAATGGACCATAACACTCGACTGCAGGAAAGACAAATGGATAACGAAGAAAGCGCCTAGTTGGGAGCCCAACACCAAAAGAGTTGAAAAGTCTTAGAGAAGAAGTCGCGAGGCTTACTAGTCTACTCGAACAGGCCTTGGGATCTAAATTTGGAGAAGCAAAATTTACAGCTCAACCTGAACCTTCGCTCGCAAATCAACAAAATCTGGGGGCAAATGAGGTGTCATTTGAATCTTAACAGGCTATGTATTCTCAATTTTCTCAACCAGCATATCCTATAAAAATGTCATCTACTATTGACCTTACAATGAAGAAATCTCAAAAGAATAAGATGGTAAAAGAAGATGGCCTGGATAAATTGGTTGTCCTAGAGCAAAGGATGAGGGCATTCGAGGGAGCTAGCATACACAACCATATAAAGGCCGCTGAGATGTGTTTGGTACCCAACATGATTATTCCTAAAAAATTTAGAGTGCTTAAATTCATCAAATATACAGGAACTCAATGCCTTGTAACTCATTTGAAGGCATACTGCAATAAAATAGTAGAAGAGGTCTATGACAAGAAACTGTTCATTCACTTCTTTCAAGACAGTTCGAGCGACGCTGCCCTTACTTGGTATATGTGGCTGGGCAAGACTAAGGTAAAAAAATGGAAGGACTTAGTTGATGCCTTCATTAGGCAGTATAAGTACAATATAGATGTGGGCCCTAATAGGTGAAACTTGCAAGCTATGGAAAAAGACAACAAGGAATCTATAAGAGAATACACCTAAAGGTGACATGAGACAGTCGTACATATTAATCCTTCTTTATTGAAAAAAAAAGATCATCAATTTGTTTGTCAAAACTTTCAAGACCCCATACTTTTAATACTTGGTCGGAAGCTCTGCACAACTCTTTTCTTACTTGGTTGCTATAGTTGAGAGGATTGAACAAGTCATTCGGTTATGAAGGATTGCTAACTCGACTGAGGAGAAAAGTTTCACTGAAAACAAAGAAGCTAAGGTTCACAATATCGAAGGTGGTTACAAAGGCGAAAAAAAAACTACCAAAACAAAGACACTTAGAGATCAATTGTCCTGAAGATGATGCCATATGGTTATTAGGCCAAAACTGGTCCATGCGTGACCTCAACTGACTACTGGAAAGGTACCCCTGTAGAGACATTCATAGGAGAGGGATGATTGGAAGATTCCAGAAATTTCAATCAATGATTGCTGAGTGTTTAGCCCTTTTATGTATTACCTTGCTAGTAATCATAGCTCTAGATGTTAGCATAAGGTCTTTGTTGCTGAGCCTCTTTTCTAAAATTTCAATGAAATAATGAGTTTGTCTATCAATTGTGTCTTTTCCTTTGATTTACAAATATCTTGAATAGGTTCTCTCTAAGGACTTACAAATATACTTTTGAAGTCTCGCGTGATCTCATAGATGCCAGTGTTTTTAAACCCAGCCTGGTGGTCGACCCGGCTCAAGGCTCGGGTCATGGATTTTGACCGGGTCAACCCTAATTTTTTTATAAATCAAAATGACGTCGTTTTGGTTAAAAAAATAAATAGTCAACGGGTTGTAACTGGGTTTTTAACCTGGTCTTGTTGGGTCAACCCACCGAGTCAGCCGAGTTTTTGACTTCCTTTATTTTTTGATAAACTCAGCCCGGTTCCAACCCCGAGTCAATCGGGTCCTGGATTGACCCACTATACCGGGCTGGGTTTTAAAACTATGATATATGCAATTCATTTCTTTCACCAAAATTTGCTTCCCCATTGGAGTTTTGAAATTTGAACTTGCATTTTGATTTCAAAAATGATTTGATGACATTTTTTACATTTCATTTGTAGAATGATATATAAATCAAGCAACTTCTTCAATGAGGTGACTAAATTCTAAACCAAAGTGCATGAATAGAAAATGAACCATCACCCTCACACAATGACTCTTGAACAAGGTATTTTAAATGTATGAATAATGGTACGTAGTGAACTCGTTGCTCATAGACTCATGAAATGCATTTCTTCGTAAAAGTCCAAACTATCATACTAGACGAGGTCAAAGTTTATTGATCTTAACTGCTTACGCTTGAAATGAGAAAATATCATCTTTGTTATTCCTTTCACTTTCTAAAATAAATATATCCCTTGTGGTCCCATGTTGAGCCTAAATAATTTTTCTCTCATTAAAAATCCTAACTAGGATCACACCACACACTAGGGCCAATGTTAAAATTTCAATGATAAAAAAAGAGAAAAAAGCCATGAGAAAGCCAAAAAATGCAAAAAAACCCAAGAAATTCGAATGCTAAGGGGCATGCCCAAATTACAAGAAAAAGTGATAGTCAAGATAAAGTGAGCATGCCCTAGCTAAAACAATAAAAAGAGGCAAATTAAAAAAGAGCGGAAAAGAGAAGATGAAAGATACAAAGAGTCGAACTGCTGATAGTGATCCTTAGTCTTTGAAATCCTGAAATACTCTTTAAGCCTTATAAATCCTTTTCTTTCATGGAAAAAAACCACAGCCTACATTACATGCATGTAGAAGTCCTTTTTAATCAAGCAAGCAAGCAACCTGAAACAATAAACAATGCTCTCAAAACCCAAATAGTACTTTTTCATAAGAGTCATGATATCGAGAACAAGCTACTTATTATTATTCATACTGATAAAATGAGTGTTCAAAAAGATATATAAAAAAATTTCTCAAACAGAACCCCGAGCTTTTTCTTAAGCACTTCACTTTGAAACCTATAAAAACAGGTCACCTCATGACATACATTCACTAATGGCAATATCGCTAACACAAGAGCAAATCATATCTTTTCTAAGAAAAAAATAGCCAATAAGTTGCAAGATTTCAAAAGCAATTTTTTTTAAACTCACATCAAAACATTTTTTTTTCAAAATGCAAGATCGAGATTTCAAGATTCATTATAGGCAAATATTCCTTCACCAAACTGAAAATGAGAGAATGGTTACTCGAAACCATTATTTGTCTAAGTCGCTGATAGAGCACAATTAGAGGCAATGACCAGTACAACGGGGCAACATTGTGTTTAGAATGAGAATATCCCTTTTGGATAACCATAAAAAGGGAACATTTCTTACAAACTAGACAAGAGGCATTATGATTTACAAAAGGCAACTTGATCATTTCAACAAGTGACACCGAGTGTTTTTAGCAGTGAGACGGGGACTAATGAATAATCCTCTTAAATTATTCAACGAGTTATAAAATCTTTAGCAAGTAAATGGGTCACGATGGACACCATGAAGGCTAAGTTGTGTAACAAATCTGGAAAAAACTTACATGGGCCAACTCGAGTGGGCTAGAAACCAAATGACGAAGATGACCCAAATTAGAAATAACAATAAATAGCAAGCCCTCACCAATCAAGCAACAAGAAGATTGAGAAGAAAGGGTGACTTATATTTCAAATCAGGTAAAGATACATGCGTATCATCTAAACTTTGAAACATTGAACAATTGTTTTTTTTTTGTAAATTTCATAAGAGAAATCCCTGATGGGATCTATTAAAAGGAAAGCCATCTAGAAATGGCCAAAAATTGGAAATGCTTTGGAAAATTTCTCACTTCTAAGAAATTCATGACCTAAGCAAGCCACCCATGAGAATTAGACCACTAAAAAAAATCTTCATACCTTTCACCAGTAGGTAGGTCACCCATTACAATGAGATCAATGTTGAAACATTTTCGTATTTTTTACCATTAGGCAGATCGCCTGGAATCCACTTGTGAAATTCTTCACATTCTTTTTTCACAAACGGGTTGGTTCATCTCAGTAAAAAAAAGCAAGCATCTTAGTGACTAGAAGAATCATTACACTTGATTGAATACCATTGGGTAGGTCGCCTAGAATAATTGGAATCAACTTGTGAAATTTTTTGCATTCTTTTTTCCACCTGGGTAGGTCACCCATTACAATTAGACCAATTCTGAAAAATCTCTGTATTTTTCCACTTAGGTAGGTCACCCATTACAATGAGACTCTTTCTTTATATTTTTCAACCTTTTTATTTTCCATCTCTAAGATAATGCGTTCTCTAACCCTACCTACTTTTGAGTGCGCCTTCAAGCCCTTACCCCTAGGTCCCATTACAATTAGACCCCTTCTGAAAAATCTCTGTATTTTTTCACTTAAGTAGGTTACCCATTACAATGAGACTCATTCTTTGTATTTTTCAACCTTTTTATTTTTCATCTCTAAGATAATGCATTTTTTAACCCTACCTACTTTTGAGTGCGCCTTCAAGCCCTCACCCCTAAGGTAATGTATTTTCTAACCGTACCTCCTTTCAAGTGCGCCTTTGAGCCCTCTACCATCTATAAGATAGTGCGTTTCCTAACCCTCCCTTCTTTCCAGTGTGCTTTCGAGCCCTTATCTCCTTTTCGAGTGCGCCTTCGAGCCCTTGATCATCTATGGTAGTGTGTTTTCTAACCCTACCTCCTTTCAAACGCACCTTCAAACCCTCTCCTCCTTTCAAGTGCGCCTTCAAACCCTCCTCTCCTTTCGAATGTTCTTTCGAGCCCTCACCTCCTTTCGAGCGCGCCTTCGAGCCATCATCCCTAAGATAATGCGTCTTCTAACCCTACCTTTTTTCAAATGCTCCTTTAAGCTCTCATCTCTTGGATAGTGTGCCTTTGAGCCCTATCATATTTTCCTTTTAAGACTTTACATCTTTTTCTTGGGCGGGTCACCCATTATAATGAGATCACTTTTGAAAAATCTTTGTATTTTCCACCTTTTTATTTTTCATTTGGGTAGGTTACCCATTATAATGAGATCATTTATGAAAAACCTTTGTATTTTCAAATAAAAAATAAAAAATAAATCAAAAATTAAAAACAAGTTTTTGGATTTTTCATTGACAAGTTAGATTGCCTTTAAATGACAATTTTCTCGATTTCAACATCTCTTAGTGAAGATCATCTGTCAATATACTACTTTCAAAGTTTTCTAGACTCTCGAAGAAACAAAAGTTCTTTTTTGTGTCTATTTTTTTATATAAATTTATTATGCAAAGCCAAGAGAAAATAAAATTTGTCAATATCTTTACATCGTAAATACAATAAAGAGGGGGCAACTATCATAACCTCAATTTTGATTTTTTTTTACTTTTTACTTTTTATTTCTATTTTTATTTTATTTTTTATAAATAAAAAGAAAATGAAATGAAAAAAAGTTGAAATTCATGTCAAGACAACACAAGTTGGAAGTTTAGAGAGTTTAATCATGGTGTAATTTTGACTTTGGAAGTTAATTTTGGAAGAAATTGAAAAAATTATCAAGTCTAGGGTTTCAATTAAACTTTGATTCAATTTAATTAATGATATTGAGAGTTTAATTGGAGAATTGATAAGATTGGAGACTTAATTAAGCTTAGAATAAGTTTAATTAATAAAATCAAGGTATAATTAAAAAATATTAAATTTATGAGCTAATTAAGGTCAAAATTACAAGTGATTAAAGTCTAGGGACCATCTTGAAAAAGGCGCTGCAATTCTGCCGATTAAGAATTTTTGAGACTTGGAGGACCAGATTGAAAAGCGGCCACCCAGTCCATAAACAACACCGTTTTTCATTTCTGGCCATCGTCTTCTTCCTCTGAAAATAGAGGAAAACTCCCTACAAAAAAAGAAAAAAAAGGGAAAAACGGTTGATCAGACCACCCAATGATTGAAAAAAGTTTGCTTAAATTTTTTTATATATATTTTCGAATCGTTTTGATGTGCTGATGTCAAAAATAATTTTTAAACAATGAAAACACTTTATTTTAATGCATTTCTAAGAAAAAAAATACTTTGAACCATCATCGCTACCACAATCCCAAACACATCTTAAAAGTCTTCTTTCTCCTGCCCTGTTTTGCATTTTCAAATTTCTGAAAACAATGCGAAGGTAATTATAATTACATTCGCAGTGTGCAGTGCACGAGTGAGTTAATTTACGCGTGTCTGCTGCCCAGTTGGGTCATTGGATTGGGCCAGTGACCAGGCTGGGCTAGATCCAACCTAGTAAAAAAGGAGAGAGCGGGTCTGGTCTGGGTCTCAGCCCATCCGGCCCAAGCTACTTTTGACTAAGGGTGTGTTAGGCAAAACATATCCTTGTGTCTTTCCCATATATTTTATTCCCCTTTTGTTTTGATATCTGGTTAAATGAGCTCCTTTTTTGTATCAAAAAATTTTGGGGATCTTTGTTGAGTTATTTGTAGGCTCCTCACGCTTTGTTTTATTTTTCCCTGTGTTTTGTTTTTTTTTATAGCTCAATTTGTGGACCATTATTGTTAAATATAAATTTGTTATGCAATGCTTTTTTATTCTTATCTAAAATGAGTAAATAAAAAAAAAGGTAAACAAAAAGAAAAAGGCATAAAAAACTTGTTTCTTCTTCATTAAAAATTCAAAAATCTGTGAACTTATTCACAAGCGCCAGAGTCAGGAATATCATATTTGTTTTGGGTTTGTGTGATATTTATCAATGCCAGAGTTTGAAATATTTATAGGTATTGTTCACTAATGCTGAAGTCAGGAACATGATAGGAAGAACAAAAAAAAAAAAACTCTTAGCAATTTTAGACAAAACCAGCAATGCAGTCTGCCTCAGGCATGACACTTAAGAGGTGATAGCATCTTTCCTTTCGCATAACCAGTTCGGAATCATAGAATTTTTGTTGACCAATTAGGGTTCCTAGTAACCATAATACTAGGTGGCGATTCCTTAAACAAGATCTTTTCCTCTAAAAGAACAAGATGTGAGATATTTGTTCTTTTTCCAAGATTATTTTTTTAATCAGTCGCCGCGATGTCCGAGTGTGACAACTCTGATGTCAAGCTTGAATATATCTATATATTTTATTTTATCTTATTATGTGGTTAAGAGTCTAGGGTGTTCTAGGGTCGTCAATGTCATAATAAAATATTATCAGTTCTATTCTGAACTTTAAAACGCAATCATGTTTATTTATGATAAATAACTAAGAATCTTGAACTTGTTCATTTTGTTTCTTGTTTTTGTGTGCTTAAACTTTTTTTAAAAAAAATAATTTGATTTTATTACTAGTATATTTGAATTTTGATCGGTGTCATTTACATATTTCTTTGACCATTTATTAACTCTTGAGTTTGGATTTTGTGTACGGTTTCATGGTCATAGGTCTTTCAAGATCATTTATTCAAGTGTGTGTGTGCGCGCGTGGTATATTGTAACATCCCCATATCCAGGATTAAACAATAATATCATGTCAACCCTATACATGATTTTATTCACTTTTATTTTCCATGTAGTTAGTTTGAAATTTAAGCAACCTTTATTTTTTCTGGGATTTACATATATGCTTTGCCCATATCAGAGATGTTTTAGGACTTTAGTTAAACTTGTAGAATGTTTCGGACCATAAGATCTTGATGATTGACAGATTTATTATTTTTGTAATAATGTTTGAGGTAATTTTTATGCAAATTATGAAGTAGGATGATTATCCTTGAGCTTAAGGCCTAAGGACACTCACTACCAGAAAATCGATAAATACAAACGGAAATACCGATGGAATATTTTCGTCAGTAAATTTTTGAGGGATTTTACCGACGGAAATATTCCCTCGGTATATACTGAGGGAATTACAGTCGGAAAAAAAAATAAAACAAAGCAAAAAAAAATAATGACATGTCAGGATTTACCAATGAAATTACAAAGGGAATCACTGACGGATTTTGTTTGTCGGTATTTTCCAGAGAGCTCCACAACTGTTCACTTTCCAATTGCATTGTTAATTGTTGTTCTTTACGGACAAAATCACCGACAGATTGAAAAGTCGTCGGTGTTATTTGGCGGTTTTCTAAAAAAATTCAATTGATTTAAAATTTTCATTTAAATATTACAAACGAAATCACCGACGGACTGAAAAATCATCGGTAATTATTGGCAGTTTCTGAAAACTTTTAACGAAGTTGAAAATTTAAATTAAATATTACCGACGGAATAATTAAAAAATATTAATATTCAATTATCCGTCGGTAAATCCATCGCTAACGTGCCCCAATAAAAAGCCTGAATCCCTTTATTTCACAAGAGACAGACTTATTTCTTCTTCTTCTACTACTACTTCTTCTTCTTCTTCTTCTTCTTCTTCACTATATATAAAAAACATCAATATCTATTTCTTTCTCTTCTTTTCTCTCTTCATCTCCTTCTCTTTTCCTCCATGCTCGGGTATGTCTTCTTCTTCTTTCTTCTTTTATCCTTAGTTTTTTTTAATTAATATGCTTTATGAAAAAACATTTCTCTCCTTAGCTTCACTTGCAACTACATTAAGGTAATATTTTTCTTCCTTTTTCATGATTTTTTTCACTATATTTGTTTTTTATTTTATTTTTAATTGTTTTTGTTCTTAATAATTGTATAAATGTTGTTGTGAGATTTGTTTTTTCATATGAGATTAATTTTTAGTTGATTTATTTATAGAATTTTTAAATTTTTAGCAATTGCAACTTCATTTTTTTCATATGAATTTTTTTAATTGGATTTATTTTTTCGTTTTATTTATTTGTTGCAAATTTGTTTGAGTTGATTTTCATATTGTTTTTTCAAGCATTTTGAGTATATATTATACAGTGTTGATTTATGTTAATTTAATTATTTTATAATTTTATAAAATGATTTTTTTAAATGTTTTTAAATAATTACCGACGAAATTACCAATGGAATTTCCATCGGTAATTCCGTCGGTAAATCCGTCGGTAATAAAAAAAAATATTATTACCGAGGGATATACCGACAAAATGAAGCGGGTAATTTTATTTTTTTATTTCCGACGAATTTACCGACGGACAAAAAATTACCGATGAAAGCTTCATCGACGGAGCATTTTCCGTCGGTGATTTTGTCGGTAAATTAATTATCGATGGAATATGTGTCTTACGCTGACGGAAAATTCCATCGGTAAAACTGTTAAATCTTGTAGTGACTTTTTGGAGCTTGGACTCAACTAGCTACAACATTTGTTTTATAGATCGGTTGAAATCATCCACCATTGGGCCACAAATTAATATACTTTGCATACATGTCCAGGATTTAATTCAATATTTTTGGGTTGGGTTCGTTGAAGACTAGATAAGATCCAAAAATTGGTTAGTTTTATCCAAATAAGTGAAAATAGTCCAAAACCCTAATTGCAGTCCTCCATGGATTCCAAAGATTCATTATCAAATTAATGGAGAAAAGAGTGTTATTACCCCCATTCTAAAGTTACGTATCTAAATTTTGGATAGCTATATTTACTTAAACACATCCAACACACAAATAGAATTAGAGTAAAATGGATTGATTGGATTTGTTAAAAATGAATTCCTAGATTATAAGCTACAGTAACTCGTTGTGAGATATTTTTAGGATGATGGGTTTTTGTTTTTATGTTAACTTCTCCTTTAGCTAAATCTGTAGGATTAGTGTATGCTTTTTTATTTTTAACCATTCAATTAAATTGAGCAGTGATTCCATTGTGTGTTATGTCTTTCACATTCACCTAAATGTTCATGTACAAAAAAATAATATTTCAAAAACTATGTTATGCAATTATGTTCATTGTATTATCCCTACATTGTTCCCTCCTTCCTTACTGTTTTCATAAACCTCATGTTTATAAGTATAACATAGTGAGCATTATATTGTTTATATGAATGATGCCAGTTTTTGAAAAAATAATGAATTTATAATACAATATAATGTACACACTTTCTCAAAAATAAAATACATATTGAATCATTCATGTATATGTAAGCTAATCAGTATGGATTAACAATTTTTAGTAACATAATTATAATTTTAAATTACATATAATATCAACTAGTCAATTGACTCATGCTCTATTGCGGGCGGGTCGAATAAAAAAAATTAATGCAAAAATAGAATGTGCATGTGATGTTAACGTGCTTTTCAGCATAAGTTTTATTTAACTATGAACCAAAAATTTTATACATTCATTTAATGAAATTAATCAAGAATTATATGCATCAATAAATGTTATAAAGAATTGTTAATGCTAACTAAAACCTAAGCTAGGAAGCTAATAGATAGATATAAATTAAGGTATATGATCTCATAACATAAAGAGCCCTTCAAAAAATTTTATTTAATTATAAGAAAATTTTTTTTTATAAGAAGAGTGATAATTTAAATTCTAATAAAACAAAATGATTTGATAGTATAATTCCTCATTTTGTTTTCTTTTTTTTTCTACAAAGAAATATATTTTTCTTATTTAATAAAAATCAAAAGCAATCGGAACAAATATAAAAAACAATTTAACGATTTGAAATAAGTGAAGAAACAGAGTTTTCTTATTTATCAAAACTGATCTTATAATCTCTTTGTACATAAGAAATATAAACATAAACTGATCAGTAACAACAATCTAATAATAGCGTAACAGTTGCAAGCATTATATGTTGGCATTCATTGGCTTTAAACCATCCGTTACTAATCATAATTAGGATAACTGCCTAACATTCCCCCGCAAACTGGACACCGGATAGATGACGAGTTTGGAAACAAGACGTTCAAAACGGTCAACTGGTAACCCTTTTGTGAAGACATCTGCAAGCTGAAGTTGAGAAGGCATGAACTGAACTTTGTGACTGCCAGAGGTGACCCGTTCACAAACAAAATGATAATCAATAGCAATGTGTTTTGTATGAGCATGAAAGATAGGATTAGCAGCTAAGTATGTGGTAGACAGGTTGTCACAGTTAAGTAAAACCGGACCAGCAAGCGGACAACGAAGCTCAGTTAAGAGACCTTAAATCCACAGAGTATCGACACAGGCATAGGTAAGGGCGTGATATTTTGCTTCGGCACTGGAACGAGAAACGGTGGGCTGCTTCTTGGCACTCCAAGAAATGAGGTTGGGTCTCAAGAATATACAATACCTAGTTGTGGACCTGCAAGTGTCAGGACATCCAGCTCAATCTGCATCAGAATAGGCTACTAAGAAGGAACAGTCAGGAGACCTGCAAATAGGAAGGCCAACTCCAAGGGTGCCTTTTAGATAACGTAAAATTCGTTTGACAGCTTCAAAATGAACATCACTAAGTGATCCCATAAATTGAGAGACATGTTGAACAACATAGGAGATATCAGGATGAGTCGTGGTGAGATATTTGTAAGGCACCAACCATCTGTTGATAAGGGGTAGGATCCGCAAGGACAGTACCATGGGTTCGAGAAAGGGTACCTTTAGAAGTTATGGGTATAGAAACAGGTTTGCAGTCTAAGAGATTGTTGACTTTAAGAAGATCAACGGTGTACTTGTTTTGAGTAAGATGGATGGAAGTAAGGTGATAATGGACCACCACACCAAGAAAATAATGCAAACGCCCCAAATCTTTTATGTCAAACTCAGCACCCAATGTGCGGAGAAAGGCAAGAAGATGAGAAGAATTACTGCCAGTGGGAATGATGTCATCGACATATAGCAATAAGATCATAACAGAAGAGTGATCATGATAAACAAACATAGATTTGTCAGCCTTACTTTGAGTAAAGCCAACACAAAGAAAGAAAGAACTAAAATGCTGAAACCATGCCCGAGAAGCCTACTTAAGGCCATAAATGGCCTTATGAAGTTTACACACATGATTGGGCCGGTGAGGGTCAGCAAAGCCAGATGGTTGCTGCATATATACATCTTCAGATAGTGAGTCGTGTAAGAATGCATTTTTGACATCGAGTTGCCGAAGAGGCCATCCAAAACAAATAGCCAGACAGAGAACAATGCGAATGGTTATGGGCTTAACCACAAGACTGAAAGTATCAAAATAGTCAACACCAGATTGTTAATGGAAGCCTTTGGCAATAAGACGTGCTTTATATCGTTTAATTGTTCCATCAGAGTGCCCCTTTATTCGAAAGACCCATTTACAACCAACCATATTGAGCGAAGGAGATCACGACACCAAGGACCAGGTGCCCTGCTGAAGAAGGGCATGATACTCATCTAGCATGGCCTGTTTCCATTCGGGATGGCAAGAGGCTTGGGTGTAACATGTGGGTTCAATGTTTGTGTTGACCAAAGCAGAAAAAGCATGGGGAACGGGGTACTAAGTAGAAAAATTGACATGATATTTGGGATTGGGCTTGACAATTCCAAATTTAGACCGAGTGTGCACCGGACTGAGACAGCCACTTGGTGGTGGAGGTTCGATGGCAGGGTCATTAAAAGGAACAAGGGAAGACAAAGACCAAGGTGTTGAAGAAGAGACAAATAAGTCTGGTGGTGTTGGAGCACGTAGGTCTGAAGATGAGGATGATACGGCCGATTGTGGAGAATTTATAGGGGCTAGTTGTGGAGAGCTAGGATCAACGGGAAAAGATGGAGAGGAAGTTGACCCAGAGGTGGACCAGGCTAATTTTTAGGAATTGTCAGCAGTAATGGATCGAGCTGGTGGACTAGGAAGAAAGCCCATGGGGACTACAGCAAGATCTAAGAGCTGAACAGGCTTAGAAACAACAACATAATAGAGTTGGTCTTCATGAAAAATGACATGGCGAGAAACGTAGAGCCGACTTGTAGGAGGATGGAGGCAACGGTAACCATAATGGCGATCACTGTAGCCAATAAAAACACACTAAAGAGAACGAGGTTGTAATTTGTTAGTTACATAATCTCCAAGATATGGGTAACAAATACATCGAAAAACACAAAGGAATGTGTAATCCGGGGAAACACCAAATAATAACTTATAGGGGGAAGTCCCTTGAAGGATAGGGGTTGGAAGTCGATTAATCAAAGAAACTGTTGTACAAAATGCTTCGACCCATAGATTATAAGGCATGTGAGCAGTGTGTAAGAGAGTGCGACCCATATCAGCAATATGACGATGTTTTCGCTCTGCTAACCCATTCTGTTGGGGTGTATGAGGACAAGAAAAATGATGTACAATGCCATTAGTAGCACAAAACTGTTTAAATTGTAGGTTATCGTATTCTTTCTCCCCATCACTTTGAAATTGTTTGATAGACAAAGAGAATCGAGTTTTAACATACATAGCAAAAGTAGAAAAATGACCAAAAACTTTGGATTTAAGACGTATAGGGAAAATCCATGAATAACGAGTGTAATCATCCATAAACAAGACATAATATCGATATCCGAAAACAGAAACAACAGGAGACATCCACATATCTGAATGGATTAAAGCAAATGGCTCGGTAGAACAATGGTCATGAGATGAAAAGGAAAGTCTGATTGATTTAGCTAACACACAATGGCTATAAGGGGAATTTGATAGGCGAGAAAAGGAACCTAATAAGGAGCGAGAGACAAGTGTTCGAAGAACTTTATTGGAGGGATGACCAAGACGACGATGCTAGAAAGAGGACGATGCGAGGCTAGAAGAAAAGGCTTGCTTGGAACTGAACAATAGCATTGGAAAGATAGGATAAAGACCATTTTTACATAGGCCTTGAAAGAGAACAACACCACGCTGCAAGTCATGAATTTGATATCCCCAAGGGAAGAAGGTAATACTAACATTAAAATCACGAGTAAATTGAGCGACAGATAAAAGATTTTTATGAAGAGAAGGAACACGAAGAACATCAGAGAGGAGGAAGACAAAGGGACCAGAATAAAAGGAAAGGTTACTAGAATGAGTGATGGGGAGAGTGTCACCATTACCAACAACAACCTGATCAGAAGCTGCATATGGAGAGCCAGAGTGAAATTTTTGTGCATCATGGGTCATGTGATTGGTGGCACCAGAGTCCAAATACCAGTTAGGGTCTGAAGAGGACGTAACATGCATGCCAGCGAAAGCACGAAGATAAGGGCACTTGGCTCAAACATGACCAAATTATTGGCAATTCCAGCATTGAATTGACTGGCGAGAGGGTGAAGGACCCAAAAGACCTTGAGAGAATAAGGAAGGACATGAAGCATGGTGGGAAGGTTGGCCCAGGCCAGAGGAAAGGCAAACTTGAGATGGACCACCAAAGGGACAAGAGGGTTGGTCACGCAGGCATGGGTGACGGGGGCCACGGTAGAAGCAAGCAACAACAAAAGTGGCAGGGGAAGCCACAAGAGCCATCTGAGCTGCTAAGGCCTGTTTCCTTTCAAAAGCAAAAAGACGAGTTCAGAGGTCCAAGAAGGATGGAAGTGGTGGAAAGTTCAAAATTGCCATCACAATCATTTGGTAGTCAAGACCTAGACCACGAAGCACATAAGTAACCAGATCGGAGTTGGATACAGGTTCGTGGATCGCAGTGAGTTCATCAGCCAAACTCTTGGCCTGAGCAAGGTATTCAGAGATGAATTTGGAACCTTTAGTAATAGAGAAGAGGCGAAATTTTAGCTCGGCAAAATTGGCAAAGGATTGCTGTGAGAAATTTTGTTGGAGACAATCTCGAATGTCCTTTGAGATAGAGAACCCAATAACTTGTGAAAGAACACTTTCAGACAGCGTAGCACGAAAAATACTAATTAGGCTTTGGTCAATTTGAAACCAAGAGACATAGTCAGGATTGGCCAACGACAAAGTAGAGGACTCAGACTTATCAGAAGGAAAAAGCATAGGGGAGGGGCAAGGATGAGAGTCGTCAATAAAACACCAAAGATTCTGGCCTAGTAAGAAAGGTTAATAAATCATTCGTTACTGATCATAATTAGAATAATTGTCTAACAATAAGAATAAGAAAGGTATCTCTTTAATAAAAACCTTTTTTTATCTTATCATTGCCCTCCATTTTTTTTAATCAAAATATTTGGTTTTTTAGATAACATCCTATCATAATCATAAAAGCAAGCTTTCATTATAAAAAAAAAATTCTGATAATTTTGGCAAGAATGTATTTAAAAATATAAGAATAATACACCGATAATGCATTGTCATAGAAATTTTTTTTGGCAATGTTACCAAACTTGGTCTGGCTCGGCGGGTTAGTTTGGAAATCTCTTTACTAGTCTCTTTCCTAGTCTATGTTTAAAATTAAAACAATGGGAGCTAATCTAACGTGACCCAGTTAATCTAACGAATCCAAACATGATCTGTTCAAAACTTAATTTGACTTAAAAAAACAAAATGTTTCTCAATATATATATATAAGATCAACTTGGGTTAACTCACCAAGCTCACAACCTGTATCATAAATCCAATTAGATTTAATAACTTTATTTTTTGAATTCTATTTTTTATTTAATAATATAATAATAAAAATAGACATGCGTATAAAAGTCAACAAATAAAATTTAATAAAAAAACATTATAAAGGGTTGTAAAAAAAGAACATTATTATAAAAGAAATCTTATAATTTTATTAGTAAACAAAGTAAAAAAAAAAATGAATGGTACTTAATTAAATAATATCCAAAATAAATTTTAATTTATTTATTTTAATGAATCATAACTAAAACTGAAGAAAAAAACACAAAGGCTAAAAAAGGGTAGCACCTAGGCTTGGGTAGGCAAGTGTTTTTGGCCTATGAAAAAGAAGGTCAGGCAAATGAGCTTGTGAGAGAAGCCTATGTACCTGTCCATTGTTTCTTCTTTTTTTAAAACGAGTGTGTGTGTGTGTGTGTGTGTGTGTGTATTTCTTAAAAAAAATAGAGAGCATACAATGTGCTGTAACTAGTTGCAGAAGATGCATCATCCATTTGTTTTGCTTTGGTCACCTTAGATGGCTTAAAAACTAGGCTATAACATTTTTGTTCAAAAAACCTATTTTAACTTTTTTTTTTTTTAACTTAAAACACATAAAAAACACAATATGAACAACTTATTCAATAAATCTATATCTAATTTTAAAACAACTTATAATTGATTGAAAAAAAAATATCAACCCAAATGAAAAAAATTATCAAGCCACAATTTAATTTCTAGCAATATAAATGTCTAATGGAACTCTTTTAATCAAATGAAACACCAATATAAAATTGATTTTTTAACTTTATGTAATGTGGATAATCACCAACTTTCTCATATTTCTCTTGTTTTTTAGTAATTTTTTTCTTTTCTAAACTCAAATATTGAAATATAAATAAAATAAAGTTTTGGACCACATCGTAAAAGTCTCAAACTAAAAGAATCAAAAATAAAAAATAAAACAAAACTTTGGGGATCAAAATTTGTAAAACCACTCCTCATAAATGGTAAAAAAAATAAAGAAGAAGAAGCTTGCATTTTTTCTTAAGTAAATAATCAAGTTTAATTTTTAACAATTACAATATGAAAAATAATTGAAAAAAAAAATTTAGAGGCAGGAGTAAAAAATTCTTTAAGGGCTGATAAAAGGAAAAAAAAAAACATTGTAATAATATACAGTATTATAAGTATACATGCACAATGCTTTACAAAGTGTTTTCACAACACTTTTAATTTTTCTTGTAATTTTAACTATAATTGTAATGTTTGAAGCTTTACTAAAAAGAACATTAAGTGAAAATTCTTTATCAAAGAGAAATACACATTTTTTTCAGAAAAAATCATAGATCTTGTTGGTTGGGACCCGGTTGATAGAAATGCCCTTAGCGAACTGGATGGTATTATTGAGGAACTCCGCACTTTTCACTGGGCTTTCAACAAAAAGGTGAAGATCTCTCTTCCTCTCGTGCCGTTTTCAAGCAATTGATATCATGCATGTTCTGCTTGAGTGTCTTGAGACCATGGCGAAATGACATTTTGAAAACCTTGGAGCCAGTGATATGAGCACCCCAACTGTTGTCATCTTTAAATGCAGAATACTTTAAATATATAAAATTTTAATTGATATTAATGTTTAGAATCATAATATCTAATGATATAGGATGATTCTAACCACAACATTAAATAAATATCACCATGCTAAATCATAATATCTAGAAAGTGTGTTACTTTACTGGAAAAAAAAAATTCTACCGTGTTAATTTGCAATTTCTTTTCATTTTATATGTTACTTATCCAATTTATCCAAAATTTTCCATGAAAAAAAGCTAATCCATGCTAATTTGCCTCATCAATCGGTATCATGTCAGATCTATCCCATCAAAATAGAAGCAAGTTCCACCCCGTGTAAAAGCGAGTGGCTCCAATTATGCCATTCTATATATTGCTAGCTTACATTGGCAAATTACCATGAATATTGTCCGATACCAAATCATGAAGCATTGGAGAAATCTTTCTTCTCAATGGGGCTAGTCCATTTTCATTATATCCTAATGCTGAGGATTAAACCTCTCCTTTACGATCTACTTGGGAAAACAGAAAGGAGGATGCTTTAAACACCCAAAGCTGCAGGAGAAGTGAGTAGCATGACTTTGCTTCGTGCAGTTTGATGATAAACTTTTCAATGTACCCCTGATAATTGACAAAAAAACACTTCTGCAAAGTCAAACTCAGATTCGTCAACAAAAACCAAACCTCTATGAAACTACAATATCACAGAAGCATCAGCATCTGCTCATGTAAATCCAAATGCTGCTTGCAACATTGTTTATTGAACAAATTGAAATCAATTACGTAAATAATAATTACCCCTTATAATAACTGCTGTCTCCTGACAAAATTTTTTTTGCAGTATTGATTATACTGTGAGAATACAAGAAATCCAGAAACATTACAGGTAGCCCATTTAGAAGGATAATTGACATTGTATGCCTTCATTGGAGTATCTGACTGCCGTAATCAGAATTGAATTTCTCATAGCGATGGGCGTGAAGATGAGCAGATGGCCTTGTGTTCTTCAAAGCTGTCTCTATATCCTCAGATCTGAGCGGCCCAACTTTTGGCAACTCTGCAGGCTCACAACATTCAGTCCAAGTATGATGAAAAACTAATTGCACATACACATTCACCAAGAAAAAATGTGATTAAGACAGTATAGGAAGTGCTCTCTTCGATAAAGGTGGCTGAAAATGTTGTGCTATGGAACCAAATAAGAACAAGATAAGGTGTTCGTATCAGCCATGGTAATATCAAGGAAAGAAAAACCAAAAGGAGCAACTGAACATTTCTTTGTATACAGAATTAAGGTGTCAATTCATTTCGCTCATCACATTCTCTTCCTTCCTGGGAAACTGGTATGGATGAGAATGCATAGGTTACCTAGCACTAAGAATCAAAAAAGGAAAACAAAAAAGAGTTGACCACATCCTTTTTTCTAAGTGTTGGACTTACCCTTCATGGAAAAGATATGTTACTATGAGAAGATCACTAGAGCTCCATACAGACTTGCCAAAGAAATGACACCTTAACTTTCCATCTCAACTCACCTTTAAGGCAGACATGCTTCACGAAGATAGCTGACAGGGAAGGTTGATAGCATCATAAGAGATGATTAGAGCGAGCTTATACAGACAGGGATATAGACGGCAGAGGAAGATAAAGGAGGATCTATTTTGGTGAGATGGTCATTCTCAAGAAGGGGGGAGCCCTTGCGATACAAGAATAATCTCATAGTTACTTTCCATTTATTAGAAGCATTTTCTGGATTTCCCTCAAGGAAATGTATGATAGAAGTCACTTACCATCATCAGGCACTATTTCCTCTTTGTCTTCAAGGAGTGTCATTAAGCGTCTCAATGGTTGCATGGCAGCCTCTTTGCATAATAGCCGGATATCTGAACCAGAAAATCCTTCTGTTCTTTCCACTAATAAATCATAAGGAAGCATGTCCTCATCAGGCTGTGATGGGAGAAGTTCTTCAAACATGGTTCTTCTAGCTTCTGGTTCTGGAAGGGGTACAAGAATCTTTGGTTTTACATGGTCAACAGAAAACTATTTGAATGATACACAAAGCATTAGCAACATGTTTTGCTCCCTTGTTTAATATCGTGACACTGACATCAGACAAAAAAGTTCAACAGCTAAATAACAAGAACAAGAGGAAAAAGGTTACTGATGGCAATGTCCACCAAACATAGCATGATTTAAACTATAATTTAGCAAGCTAAGACTGTAAAAAAAAAGTTCCAAAAGGTGGAGGTGCTAATAAAATGTAAAGACTGCAAAATATCTCTTGTTTTGCACTAGAATTGCCCAAATCTTTTCAACCAAGAACAAAAGTGCAACCTTCCACTTTAAATTGAAGGATGAGCATCTCTCATCTGACAAGAGCACAATATCATTAAGTATGGCCTTAAATAGCTCGCTATCCAAAAATAGTTTAGATCTAACTCTGCTCACTATCTAGTAAGCTTAGCACTTTAGCAGAAAATATCAAAGGATACTCGCTTCTCAAGACGCCGGAGCATAGCCGCATCCAATTCCCAAGGGAGATTAGTCGCCGCCAAAACAAAAACAAGCTCCTTAGTGCGAGTCAAACCATCCATCTGCAATCTAATCAAATGGATCAATTTATGCCAAAAAGCTGAAGAAATTATAAATCATTTCATTTCCGAATTGAGATATAAATTGTGCACATAATTTAAAATGACATGCAATGGAACTAGTGAAATGCTGTAATGTCAAATGTGGCACCTGACCATATCCATCAGGAAAATACCAGTAAATATGATCAAGTATCAGGAGAATCAGAACAATGGTAGGGGAACTAATGCATGACAAAACCACCATGAAATGACATTAATAATAATACTGGTGCCAGTGCTTGGAACTGGAGTACGAGAGTGCTCAACACAGAGAATAAAGGCATCGAACTTCATTCATTAACTATAGTTGAGGCTACTAAAATAGTGTTGCCTAAACAGAGAACAAAAATATTCCATGAATTTGCTATGGTATCTATGTACTCGTTGGGCAAACACTCTGCAGTGCCTATTAGAAGAAACAACACATCAGTGAATGATATGCACGATCTTTCCAAGGAAAACTGCAAAATATGTATACAAATATAAATATAAAGAATGGATATTGAACAAAAGTATTAAGTGGCTCGGACCACTTGCACTTCAGTGATCAAGGTTGAAGTTTTTGCACTTCAATGTCATATGTTTGGCACCATGAGCAGAGAAGTGATTACAATTCAGTTGAACTCATGACATGGCATAGAAAATCAAGACTGGCTCTGCTTTCCCACCATAAGCAAACAGCAGAAGATATTAGCATCACTAGAATGATGAAAAATCCTAATTGGGAGACCATAAACATGCAAGCTACACTAAAAAAGAAACCATAATGGAGAGGAGTCGACACATTGATAGTAAGAGAAAGCAAGCCCCGAATTAAAATTTTATGCCATGCCAAAAATATGATGCAAGTATAACAGCACCTTTGGACGGATGAAAATGCAAGATATTCAAGCGCAAAAATTCACTGAAGTGTAAATTGACTCAAGTTAGTTTTTGCATTTTCACCTGTTTTTAAGGAGTACAACCTGAAATTACAATTATGTTGGACCACTTTAGTTGAGAATAAATGTGGTCATAAGTGACAGATGATTGTCTTAACAGGAGTGGAAGAAAATATTTTTGCACTTAACAGTATATTGATTGGAAACATAAATGCACAAGCACACACATAGAGGCGTACATACACTTGCATGCATGTGCAGATGCGAATGTACAAACAAAATGGTTTAAGGAAACAAACATCACCTGTATGAGCAGTTCAGTCTTCAAACGCCTACTTGCTTCATGCTCACTGCGAGCTTCACCACGTTGACTGATAATAGCATCAATTTCATCAAGAAATATAGTTGATGGTGCGTGATGCCTAGCAAGCTCAAATAAAACCTTTATTAATTTCTCTGAATCACCTGCCGCATGCACAAACTTTGAGTCAGATTCACTTTCAGTACCATGACAGGGAATGGTTTTGCAAAACAGGGGAAAAGGCATATACTTTATATTTTAAAAAAATTATATTCCCTTCTTTCCCTCAAACATTTGTTGATTGATGACAAGAAGAACAATGGTACAAGAACAGAATAATGGTGGCAGTTGGCCTTCAATATGATGTAGAATTACAACAAAATGGAAATATGAAAATTTAGGTATTTTTGCATGGAGAAAACCTAGGTCAGAAAATAAAGACCCTTCAAATAAGACAACAATTTGGCTTTGTTATCTGCCACCATCATATCATAAAAGTTAGAAAACTTTATGTGAATTTCTTAATTCAAATCCCTTGCGTGGCTTTCATACATGAGTTTCTACAATCTGAACCAACTTCCTACTTATCCTATCACCTGCATTTTTTCTTTTGTTTTCATTTTTTTTTTTTTGGTTAATTAGTTTCCAATGACCATTTGTTCTAACAACATGCAGGAGTTGAGAAAGAAAAGCACACCATATAGAACAGAAATTCATTAAATTCACCATAAAACAGTTCACAAACTGTTTCATAATTCATAAGATATGAAGGCTGAGAATCCATAATGTCTTTGCAAGTTCGCAACTTTATGTAGTTTGGTGACTTAATCAGCCCTTCACCACAAACTAGCAACTCTTCCCCCTTATCATGTCAATAATAAAATCAGTATTGCTAATCAAAACAATTCTTCAAGCCAAAGGATAACCAATCCAAAACATGGCGATGGCTGTTTAATATGTAGTTGACACCTGCAGGGAAATAGAGATGGTATGCAACTGCTGAACAATAAGCCTGAATTCCCTAAGATGCTGAAGCCCAAAAATTTCCCATAGCTGTAACAATTTATCACAACAAATATTCATTCATGATAGAAGAGATCATCCTTCCATCACTCAGAAAACCCCAAATAAGTAAAGCAGATTGCTCAACCAAACAGGTATTGCATAAAATGACAAGAATAACATTGCTCAACAAAACAGGTATTGCATAACACGACAAGAATAACATCCACTCAAACATAGATATTATTTATCCTCTTAGGCCTGGAAACCCGTATCATCACAAATTACATCAAAAGAAAGTCAGTCATGCTTTATTTCTCCATACTAAGTACTTGATATATTTTATATTCTAAACATGATCTTAGAAAAGTTCCCAAACATACCCCGCCATTTGCTAACCACTGAAGATGCTGAGATATTGAAAAATGTGGTTTTGCACTCTGTAGCAACAGCCTTTGCAAGCATTGTCTGAAACATAGATATCAAAAGTTTCATGGCAAAAAAAATTTCACTAGAAGAAAGCAAGCTCAAGAAACAGCAAGATATGGCAAACCATTTTTTTTATTAATCTAGAACTTTTCTCCTGTAATCATTGAGAGAAACTCTTAAACATACCATTGGGCAGAATACAACATTTCAATTCCAAAGACAACTTTTGACAAACACATTTCCATGGACATGTAATAGCATACAACAAGATGAGTTCATAAGAGAGGCTGCATGGTGGTTGCGGAGGGAGGAGCACCATTGCAGCATGGTCATATAAAGTACATGCAATGGAAATCCAAAACATGCTTCTCGTGCATGACCTCTTGGCCTTATCATATGGGGCACTTTGCCTCTAGTCAATGGGAGACCTGCATGCTATTGCCTATTATACTTTTGTTCACGTAATTAATGATCCCCAATTCCTTTCCTAGATTCTTTTGATGCCATAAAAATAACTGCTCTGAATACAGCAGGATACCAGTCATAGAAAATAACAGGTGCAACCACATACATGCCAAATGCCAACTTTTATCCAATATGGTATCTCCTTGACTTCCAGGTGAATGACAGAAAAGGACAGTCTCTTTCCAATCATTCACGGTTTTCCAACCAAAAAAAGAAGAAAGAAAAGGAAGGATTGTTTTGCTGCACCCAAATCATTACAGTTTACATCCCACGCTAAACTTTGAATACGGGGAAAAGAATCTTACAAAAGTAATCCAAGTTTCAATATAGTTACCTGATTAACATCCTTGTATGAAAAAACCTCAACCCAACACCCACCAACACACACACACACGCACAAAAAAAAAAAACATAAAGAAAATATGTACATCTCTAAAAATGTTCAAAACACAAGTTCTGTTTAGGGACGGGAAAAAATTGTATAACGGAAATAAAAGATAAAATAACACTAGTGACAATGAATACAATGTTCACAAACCTTCCCTGTCCCTGGAGGGCCAAAAAGAAGAATGCCTTTCCATGGCGACAGAAGACCAGTGAAGTATCTGTAAAAGGCAGGATCAGGTTAACTGTGAAAAGAAAACTTCATAGACCTAAATGCAGCAATTTCTGAGTGCAAAGAGCACCATAGCAGTAAAGCACATTGATGTAACGTTAACAAATACACATTTCTGTGATGGAACTCTGCCAAACAGGCAGACACATTAAAACAGATGCATCATAAGCATGATTAAAGGTGGCCAGCAAAATTCCTTAATTCTCAAGATCATCAAAATCATAATCTTACAGCATGTTAAAGAAAACTTTTTATAACTAAATAATCCAGTCAGTCTTTGAATGAAGTAACTTTAGCAATAGCTCAGACCTCGGTGCTTTTCTATATCAATCTTCAAAAACAGAGAGGAAAAAGAAAACCTTTCCAACAAAATTGTCAAGACATGCTCCACGTTTAAGAAGGAAACTTTTCAAATTTGTTTCCTACATTTAACATGGAATATGCGAATTCACCATAAAAGAAGGGGATTTAAAATAAATGTGTGCGTTAAGATAATGAAGTAAACAAGTTTATATTAACATGACCCACCTGGGATATTTTATCGGCATGACTACAGCTTCTTTCAGTAAACGTTTTGCATTCTCTAACCCCTTAATGCTTTCCCACTTCACATTTGGACTGCCGCGAATGATATCCCTGTACATAATAAATCAATATTCATCGTCAAAACATTCAGAGCAGTTAAGTCAAAATGTAAAATCCCCGGGAACCTGGACGATACAAATATGACATCAAACAACTATCCAATGCAACAGTTTCGACAGGTAATCCATTGGGTGCAAAAATCTGTTCAGATTACCAATTACCTGCATAAACTCTCTGCTAAAGCGCGTGTTTCAGAAGAATCAAAAGCAGGAATCAAAGGCTTCTGACTGGAAAACGAAAAACAAAAATCAGCGGATTCTCAGAGCAAAAAGCTGTTATCTTGCATGCAAAATAACACTTCACTTACGGTATTTCATTAATTCCATTAGGCAAAACTCCGTTGGAGTGTAATGTTGAGCCCCTATCCTGACATCAAATTACAACAAATTCATTTTTCACATTGCAAAAATAGCGAAGAAGAAGAAGTAACAAAAGCAGAGAAAAGTAGAAACCATACTTGGTTTCTATACTGCTCATAAATGGCCATATCAGATGGGTTCTTGACATGACCATTCCCATTCGATGCTACTGTTGTTGTTTGACCGTTTTGCTGCGACTCCGATGATGTTTGTGCTGTTGCTGCAGCCACCTTCTTTCTCCCAAACTTATCATCATAAAATATTTTAAAATCCTAAATACACACATTGGTAACTTAAATAAACAAAAAATAAATGAGTTTTTTTAAGATCAAATTTTTGCAACTTTGAAATTAATTTGATCTGAAATAGCTATGTAAAAAAAAAAAGAGTAGACTTTAATAGAAACGGGAAGAAAGCGCAGGTGGAGGGTACCTGAAAAGACCAGCGAGTGAGAGAAGGTTCATCGGCCATTACTTATTTACTTACTGATGAGAAACACCAGAGGGAGAGGGAGAAGGAGAGGGATCTGTGTAACAAAAAGATATATTCTTCTCTGCAGGCTCTGGAAGTTGGAGTTTAATCTGTACTTGTCTGTCTGTCCCACTCTATTTAAATTACTTGATGAAGACCAAGAAATCGCAAGTGCTTAAAATTGGGAAATGAATCCTTTTTTTTTTTGGGCAAACTTCTCGATAGATTAATATAAAATAAAAATCAAACATGTATAATTTTGAAAAAAATCAATTATGGTGATTTAAAAAAAATTAAATCAGATCTAATCAGCTCAACTAATTCAACCCTACCTAATTTATTTTTAAATTTAATTTAAATTGAATCTTGAATAAATTTATTAGTGAGTTAACTCAGCAAGTAAAATTGAGTTTAATAATAGTGATTTTTACTTGGTTATTATTTAATATTCCAATAAAAAAAATCGGACAAATAGATTTTGCCAACAAGGTGTGTGATTTAAATGAGCTGTCACTTTTCTAACACTACTTGCTATATTCATCAACCCCCCAAATAGTTTTTTTTTTTTTTTAATCACAATTGGGTCTTTAAAGTTTCATAAATTCTCCAGTGAGTCTTTCTATCTGTTTCCATTCATGAAATCTATACAAATTGTCGAATTCTTTTCTTTCTTTTTTTGAAAATCTCAGAATTTATTCTTTTTGTGTGAATTTAGTGAATCAACTCTTTAAAAAAATTAACACTATTTATCCTTTATTTGTGGTGTTTTTTAATTCAATTCTATTAGACTTAATCATGAAATAATAAGGTCTATATTTATGTGAAAAATTCCTCAGTGTTTGCTTATGATTTAGTTCAAAATTAGGTTAAGGTTAAATGAGTGAACTTCACAAAGTTTTTTTTTTTTTTTTGTCAAATTAGCTTGTTTATCAAATTGAGACCAATGCAAAAGCCAAATTGTTTTTTTTTTTTTTTCCAAACACTACTTCATTATGAGAGAGTTCAAATGAAAAAATAATAATTTTAAAAGGTTTTGAATACTTTTGGGTATAGTTATTAAATCTGGTCCGAATGTTGACCTGGCTAAGAGATCGGGTTTTAGGTTTTATGGGTCAACTTCGGTCAACCCGGATTAACCCGAAAAAATTAAAAAATATATTTAATATTTCATATTTCATATGAAAAAATTAAAAAAAAATATCCATGTTGTAAATAATAATATTTAAAAAAAATTATCTCACATTAAAAAATATTATATTATATTTTTAAATTAAAGTATTTAAAAAAAAACATATTATGACTTAGACTAATAAGCACAAGAGCAAATATAACCACAGAAGCAAATATAAAGCTAGCTAGGTCACATGAAGGGTGAGGAAGGAATACACCGTATGCATCATGTCGTTTGTTTTATGCGGGCTCTTAATCTCATCACCATCTCCTCATAAAAGTTTATCTACCCTTTCTAGCTTCATCATAAGCAACCAAACACCACACAAACCCAGAAATTGAAAACAGTCTGCTACCTGTTGCCTCTCTCTCTCTTGAAATTGTGAGTTTGTCCCTTTTAACTTTTAATTTCTTTCAAGTTACAGTTATCAATCGTCACTCCCCAACTCGATCAATGAGCGCTCATTGGTCTTCTTGAAACTCCCCAACTGTCACAGCTTTTGATTGGGGGAGCCTAGAACATCCAGTATATGACATTAAGGACTATTCCTCCATGGAGTAATCCGCTCATAGAACAAGCATGTAAGCGAAGCAAGAAAAAGGCTTTCCATTTTTTAGATCTTTCATCTAATCAACAGTACATATTCTTTTATTCAACAAATACATCCCATAACTGGAACGAGTTCAAGGAGGAGGGCGGTCAGGGGGCACATGAAGGAGCTGCACTTTTCAGATCTCTCACCGGGTCTAATTCGGGTCTCGTGGGTCATGGGTCAATTCACCGGGTCGACCGGGTTTTGCTGAGTTATTATCTTGGCTGGTTTTTTATTAAACCCGAACTGGTCCAGCCACCGAATCGACCAGGTCTCAAGTCGACCCACCAAGCCGGGCTGGATTTAATAACTATGCTTTTAGGACTTAAGGATTTAATGGAGATAAAATCCACAATTGGAACTTTTTAAGGTTTTCCACTACCGATCACCTATGAGATAGGAAAGTTGTTTTACCCCTTTATATATATGGATTTGAATTTTGTTGCAAAGCGAAATTGTCATGATGTTTAGAAAGTGATTGGAATTGTATTTTTTAAAATTTTAAATTTTTTTATTTAAAATTAATTTTTTATGTTTATATATCATTTTGATATGTCAATATCAAAAATAATTTTAAAAAAATAAAAAAAATTTATTTTAATATATTTCCGAATAAAAAACACTTTTAACCATAATCGCTACCGTATTTTTAAATACCACCTTTCCAAGTGACTTTTTATTTTAGTTGCACATGAAGATAAAAATAGTCTTCACTCATGACTCTTTAATTCCTTGTAAAATATGCTTAATTTTACCGTGCTTTAATTAAAGTAATTATATTTTTTTCTTACACAAAAGCTAAACAAAAGCTAATGCATAATTGCTACACAAGTATTTTTTTTTTTTTTGTACTAAATGATATAGCAGCACATGTTAGAAATTTCATCTATTATACGTCAAATATAATTGAGATTGTTTTAAAAAAATGTACCAAATAATTGATAGTATTAAAAATAATTACTTATTAAGTTCTTATTCAATTACAAAAGAACTTAAACATTTTGAATTTGAAGAAAATGACTTTTTAGCCTAAAAAATATGCTAATATAATTAAATTCTTAGCTCATAATTTATTTGCTAAATTCAGAAACATTTTTTAATTTGATGACCTGTATTGATTAAAAGAGAGTATGTTTGGTCATTTTTTTTTAATTACATAAAACATGTGACTTCCCCAACTTTCTGTATAAATTTTTTATAATAAATCTGCAAGCAGTACAATTTTTTTTATTAACAAAACAATTTACCAGCTTATATCATGATCTTACTCTTAAGACTTGATCGCTTTCTATCTTTAGGTATTACATCAAATTAACATTATTTCTTTTAAAATTTTGACGGAGTGTTTTTTGTATTTTAGATGTCTTAACTATAGACATCAATCAAGTAAAATCAATAACACTTCTAAATCATGTGTATATGCAAACCCGTCATCTATTTCTAATCCAATCATTCTGGATGTTAAACTTACTATATATTATTCCTTTCATTATATCTCATCAATCCATAATACCACTAAAAACTATTAATATTCACATTATCAAAAATTATTAATATAATAAAGTCCACATCTACGTTATACAAAA
The DNA here is from genome assembly GCA_015852605.2 of Populus deltoides. NCBI lineage: Eukaryota > Viridiplantae > Streptophyta > Magnoliopsida > Malpighiales > Salicaceae > Populus > Populus deltoides. The sequence goes on from CM027580.2 coordinate 9,811,769, forward strand.
TAAACTAGTTACATTGTTTCTACACAAAATGCAATATCATGCATAACATTCATTTACAACTTTCATTTTACAAGTTTTGGGAAATTAATTATATAACAAAATATTATATATATATATATATATATATATATATATAATTAAAACCCAAAAACATCATGTTAATTCATATTTCCTAAATCTAATTCAAAATAGCAATTATTAGGTATTTGTGAGGAGCCTATAAATCTCATGAAATGTAACAAAAACTAATAACATTATTAATTTTCAAGTTATAAATTGTCAAAACATTAATAATTTTCATCTAAACAATACTTTATTCCACTCGTATAATCATATGATCTTCTCATTTTGTTTACTTACTCATTTTCCAAACAACCTCTTGAGGTCACTACAAATCTAGTCATTCTAGTATTCCCGTATGGAAACCAACACTTCAATATTCTTTCTTAACCACCAATTACTCTGGTAATCCATTTTGGATACCCATTAATTTGGACAACCCATTTTGGTTATCAAATATTTTAGCATTTCTATTCAAAAGCCAATAATTCGGTCAATCCATCTTTGTTGCCAATTTATCTGGCATTTTCATTCGGAAACTAATAATCCGGTCAACCCATCTTGATTGCCAATCAATCTAGCATTCTTATTTGAAAGCCAATAATCCGCTCAACCCATCGTGGTTCCCAATCAATCTTAACATCATGTATCTCTCTCTTTCTTTGTCTACTAACCATGTCATTATCCATGCTTTTATAGATCAACTAATTTCCACAATAAAAGTAATGAAACTTTTAAAGAAGAGTTTCTATAAGGCACCGAGTACCTACTTGCAGCTTAACTATGAGCTTGTAAACCCCGGAAAATAAAATAAAACAAAGGTTGATTAAATTGAAAACTAACAACATGTGAAATAAAAGTAAGGAAATTCATGCATATGGTTAAATAAAAGACAGGAATTAAAAAAATTTTGAATATAATTTTCGGGTGAAATAATTTGAGACATTAAAATAAGCCGGTAATGTTGAGGGTTGGATTTAATTGAAGAGAATAATACACTTAAAGGAAATGGGACCTAAATGCAAATAAGAGAAATTATAGAGTATAAATACTCTCTCCTCACCAAAAATCTGCATGAACCATAAGGAGAAAAAATAGGAAGTTTTATACTCATTCTTGAAAAATCAAGAGAGAGAAACACTAAAACTTTAAGAACCCATCCAAGATTAAGGGTTTATAGAGGGGATAAACACTTGTGAGCAAGGGATTAACAAGAAATTGAACAAGAAGAAAAGAAAGGAGGGAGTTGAAAATCTTCAACTAGTTAAAGATCAAAATCTTAATTCGTACTGAGTAAGGTGTTCTAAACATGATCTTAAAAAATTCATTTCGAATTCGATAATGAATTGATGTCTTGATATTGAATTATAGGTTAGGGTTCTTAGAAATGAATTGGGGAAAAAAAATACTTATTGTTAAAATTAAGTTAATTCATGTGTGGTATGTAGTTTATGAAAGTATTGTGTGAAGGGAAGGGGGAGACGAATCTTGACAAACTTATCTCCTGACTTTCGGTGAGATTTCAAGTAGGAGGATGAGGGAATTGGGATCGGGTTCCTTCATAGAAATTATAGATTTGGATGTTAGCTAACCAAGAAAACTTCTCTTGCTTAATTTGGAGATGTACAACTCCAGTTATGGGTTACCAACCAAGACTGAGTCGTGACGGATTCTGTAGGGCAGTAGGACTGATGGGTTGATGAGCAATTTTGACTATCTTAGAGGCAGAACTAGGTTCTCCTTCCTTCAAAGAACTTGTAACCTCGTGTCTTAGCTTTCCAATGAGATTAATCTCACTTAAAATGGAGTTCTAGAACTCTAGTTATAGTTAAAAATCTAATGAGTGTTCAGACAGCAACGGTTGGACAGTAACGGTTCAAACAACAACGATTGGACAACAACCATTGGATAGTAACAGTTCAAACAATAATGGTTGGACAACAATAGTTGGACAATAACAATTCAATGTCTAGACAGCAACAGTTCAAACAGCAACCATTGGACAGTAACAGTTCAAACAACAACGGTTAGACAACAATCGTTGGACAGTAACATTTCAATGTCTAGACAACAATGGTTGGACAATAATCGTTGGACAGTAACAGTTCAAACAACAACAGTTGGACAATAACAGTTCAAAGTTAGACAATAACAGTAGACTTTCATGTGAATATTATATGTAAGAATATAAAAGAATTGAGTCATACGAACACTTGCACATTGAGATACTAACTTTGAAAATATACCTGATATATGTATGTTTGTTATTACGAGGAAATGTACATGCATAGAAAGTAACATATGAATAATGAATGAATATGGATTCTCTATAATATCGGCTTGAAGGAATCATAACCAAAAACTTTCTTGTGATTCAGGAGGAGCAACCAAGATTGGATTTTCTGTTAGGGGAGGTCACGAGACAAGCAGAGTAGGTGCGTGATTTTCCCTCCTTTTTGCACTTATACAATTTCAAATTCTTCTGGTGAATGCAATTACAATAAATATTGTGTTCGATGTAAATAAAGTCTAGCGTATTTACAAGATTAGCTTCGGCTAATAGCCAGGAGATAAATTACAAGATTAGCTTCGACTAATGACATCCGTGATAGGATTGCCGGGAGACGAATTACAAGATTAGCTTCGGCTAATGGCATCCGTGATAGGATTGCCGGGACATGAATCACAAGATTAGACTTTGCAAGGTCACCTGGTTCATGCAAGTAAATAAGAGTATTCAAATTAAGAATATGTAAATGAGTGTTAATTGGGTTTAAAAGATTTACAAGCAAAATATAAGTTGTCTGTTAGAATTCCAATGAATCCAATGGAAAATTAATACTTCATTCATATACATTACATGAGCAAATATATATTTCTTTTATCAATATAATGGTATGTTTATTTATGTAACATGTCCATCAAATATCCAGGGAGATCATTAGTTTAGGACTCTACTTTGTCAAACTTATGTAAATATTTAACTTAAACAAAAAGGAATTAACGCGTTTATGTAATATGCTTTTGTATAAACCTTGATGTATTTATAAAAGTTCAGCTTAACATGTAGTACTTTAGTTATCTTGTAATTAACCCTTTTGAAATGTTTAAGAACACTTATTATGTTGTAATGCTTTCTTTGCATGTTAGTATTCCTTTTTCTTTTAAATTTTATGATATGATATGTTGGCTATGTTCATATTAAACTTATTTGTAGGATATATATATATATATATATATATATATATATATATATATATATATATATAATTGTATGAGGTGTTGAATTATGATGATTGATATAAGGTCCGAAATTATGGGACCTTGTGATGATGAGTTGATTAAATAAATTGATAGTAGTCGATAACTTGGGATGTCCTAAATACAAACGAAATTCTACTGAATTTGTGGTAGATTTAAAAAAAAAATTACCCTCAAATTAAAAGAATATGTTGGCATCTTTTAACATTGATCAAGTTGTACAGCCGGGCTGTTACAGAGCTACTCTACTAGAGCACTGAATCACCATAATAGTCTCCCCTGCATTGATAAGTTTTTCCATTAATATCATTTTCACATAACAACATACTCCTTATTCATCGTAACATTCATTATAGTTTTATTCAGGTTTTTCATCCGTATTTTCAAATCATTTACTACACAAAAAAATCAACTAAATTATAAACAATTTCATGATTCCTTTAACTCCTATCAATTTTACACAATTCCATGAAATTTACAATTCTCTATAATTTTGCAATTTCACCCTTTTAGATCCAACAATTCAATTACTCAATATTTTATCATTTCAATACTTCAACTTAATCAAAATCATTATTCACATAATCACACACAGATTTATAGCACAATTAATGGACAATATCATAAATGCATAACTTCCCATTTAACTCTCTTTAAGGCCGCCCCTATAGGCTTCTCACCTATCACTTTTCTTCATCATTCTTTCATGATTTCACTCCCTTAACAACCTACAAAGGTCATAGAAACTTAATTTATAAGAACCATAATTCAATTTTTTTTTTGTCAATTTAGCTTAAAATCACTAAACTCTTATTCAAATTGATACAAAGAGGTTTTGAACACATACTCGATTGCCGAACATAATTTGAAAGTTGACCCGTCAAGACTTTCCCAAAACTTCTATCTTTTCTTCTTCTAAGCACATAGACTATTACCAACTCATAAACCGTTGATGAAAACTAGGTCCCTACAGACCCATAAATCATCCACGAAACCTAGTTCTACAACTGACGCTAAAATCTTCAGCGCACATAGACTACTTCTACCTAAGAAATCGTTGACAAAACTGAGTAATTGCCGACCCACAAATCATCAACGGAACCCAGTTTTACAGTTGACGCTCAAATCTTTAGCGCACATAGACAATTACTGACTCAGAAACCGTTAACGAAAATAGCATCACTACCGACGCAGAAATCATCAACGAAACCTAGTTCTACGGTTGACACTAAAATCTTTATCGCTCGTAAACTACTGCTGACTCAGAAATAATTGACAAAACCTGAGTCACTACCGACCCAGAAATCATCAACAGAACCCAGTTTTACAGCGGACGCTCAAATCTTCAGTCCACATAGACTATTCCTGACGCAGAAACTGTTGATGAAATTGAGTCACTATCGATTTAGAAATCATCAACGGAACCCAGTTCTACGGCTGATGCTGAAATCTTCTGCGTACATAAACTACTGTTGACTCAGAAATCGTTGACGAAAATAGAGTCGTTGCCGATAAAGAAATCATCCTCGAAACCCAGTTCCATGGCTGACACTGAAATCTTTAGCACACCTAGACTACTGCTAACTCATAAATCGTTGACAAAATTGAGTTGTTGCCGACGCAGAAATCATCAACGAAACTTAGTTCTATGGCTGACATAGAAATCTTTACCGCACATAGACTACTGCCGACCAAGAAATCATCCTCGAAACCAACTTCTACGGTTGACAGTGAAATCTTGAGCGCATATAGACTACTGCTGATTTAAAAATTATTGACGAAAACTGAATCGCTGCTGACGCAGAAATCATCACCAGAACCCAAATCTATGGTTGACACTGAAATCTTCAGTGCACATAGACTACTGCTAACTCACAAATTGTTGACGAAAACTGACTCGCTACCGACGCAGAAAGCATTACCGGAACTCAATTCTACGGCTGAAGCTGAAATCTTCAGCACATATAGACTACTACTGACTCAAAAATCGTTGATGAAAACTTTGTTGCTGTTGACCCAGAAATCATCACCGGAACCCAATTCTACGGTTGAAGTTGAAACCTTCAGCACACCTAGACTACTGCTGACTCATAAATTGTTGACGAAACAGAGTCGATGACGACCTAGAAATCATCCACGCAACCTAGTTCTATAGCTGACACTGAAATCTTCGGCACAAATAGACTACTAATGACTAAGAAATTATTGACGAAACTCAGTCATTATTGACCCCGAAATCATCAACAAAACCCGGTTCTATAGCTAACGCTAAAAATCTTCAGCGCACATAGACTACTCCATACTCAGAAACTGTTGATGAAAACTATGTTGTTGCCAACCTAGAAATCATCAACGAAACCTAGTTCTACTATTTATGCTGAAATCTTGAGTGTTCGTAGACTACTACTGACTCAGAAATCCTTGACGAAAATTGAGTCGCTGCCGACCTAGAAATCATCAACGCAACCCAGTTCTACGTCGAACACTCAAAACTTCAATGCACATAGACTATTCTTGACTCAGAAACAGTTGATGACATTGAGTCGCTGCCGACATAGAAATCATCAATGGAACCTAGTCATATGGTTGACGCTGAAATATTTAGCGCATGCCCCCCTCTTGACTTGAAATGAAAAATCGTTGACAAAAACTGAGTCGCTACTAACCAAGAAATCATCCTCGAAGTCTACTTCAACGGCTGACATTGAAATCTTCCTAGAACCCACCTATGGCTCATTGTCTTCGCACGACTCATAAATCGTTGATGAAATTGAGTCGCTCACCCGCCGACCTTAACTTTAGAGACTCATCAATTGTGAAAAACCGGGTTCCTACCAACCACGAAATCTCCCTGAAAACTTCAACCAAACTCACATTGATTTCTGCTGACTCAGAAATCATAGATGAAAAATGACTCGTTGCCGATGTAGAAATCATCATCGGAATGGCTCGAGGTGCCCCAGAAACTCTCACGATCGACTTGACTCACGCGAAATCTTCAAAGACACCTAGACTACTTCTGACTAAGAAATCGTAAGAAATCGTTGATCCGAAAATCCTTGAAACCCATTTTATGGCTTACATTGAAATCTTTACGCCGATCCAGAAATCATCCTTGAAACCCACTTCTATGGCTTACATTGAATTTTTAGCGCACATAGAGTTCTGCTGACTCAGGAATCGTTGATGAAAAATGACTCGTTTCCGATGTAGAAATCATCATCGGAACCTAGTTATACGCCTGACACTGAAATCTTCAGCGCACCAAGACTATTGCTGACTCATAAATTGTTGATGAAAACTGGGTCCCTACCAAAAAAGAAATCATCACCGGAACCTAGTACTCGTGAAATCTTTCGGCGACTATGTGACTCAAAATCTTGGCGCCAAGAAATCACCTTGAAACCCACCGACGACTCATAAATCGACTGGCCGAAAACAAAAAATGACTTGTTGCCAATGTAGAAATCATCATCGAACCCGACCTACGAAATCATCTTGAAACACCGACTAAGAAATCGCTGATGAAACCGAGCCCTACCGAAATCATCCTTGAAACCCACTTCTACGGCTTACACGAAAACTTTAGCGCACAGACTTCTCTCGACTCGTAAAATCATTGATGAAAAATGACTCGTTGCCGATGTAGAGATCATCATTGGAACCCGGGTCTACGGTGGGTGCTAAAATCTTCAGCGCACCTAAACTACTTCTAACAAAGAAATCGTTGATGAAAATCACCGGCGAGTTCTTTGCCAAATCCATCGAAAATCATCCTAGAAACCCACTTCTATGGCTTACATTGAAATCTTTAACGCACATAGACTTCTGCTGATTCAGAAATCGTTGATGAAAAATGACTCGTTTTCGATGTAGAAATCATCATCGGAACCTCGTTCTACGGCTGACATTGAAATCTTTAGCGCACCTAGACTACTCCTAACTCATAAATTGTTGATGAAAATTGGGTCCCTACCAACCACGAAATCATCACCGGAACCTAGTACAATGGCTGACACTGAAATCTTCAGCGTCACCTAGACCACTGATGATTCATAAATTGTTGGCGAAAACAAAGTCGCTGCCGACCAAGAAATCATCCTTGAAACCCACTTCTGTTGATGAAAACTCACGATCTAGAAATCATCGTGAAACCTTTCTGGCACATTGACTTTAACCCACAGACTCGGAAAATCATTGATGAAAAATGAATCGTTGAAGATGTAGAAATCATCATCGGACCAGCAGAAAGCTCTACATCGACTCATGCTTGAAATCTTGGTCCCTACCAACCAAGCACCTAGACTACTTCTGACTAAGAAATCGTTGATGAAAACTGAGTTGCTGTTGATCCAAAAATCATCCTTGAAACCCACTTCTGTGGGTTATATTGAAATCTTTAATCATCGCCGCGCCTAGACTCGAGAAACGCGTGCGCCCTTGCCCCTTTTCCTCCTGGAAATCATTGATGAAAAATGACTCGTTTTTTATGTTGAAATAATCATCGAAACCTTGTTCTACGGCTGACACTGAAATCTTCAGCGAACCTAGACTATTACTAACTCATAAATTGTTGATGAAAACTGGGTCCCTACCAACCAAGAAATCATCACCGGAACCTAGTACTATTACTGGACGTGAAATCTTGACGTCGGCACCGACTACTGATGACTCATAAATCGTTGGTGAAAACAAAGTCGCTGCCGACCAAGAAATCATCCTTGAAACCCACTTCTACGACTGACGCTGAAAACTTCAGCGCACATTGACTTCTGCTGACTCAGAAATCATTGATGAAAAATGACTCGTTGCCGATGTAGAAATCATCATCGGAACCGAGCTCTACGGCTGACGCTGAAATCTTCAGCGCACCTAGACTACTTCTGACTAACAAATCGTTGATGAAAACTGAGTTGCTGCCGATCTAGAAATCATCGTTGAAACCCATTTCTATGGCTTACATTGAAATCTTTAGCGCACATAGACTTCTGCTGACTCAGAAATCGTTGATGAAAAATGACTCGTTTTCGATGTAGAAATCATCATCGGAACCTAGTTCTACGGCTGACACTAAAATCTTCAGCGCACCTAGACTACTGCTGACTCATAAATTGTTGATGAAAACTGGGTCCCTACCAACCAAGAAATCATCACCGGAACCTAGTACTACGGCTGACGCTGAAATCTTCAGCGTCAGCTAGACTACTGATGACTCATAAATCATTGGGGAAAACAAAGTCGCTGCCGACCAAGAAATCATCCTTGAAACCCACTTCTACGACTGACGCTGAAAACTTTAGCGCACGTAGACTTCTGCTGACTCAGAAATCATTGATGAAAAATGACTCGTTGCCGATGTAGAAATCATCATCGGAAGCGAGCTCTACGGCTCACGCTGAAATCTTCAGCGCACCTAGACTACTTCTGACTAAGAAATCGTTGATGAAAACTGAGTTGCTGCCGATCCAGAAATCATCCTTGAAACCCACTTCTATGGCTTACATTGAAATCTTTAGCGCACATAGACTTCTGCTGACTCAGAAATCGTTGATGAAAAGTGACTTGTTTCCGATGTAGAAATCATCATCGGAACCTTGTTCTATGGCTGACACTGCAATCTTCCGCGTACCTAGACTACTGCTGACTTATAAATTATTGATGAAAATTGGGTCCCTACCAACCAAGAAATCATCACCGGAACCTAGTACTAAGGCTGACGCTGAAATCTTCAGCGTGAGCTAGACTACAGATGACTCATAAATCGTTGGCGAAAACAAAGTCGCTGCCGACCAAGAAATCATCCTTGAAACCCACTTCTACGACTGACGCTGAACACTTTAGCGCACGTAGACTTCTGCTGACTCAGAAATCATTGATGAAAAATGACTCGTTGCCGATGTAGAAATCATCATCGGAAGCGAGCTCTACGACTGACGCTGAAATCTTCAGCGCACCTACACTACTTCTGACTAACAAATCGTTGATGAAAACTGAGTTGTTGCCGATCTAGAAATCATCGTTGAAACCCATTTCTATGGCTTACATTGAAATCTTTACCGCACATAGACTTCTGCTGACTCAGAAATCATTGATGAAAAATGACTCGTTTTCGATGTAGAAATCATCATCGGAACCTAGTTCTACGGCTGACGCTGAAATCTTCAGCGCACCTAGACTACTCCTGACTCATAAATTATTGATGAAAACTGGGTCCCTACCAACCAAGAAATCATCATCGGAACCTAGTACTACGGCTGACGCTGAAAGTTTCAGCATCAGCTAGACTACTAATGACTCATAAATCGTTGGGGAAAACAAAGTCGCTGCCGACCAAGAAATCATCCTTGAAACCCACTTCTACGACTGACGTTGAAAACTTTAGCGCACGTAGACTTCTGCTGACTCAGAAATCATTGACGAAAAATGACTCGTTGCCGATGTAGAAATCATCATCGGAACCGAGCTCTACGGCTGACGCTGAAATCTTCAGCTCACCTAGACTACTTCTGACTATGAAATCGTTGATGAAAACTGAGTTGCTACCGGTCCAGAAATCATCCTTGAAACCCACTTCTTTGGCTTACATTGAAATCTTTAGCGCACATAGAATTCTGCTGACTCAGAAATCGTTGATGAAAATTGAGTTGCTGCCGATCTAGAAATCATCCTTGAAACCCACTTCTACGGCTGATGTTGCGATGTCGTGGTCGCACAAATTAATTGCCCTAGCTTCAAACACAACACACAAAATACTATAGAGCAAGCAATGGGTCGATCTCACGAGGAAGTTCAAGTTAGATTTTTATGCTAGATGATATGCAATTTGGGGGGGTTTGGACGTTATCTAGGCTAAATTAAAAGAAAACAGAAAACTATCAAACAAAATTTAATAAAATCAGAAAATTATCAAGAGAACAAACCTTGGTCACAAGAACACATCCACCTACAGAAATCAGAACTGATCATTGAAAGAAACATCAATTTATATTCTGAATATTTATCTCTTCTTAACATTAGTTAGTTAACGGATCCACCGTATAACTAACCCTAACCATCAAACAACCACAGTGTCCGCACTAGTAATTTAATTTAATGGCAACCTTAGGAACTAGATAAGTTGATTAATCAAGAAAACATAACTGTCTGCAGTCTATGTTTGATTTGATTGAATGTTCTCCCTAAGATTAATAACGTAGATCCACCACAATTATTAAACTCAGTTGCTTCACAAGTTCATATACCACAACTCCGGTTTTGATATCAAACTTAGCAATAGATTGTCTACAATAATAACTTAGAGTCCACTCTAGCAATTAAAATAAACAATCATAGGAAAAATAAGCATAGGAGAACAAACATATTCATCATATAAACTGAAAAGAAAAGGTAAAATAAATCTCACAGTTCTTGAAATCCGAAGGTTTCCGTGTCCTTGCAACCAAGAAAAAGTGTTTAGCCTTGCATGTTTGTTGAACGACTAATCAAAAAAAGGAAGAATGCATAATTTAGGGTTTCTTAGAGGAAGGGAGCGTTTTTCTCTTCTTGGCTGGCTGCCCCTCTTCTCTTCTCTCATTCTTTTTAATCTTAGGAAACCCTAGGTCTCTATTTTACAAAATAGTCCTCCATTAAGTAGACTGTTTACATTTAAGTACTTCAATAACTATTTTCCTAAAAAAAGAGAAATAGCCTTGCATGAAATCTTCAAGATTTGACTTAGAGGAGCTAAATTGCTGAAATAAAAACTTGGATATCAGTTTAGATGCTTCGGAACGTAATTTGGACTCGTTTCTTCACGAAACCTATTTGTTTGCAGAATTCAGATGTCATCTTTGAAAAATCATATCTCCCTCATATGATATCGGTTTTGGCTGAAATTTGGCGTGTTTATAGACACTTGAGTCATGAACCCAAAAAAATTAATTTTGCATCAATTGGACTTCTGTAGCTTCAGATATTCAAGTTGGAATGGCCGAAAGTCAACACTGGCAGATTGCGAGATTTGACTTTGAAGGCTGCGATTTCCATGCTCTTCCTTATTTTATTTTCTTACCTTATATGTCCAGAAAGGTATGGATGTTAGATTTTTAATGCCACTAGAATCACTTCATTTGAACCTCTAGAGCTCACGCTCTGCACAAAACATCGACTGAAGGTCAAATCTGCCAATTATCTCCAATTTACTCCTTTTTGCATCTTTCATCCAAAAGTGCCTTCAAAACATAAAAAAAATATCAAGGCGTTTTATATATAAAACATAGGTAAAAACACTAGTTAAATGTGGGTGAAACTATTGAATAATATGATTGCATCAAATACCCCACACTTAGCTCTTGCTCGTCCTCGAGAAAGGATAGGTAAAATCAAATTGAAGTTAAATTAAATGAAATCACTATGACTAATCTTCTAATCTCCCATCAATATCCAAGAACATATGCATTATAAAAAAGAACACAATTAAGAAGGATAAAGAGTATAAAGTTTCATGAATTTATTTACACGCAAACTTCAAAATTCAATTAATCATCGAGATTTAAATGAAATCTATGCCATGCCAAATTGATAGGTCCTCTCATTGATATACACTCCAACACTCATGCGTTTAGGGCTTATGTGTTTAAATCTCTCAAATTCAATCAATGAATATGTTCTACCATAAGCTTGCTCTTCAATCTCATCTCCATTAATAACATATTACAAATAATGCATGAATCAAAAGGTCTTATTTTCTGGTTGTAATGGGGCTAAGGTAAAAGTGAGGTAAAAGAGAGTAAAAGAAAAGGTTCAAACCAAAGAAAGTAGAGCATTCTGAAAAATGATATTTCAAACAAGATATTCCATCAAAGCACATAAATTTTCCATCTTTAATCACCAATGCTTAACTTCTTTTGATTTCAAGCTTTTTCAATATAAAATCTTAAGAGCATAAAGGAACACTTTTTTCTTTTTATTTTCTTTTTTTTCCTTTCCTTTTTTTTTTACCTTTGGCAACTTTGCCCATCTTTTCATCAAACATCACTTCTTCTTTCTTTTCACATAATTTCCAACCATAATTCCATGAGATATCATAATTATATGCTCTACTAATCCTTGGCCAAGGGAAAAGGAAAACATATAAAAAGTTAAGGCTTATACATGGATCAAGCAAAGAAAAGATAAATAAGCTCAAAAGGGGCTCACTAAGGATAATATGCTTTAGGTTGGCTTTTTGGCTTAAGTGGTTTAAAATTCCTAATGCCTTTATCATCTTCATGTATATATGTAATATGAATGTAATATCAACAAGATATGAAGCAACTTCTAAAGATACATATCATTGAAAGAAGGCACAATAAAATAATATAATGTTGAAGGCTCAAAAGCTTGCATTGGTATAACACTATAAAGTCAACATGACATATTCTCAAAGTCAATCCCTAAACCAATTAAACCTTAAAACTTGCATGCATACTCCTTCATTTGATTTATATCTTCATCTATCTCAACTAATTCTCATACATAATACTCATATTCTCAAAAACCAATGGAAGTTCAAAAGATCAAACATAATTTTTTTTTGAAAAATAACAAAGAAAACCAAAATTAGAAAACCAACATTCTCCCAATACCCCCATATTTAAAACATGACATTGTCCTCAATGTTGAAATAAAAGAAAAGGAATATAGGAGAATGACAAAAATAAAGTAAAATGTGAAAAATAAAAGATAAGGGAAAGGAAAGCAAATCTGTTTTTTTTCTTTTTGTGCTGAGTTGCCTCCCAGTAAGCGCTTTTGTTTTATGTCATTGGCTCGACATGTTGCATGCTCATTCTTCATAGATTGGTTCAACTAACTCCATATAAGCGGTGAGTTCTGTCATCCAACCTTCATAGAAAGGTTTCATGCGATGCCAATTGACCTTGAGTACTTTGTTGGTTTCTAAACTTGTACTTTCAACTGCACCATAAGAAAAAACATTAGAAACAACAAATGGTCCAATCCAACGAGAGCGTAACTTTCCAGGAAAAAGTTTCAAACGTGAATGATAAAGAAGGACTTTGTCTCCAACATTAAACTCTTTTCTTGTAATCATTTGGTCATGGAGACTCTTAGTCTTTTCTTAGTAAATCTTTGCATTCTCATAAGCATCATTTTGAATCTCTTCCAACTCTTGTAATTGCAACTTTCTTACAATCCCAGCAGCATCATAATCCATGTTATATTTTTTAATGGCCCAAAAAGCTTTGTGTTCAAGCTCCACCGATAGATGACATGCTTTTCCATAAATCATCCTATAAGGTGACATTCCTATAGATGATTTGTAAACAATCCGATAAGCCCAAAGTGCATCACCAAGTCGTAGACTCCAATCTCGCCGGTTAGGTTGCACTGTCTTCTCCAAAATGGACTTGATTTCTCGATTTGAAATTTCAGCTTGGCCATTCGTTTAAGGATGGTATGCTGTGGAAGTCCGATGAGTCACATGATATTTGCGTAACAATGCTTCCATTGAACGATTGCAAAAATGAGTGCCACGATCACTAATGATAGCTTTAGGGATTCCAAACCTGTCAAATATGTGAGTCCTGACAACATCTAAAACAACCTTAGTATCATTAGTTCGTGTGGCTTTTGCCTTAATCCATTTGGACACATAATCAATAACAAGAAGGATATAAAGATTGCCAAAAGAAGAAGGAAATGGACCCATAAAATCAATACCCCAAACATCAAAAATTTCACTTACAAGAATATTCGTTAAAGGCATTTGATTCTTATGAGTGATATTACCGTTTTTTGGCATTTTTCACATGATTTGCAAAAATGATATGCATCCTTAAAAATAGAAGGCCAATAAAAACCACTTTCAAGTACCTTGTGGGCCGTTCATCTTGTGGCACACATCTCTGAACTACTTGATCTACACAAAATTTCCACAGATAAGGAGTATCCCAAAAATAATATTTAGCATCAGCTCGTAACTTGTCTTTTTGGGATGTAGATAAACCTGGAGGGAATTCTTTGGTGACTAAATAGTTCACCAAATCAGCATACCATGGTCTTGTAGAGGAATGTAACACATACAACTGCTCATCAAGGAATGTCTCTCGTATTGTTTCGGTTTGTATATCCTCAATCCTCAGTCGGCTCAAGTGATCAGCCACATGATTTTTGACACCTTTTTTATCTTTGATCTCAAGATCAAATTCTTGTAAAAGCAAGATCCACCTAATCAATCTTGGTTTGGACTCCTTTTTCTTCAAAAGATACCTTAAAGCTGCATGATTAGTAAAAACAATGACTTTTGTACCAAGTAGATATGAGCTAAAATTTTCAAGAGCAAACACCACTGCAAAAAGTTCCTTTTCAGTTGTATGGTAATTGCATTATGCTCCGTCCAACATGCAGGAAGCATAGGCGATAACATGCAAATTCTTCCCTATTCTTTGCCCAAGGACAGCCACTACCGCATAGTCACTTGCATCACACATTATCTCAAAAGGCTCATCCTAATTTGGTGGTTGGATGATAGGGGCAGATGTGACACGCCTCTTAAGCTCATCATGGGCATCTTTACATGCTTGATCAAACACAAAATCCACTTCTTTGGCTAATAGTTTGCACAAGTGTGCTGTAATCTTCGAGAAATCTTTGATAAAGCGTCGATAGAAACCTGCGTGGCCAAGAAAAGAACGAATTTCCCTCACGCAGGAGGGGTAAGGCAATGATGAAATAACATCTATTTTAGCTTTATCAACCTCTAATCCACGTGAAGACACAACATGCCCAAGAACTATTCCTTATTCTACCATAAAATAACACTTTTCATAGTTTAAGACAAGGTTAGTTTCAATGCACCTTTTCAAGATCAAAGATAAATTTTCTAGACATTTATAAAAAGAATCACCATACACCGTGAAATCATCCATGAAAACCTCAATTATTCTTTCAACATAGTCAGAAAAAATACTCATCATGCATCTTTGAAAAGTTGCAAGTGCATTACAGAGACCAAAGGGCATTCTCCTATATGCATATGTACCAAATGGACATGTAAATGTAGTCTTTTCTTGATCCTCATGATTAATAACAATCTGATTGTATCCGCTATATCCATCAATAAAGCAATAAAAAGACTTATCTGCTAGGCGTTCAAGCATTTGATCCATAAATGGTAATGGAAAATGATCTTTGCTTATAGCAAGATTTAGCTTTCTGTAATCAACACACATTCTCCATCCACTCGAGATGCGAGTAGGAATGAGCTCATCATTTTTGTTTTTCACCAACGTGATTCCGGTCTTTTTAGGCACCACATGGATTGACGCCACCCATTTACTGTCCGTGATGGGATAAATGACTCCTGCATCTAACAGTTTCAAAATTTCAGCTTTCACTACCTCCATAATAGGCGGGTTCAACCTCCTTTGCATTTCCCTTGTTGGTTTCGCATTGTCCTGCAATAGTATGTGATGTATACACATTGAGGGACTAATGCCCTTGATGTTAGCTAAAGTCCATCCAATGGTCGTCTTGTGATCACTCAACAATTTCACAAGTTTTTCCTCTTCCGTATTTGTCAAACCTGTTGCTATAATAACAAGAAGTGTATTGTTGTCGCCAATGAATACATACTTCAAATTATCAGGCAAAGGTTTCAATTCTAACTTGGGTGCCTGTAAAATAGATGGCAAAAGCTTTTTATGTGAAAGTACTAAATCAACAAAGACATTACCATAGGGAACAGTTTGCAATGATTGCAAAGCCAATGCTGATTCGTGCACGTTTTGGGGAACACATATGTGCCTCTCCATCTCTTCTATCCCGGTAAAATCATAGCCATAGCTCAAAGCTACGCTTAATCCATCCTCACAATCAAAATCAAAAACTTGCTGCACACACTTATCAACTTGGTCATAGCATGTGATAGAATAAACATTGCTATAAGGATATTTCATTGCATCATGAAAATTAAATTCAATCTTTTCATCTCCTACTTTTATAGACAAAGTATCCTTACCACAATCAATCTTTGTATTGGCAGTTTTCAAGAATGGTCTCCCAAACAATATAGGAGTGCTGTTTGATGAATCACACGAATCATGTTCCATATCAAGAATATAAAAGTTGCATGGAATGACCAAACTATCAATCTTGACTAGGACATCTTCTATCACACCAAGTGGGTAAACAAAACTATGATCCGCAAGTTGTATTACAATGCTAGTTTTATTCAAAGGCTCAAGACTAAGAGAATCATAAACATGTTTAGGCATAACACTAATGGATGCACCTAAATCGCACAAGGCCCTTTTGAAACTAGCATTACCAATAACATATGGAATAGTAAACGCACATGGGTCTTTTTGCTTCAAAGGCATATTGTTTTGAACAACAGCAGATACAACTTCACCCATACTTACCATTTCATGACCTTTTAGTTTGAAAGCTCTCTTGGTAGTACACAACTCCTTCAAGAATTTGGCATACTTGGGAATTTGCTTAATAGCATCAAGCAAAGGAATGTTGAGTTCTACTTTCTTGAAAACCTCTAAAACCTCTTTTTCTTTGTCCTCTTTCTTTGACCTAGAAGAACTCACAGGAAAGGGTGGAATTGTTTTAAAACTGGAAGTCATTGATTGAGGAGTTGCCTTTGGAGTGTTGGTCTTTGTTTCAGTTTGTGGAGGAGGAGGATGTTCCTTCTTTGTACTCAATTCAATTTCTATATCTTCTTCTTCCTCCATCTCAATTTATTTCGACCTTTTGTCTTTAAGTTCTTTCCCACTTCGCAGCATGATTGCATTAACATTCTCTTTTGGATTCAATGCTTGGGAGGACAATTTTCCATTCATTTGTGCTTCCAATTTCCCCACACTTGAAGTTACTTGCCCCATTTGCTTCTCCAAGTTGTGAATACTTGACATTGTTTCCTGTTGAAAAGACACGACATTTTGTTGCAAGGTAACAGTATTAGAAGCCAAAGTTTTCATCATCTCACGAAGATCATCATTGGATGATGACCCCATAACATTGGAGTTTGTGAATGGAGGAGGTTGTCTTGCTTGATAATTCTGTTGGGGCTGAAATCCATGGGGATGGAATTGTCGGCCTTGATTGCCTTGTTGAGGCTGGTTCCCATACCGTAGGTTCGGATGATCTCTCCATCCAGGATTGTACGTGTGGGAAAAAGGATCATACTTACGCTGAGGTTGTCCATTGAATGCTCCATCAACTGCATTAGCTTGTTTAATGACACGATCAAAGAGTTGATGTCTTATCCCAAGTGCAGGAGTGTCACAGTAATAAATAACCCGGCAAGACCGGGGTCAAACCACAGAGAGGTTAATTGCATAAATTATAATTAATAAAACAACAACAACAACAACAACAACAATAACAACAATAATAGTAACAATAATAGTAATAGTAATAATAATAATACTCAGTACGTGGCGTTGTTATACCTGAGAATGATCTCAAAGATCGGGTCACAGGTTTCCAGCCTATATACTGAGTTTATGAAAAGATCAAAGAGATATATTATATAATATAAACAGATTTCTGATGCGAATGAACAAGGCAAGACCAACAATGTCAGGATCCTTGATCAAACACAGAGCATACTTAAAGTACATAAAATATAACATGAATAATACTAATAATAATAATAATAATAATAATAATAATAATAATAATAATAATAGCAATATTAGTAGTAGTAGTAGTAGTAGTAGTAGTAGTAGTACTAATAATAATAAAGAAGAAGAGGAAGAAATTAATGAGAACTTTGAGATGGAAGATTAATGTAAAGATTAAACAATGATAAAAACAAATGTCAAGGTTAGAGGGTTCACTAATAGTATTAGAGATAAGTAAAATATAAACTCTTTATAAATTATCAACATAATCATATTAATCATTTTATTTACGTAACACCATACTTATAAATTTTATCAGGTATTCATGATGCTAACTTATGTTGACAACAAATCAAGTTCCTCTCATAATAACGATGTCGGCCGAAGACTATGAAGGATCAAGTATTTGATGTACCAAGTGTTATACAACACAAATCTAGATTAACCATTTAACAAGCAAGGTATTAAGGATTAATAAGATAAAAATGATAAGACATGTTAATAGCAAACTTGTTTAGGATTTAAGCATTGAAGTCCATGTTGAGTTCATATTATACTTATTCTAACACCATTAGTGAAACCTTGTCACCTTGACTTAATTAACTTAGCTAGACATAATAAAGAAGAAGAACATAAATAAATAAGATAAGAACATAAACATGATATAAGTTAACTAAGTATAGTAAAGGAAATGAAAAGCATGAACAAGAGATTAATGAAAATAAAACTTAAGCATTACAACAATAAAGAGAGAGCAAGAACATGATCTTGATCTTAGAACCAAACTTCTTAAATGAATGGCAAATGCCTCCTTTTATAGGCTAAAATTCAGAACTATTCATTTGGTAATTGATTATTGATGTAGTGGCCAACTATTGATTTAGTGGACTTGGTAGACAGCAGCACTCAAGCACTTTGGCTGGATGAAATGACATTGCTCCATTCATAATTTGGCAAAGTGTTCGCCATGAAAGTTGTTGGAAATCATCTTATCTTGTCACCCATAAAATTTCAGAGCATTTGGATCACTAGAGCTCGAGATATGGCTAAAATACTAAGTAGTGCTGTTGGTGGACGTGGTGGATAGACCTCAAGCTCTTGTCTAGACGAAATGTCATTGTTACCATCCGAATTTGAGAAAATCTTCTTCATGAAAGTTGTTGGAAATTGTCTTGTCCTTCCACCCACCAAATTGCACGTCATTTGGCCTTCTAGAACTCCAGATATGGGTAAAATTCTAAGCAGTGTTTGGGCTGGATTATAGGACAGATTCTGACTTCTCTTTTGTGGCCAAACTTTGAATTTGAAAACGGAAGATTTGGGTCTTACACTATTCATGAACATTGTAGGCCTATTTCTTAGCTTTCCATCCATATAAATTAAGCTGAAATCCAAGATCTACAGCTCCAGATATGACTCAATAACTGAATAGTGTTCCAATTTGAATTGAATCGGTATCTCCTTTCTAATCTTAGCCGTTTCTTTGTCCTTTCACTTTCAATAGTTAATCACATCAATCAATCCTTTGAATTGTGAGATATGCCTGCATTTAAAATGAACATTTACCATAAATTAAAGCTATCTTATATTATCAGATCTGTTATTATAAAACATGCTCTAGTTAAGGAGTTATTAATACTTCAAGTGCAAAATGATGATATAAAACCTTGATAAAAATACACTTTTAAGTGCTAATCATTTAATGTAATCTTCTTGCATTGTGATTAGTACTTAAAAGTGCATTTTTATCAAGGTTTTATATCATTATTTTGCACTTGAAGTATCAATAACTCCTTAACTAAAGCATGTTTTATAATAACGTATCTAATAATATAAGATACCTTTAATTTATGGTAAATGTTCATCTTAAATGCAGGCCTATCACATAAATGAAAGAATTGATTGATGAGTTGAAGTACTTAAATTGAAAGGACAAAGAGATGGCCAAACTTAGAAAAGAGATGATTGGTGTAGTCCAAACTTGAACACTGTTCGGTAATCGGGTGATATCTAGAGCTGCAGATCTTGGATTTAGGTCCATTTTATATGGATGGAAAGATAAGACATAGGCCTACAACTTTCATGTGGAGCCCAACATTTAAAAAGTCCGTTTTCAAGTCCAAATGGCAGCAACAACAAAGAAGTCTGAATCTGTCCTGCAGCCCAGACACTGTTTAGTGTTCAGCCCATATCTCGAGTTCTAGAAGTCCAAATGATCTCAAATTTTTACCCTGGATAGATGAGACAATTCTCTAGAACTTTCATGATTTAAGTTTGTTCAAATTATGACGTCATCAATGACGTTTTTGGCAGACAAGAAGATAAGGATTGTCACCAAGTCAAGATGTGGCCACCCACTCATTAATTAGTCAAGAAATCAATAGTTCTGAATTTTGGCCTATAAAAGGAGGCATTTGCCATGTATTTAGGCATCTTGGTGTTCAGATCAAGATCATGCTCTTGCTCTTTCTTTATATTTTGTAATGCTTAAGTTTTGCTTATATTAATTTCTTGCTTATGCTTTTCATTTCCTTTCCTTGTTTATTTATGTTTCTTTCTTTCATTATGTGTTGCTAAGTTAATTATGTCAAGGTGAAAAGGGTACACTAATGGTGTAAGAATAAGTATAATATAAACTTAACATGGACCTTAAAGTTGGATACTAACATGCTTTATATTTGTTATCTTGTTCACTTTTAATACTTTGCTTGTTAAATGGTTAATCTAGATTTATGTTGTATAACACTTGGTACAACAAATACTTGGCACTTTCATAGCCCATACTTGTATGGTATAACCGACACCTGAGCTATGAAAGGAACTTGATTTGTTGTTAACATAAGTTATAATCATGAATGCCTGACAACATTTACAAGTATTAGCATTATTCGAATAAGATAACTAATGTAATCATGTTAACAATTTATAATCCGATTGGAACCTCCTTTGTGTGTGGTTTCCAATTGAATAAAAAAGGTTTATACTATACTTGTTTGAAATACTATTAGTGGATCCTCTAACCTTGACATTTGTTGTTATCATTGTTTAATCCTTACGTTAATCTTCCATCTCAAAGTTCTCATCAACTTCTTCTTCTTTATTATTATTATTATTATTACTATTATTGTTGTTGTTATTGTGTTGCTGTTAACTATAATTTATACAATTAACCTCTCTGTGGTTCGACCCCGGTCTTGCCGGGTTATTTATTACTTCGACACTCCTGCACTTGGGAGAAGACATCAATCTTTTGGTCGTGTCAAGTTTTTGGCGCCGTTTCTTTGGGAGGTAAATTCTTGTACAAATTATAGTATTTATTTTATTTTCTCTTTTCTCTTTTCTTGTATCTAACTTTGTTTCTTTTCTTTTGTTTCTTTTTCTATTGTTTTTCTTTTCTTTCTTTTATTCTCTTCCTGCACGTGCATGAGAGTGTGGTCACGTACATTAAGTGGTAGACTTTGTAGAGTATCCTCATCATTTTCGGAAAATATGGCCGAAGAAGATAACCAATAGCTTCATAATGAGAATAATGAGAATATTCGGGTTAGAACACTTAGAGACCACATGAATCCCACAAGAACAAGTGCACCCTCATGCATAGTATTTCCACCTGATGCATCTCATTTTAATTTTAAGCCAGGCATTATTCAACTTTTACCTTCTTTTCATGGTTTAGATTTAGAAAATCCATACTTGCATTTAAGGGAATTTGAGGAGGTCCAGAACACCTATAATGACTCAAATTGTAGCATGAACACCATTAGGTTAAAGCTTTTTCCTTTTTCATTAAAAGATAAAGCTAAAACATGGCTACAAAATTTGAGACCTGGATCCATTCGTGCGTGGGATGATATGCAACAACAATTTTTAAAGAAGTTTTTTCCATCTCACAGAACAAACTCTTTCAAAAGACAAATAATCACTTTCTCTCAAAAACCAGGAGAAACATTTTACCAATGTTGGGATAGATATCGAGACTTGCTTAATACTTGCCCCCATCATGGTTTTGAAATATGGAGATTAGTTTCACATTTTTATGAAGGATTAACACCTAGAGACAGGCAAATGGTTGAATTGATGTGCAATGGAAGTTTTGAGGATAAAGACCCCAATGAAGCTATGGAATACCTAGACTTGCTAGCTGAAAATGCACAAAATTGGGATACTACAGGAACTTATGAGGCACCAAGTAAAACCCAACCTCATACATCTAGTGGAGGTATGTACAACCTTAGGGAAGATCATGACCTCCAAGCCAAGTTTGCATCTTTAGCTAAAAAAGTCGAGGCATTAGAATTAAAAAAGAGTGGTCAACTAAAATCTGTTCAAGACATTGTGTGTCAAATCTATGAAACCAATGAACATTCAACCCATGACTGTCCAACTTTGTCCTCTTTTAGGGAATGTCTCCATGAACAAGCCCATGCATTAAACAGTTTCCAAAGGCCCAATCATAACCCATACTCGCAAACATACAACCCTGGTTTGGAGAAATCACCCAAATTTCAATTGGAAGAGTGATAACAATAATGCACAAACTTCACAACCACCGTTTCAAGCACACCATAACTTCCAAAATTCTCATGGATATGCACCTCCTTATGCTCCACCTCCTAGAAGAAATCTTGAGGAAACATTGCATGCATTCATGGAAAAGCAAGAGGCAATTAACACTCAACTTGCTCAAAGCATGACAGATTTTAAAGATACTCTTGCAAAATTGACATCTGCTCTCAGTTTCAAGAGAAAGGTAAGTTTCCATCTCAACCACAGCAAAATCCAAAGGGGCAATACAATGTGAATGCAAGTAGTTCTGGAATCCAACACATGGATCAAGCCAAATCAGTCATCACTCTTCAGCGGTAAGGTTATTGAAAAACCCATTCTTGAACCTTGTGAGAATGATGATGAGTCAATCTCTGAGGGTAAGGAAGGGGTTGAATCTGATCATTGCAAAGAAAAGACTGATTCTCCGCCAGCACTTCCATTTCCTCATGCCATGACCAAACAAAGGAAAGTCAATCACAACTCTGAAATCCTTGAAACTTTCAAACAGGTAAGGATCAATATACCTTTGTTGGATGCTATTAAACAGGTTCCTTCTTACGCTAAATTTTTGAAAGATCTGTGCACTGTGAAGAGAAAACTGAATGTGAAAAAGAAAGCCTTTTTAGCCGAACAAGTAAGTGCTATTCTTCAAAACAATAATGCTTTGAAATATAAAGACCCTGGTTGTCCTACAATTTCATGCTTTATTGGAGAACATAAAATTGAAAGAGCTTTACTTGATCTTGGAGCCAGTGTGAATTTACTTCCATATTCCGTTTTTCAAAGTCTCAATCTAGGTGAGTTAAAACCAACTTCTGTGACTCTTTTACTTGCCGATAGATCTGTAAAAGTGCCTAGAGGAATAATTGAAGATGTGTTAGTACAAGTCGATAAATTCATTTACCCTGTGGATTTTATTGTCTTGGATACACAACCTGTTGAAGCATGTAATTCATTTCCTGTTATTTTAGGACGTCCGTTTCTTGCAACTTCTAATGCATTGATTAATTGTAGGAATGGACTAATGAAGCTATCTTTTGGAAACATGACATTGGAGATGAATATTTTCAACATTTGCAAGCAACCTGGAGATGATAATGATTTACAGGAAGTGGACTTTACTGAAAAATTAGTTCATGACCAATTTCAAACCACTTCGGTGAAATTGAGATTGATGAATCTGAAGATTTGCAAATGGTTTATTTTCAGGAAGAATCAAAGGCAAATAGTTGGAGACCAAAAATTGAGGAATTGCCACCACGATCAATTGAGTCCATACCTTCAAGTGTTCAACCACCAAAACCGGATTTGAAGCCGTTACCATTCCATCTCAAATACTCATTTTTGGGAGAAAATGAAACTTTTCCGGTAATAATCTCTTCCAAACTTAATGCACATCAAGAAGGTAAGTTATTACAAACTCTGAAAAATCACAAAAATGCATTAGGATGGACTATAGCTGACATAAAAGGAATTAGTCCTTTGATTTGCACACACAGGATCTATTTGGAGGAAAATGCTAAACCCTCTAGAGAAATGCAACGAAGGCTTAATCCTAATATGAAAGAAGTAGTGAAAAATGAAGTCATTAAGCTTCTAGATAATGGAATCATTTATCCTATTTCTGACAGCAAATGGGTAAGTCCTACCCAAGTTGTACCCAAGAAGTCTGGAGTCACTGTGATAACAAATGAGAAAAATGAGTTAATTCCAACTAGGACTATTACTGGTTGGCGCATGTGCATTGACTATAGGAAACTAAATTCAATGAC